>WEKY01016258.1:0-24294 GCA_013390045.1 Picathartes gymnocephalus
GTAGAGCTTCCAGAGGAGGGGACTTGGAGAGTGGAGTGCTGGTCTTGTCCTGGCATCCAGCAACATGGAATGGGAATGGTTCAAAGCTCTAGCAGGACAGGTTCAGACTGGACATCAGGAAACATTTCTTTACCAAGAGGGTGGTCAAACACTGCAACAGACTTCCTTGGGAGGTGATTGATATCCCAAACCTGTCAGTATTTATGAGGCATTTGCACAAGGCCCTTCATAACTTGCTTTTGTTCAGCCCTGAATTGGTCAGTAGTAGGACTAGATGATTGCATTAGGTCCATTCCAATGGAAATATTCTGTTCTGTTCTGTTCTGTTCTGTTCTGTTCTGTTCTATTCTATTCTATTCTATTCTACTCTATTTCTATTTCTATTCTCAGTATTTTAGTCTTGCAGATTTAGGGACTATTTCTAAGGATCTGAAAAGGTGAGGGAAGGATGTCCACTGTCAGAGGGCTGGAATTTAGTACATAGGACCCCATATATTCATTTGTAATCTTCTACATGTTCACAAGATTCTGATTTAATATAGCAAAATTGTACAAGATTGTCTTGAGTTTTTTTAATAGGAAAAGATATCCACTCTTGCTCTTTAAGGCTGAGCAGCTCCTACCCTGGGGAAATGTTTTGAAAAGCTCTTGTTGCCATTTTTGTGGCATTCAGTCTGATTATAAAGGTTAGAAATTGAAAGATTAGTAGGCGTTGCTCCTTTTTACACTTAGTCTTTTAGCTTACCCTTACCCTTTGCACACAGAACAAAGCTGGGGCAGCTGTGTCTGGGTATTGGCATGAGCTATCTGGCACCAGCTACTCCTTTCCAAAGCAGTATTTTGGCATGCCTTGGAATAGCCATAGGACATTAGCTTCTCTAGAGGGGCCCCACAGGTAAAGATAAACTACTCCGGAGCATAAAAGAGCTCAGCTATAAGAATTTAAGGTGAGCCATGCCTGTTGTCCTCAATGTCAGAGAATGGCCCCTGGCCAATTTTATGTACTACTGTAGATATAAGCTAGGCTTGGTTTGACAAAGTAAACCCAGCTGTTGAAACAGCTACCAAAATGGTGGACTGCTCTTTCCATGGTTATCCCTTTTAACTCTGATGCCCGGATCCAAGCAACAACTTTCCGCAAGTCCTTCAACAGGAGCTCAGCAGTAGAGTTTAGTTGCCGACTGTTAGCTGAAAAAAGTTGTTGAATCTGTTCTCTGTGTCACACAGCAGTTTGTTTTTAATATTCCAGACTGGCTAGCCAACAGCCTTAGGGAAACTTACTGCAAGTTTCTTAAGACACGATATAAAGGCAGTTCTGTTTATCCTCTGCATTTCACATCACAGAGTACAGGAAAGGTTAAATGAAGAGCTGTATTTGCTGATTATTACGGTTACAATTAAAGGTGAAGAGCATTTTAGACTTTTTATAGCTGCTATTGTTCCGCTTTTGGAAAGAGAGCTCTTTTTTCAATTTGCAAAATACAGGTTAAAATGCTTATCAGCTCAGAAAGATAACAAAATACATACAAGAATGCTATAGAAATTATGGGGGAGCCATATTTTGGCTTTCATAACCTAGAATTAAAGCAAATCATAGGCAGACTTCCACAGTAATTTGGTGCATTAAATACAAAACTTTTAAGGTTTCCAATATATAAACTATAGAATTCTTGTATGAGCATCTCCAGTTTTCATAAACCGGATTTATTAACAACTAGACATACTGCAAACTGGAGACCAAAGGACTCAGCTAGTAATCAAAATATTCTACTCAGATTCTACACATTGTGGAATAACATATGATACCAGTAATTATTTGTCTCTGAAAATTGCAACATTTATGAAGTGTAGTGTGCTACTCTGTTCCAGAACATGTTTTTGTTTATTTTTTTATTGAAGGTTCTTTAAATGGCCAAAAGGCAGTAAGATAATGAAAAAGGATAACTGAAATGTCATGACAACATATCTTTGCCATTGTCAATAGCAGCTGATGATATACAAATAATTTTTAAGTCACAGAATACTAGAGGGGCATATTTCTATTATATCAATCTTCCAATGTGATTACACTCCTAAATAAACACATATTTTGAGACAATATTGTTTTCTGGCTTCAGGTTGCACTCTTTCTTTCTTTATGTGCTTCAGTATAAGATACGCCAATTGTGCTAAGAGTCTGAAAGCAGGTGGCATAAAATTCTTTAGCTGAACTGCAGATCAGATCATGTAGGTTTTTAACCAATAAATTGTGTCTCCCTTCTCATAGGACTTTGAGGAACCTTAAATGAAGTGAAACATCAAAGGTAAAAGCCTTGCTTCATTAATTATACTCCTTTAAAGTGAAAAGCATGAGAATTTTGGTTAAGTAGGATCCAGGTAACTGGATTAGTTAGCCGTCTTCAGCCATAGCTGCACAAATTGGGAATTCTTGGTTTCAAAATACAAACTTTGCTGCTTATTCTAAAATGGCATCCTTCCCCTGGATATGAATCAGTTACATATTAGTGCACTTGTTTTGTTGTTTGGAGTGACCATGAGACTTCTACCCAAGCAACAATATCAATATATGTTTTTAATACTGTCCCCTTTTTTCATCATCAGTATGCATTGTTCTGTTCGGGATCTTCCACAGCAATTCTGCTCTCAAAGCTGTCATTGCATCTCCAACTGTGGGCAACTGACAAGGTCATATAATCCAGTCTTCCTTCAGAAAATCAATATAATAAATATGATATGATATGATATGATATGATATGATATGATATGATATGATATAGTATGTGATGCTCTACCTACAGATTTTTTCTTATTATCTTAGGGTTTTAATAATCTTTTTTTATTATTTTACTGATTCCTATCTGATAAATAATTCTTGTTTATCTCAAACCAGAAAAATCTGTTTCCATATTTCATAATGATTCCTTAGAACTTCAGAGAAATTAGAAATTCTTATTATAGTTCAAGCTAAATACATAGCACAGACACTTGCATGGCACAGCTGCTTTCCAAGAACACTTTTGTATTTTACTCACAATGATCTCTATAAGCAGATTTCTCAATGCATGGATTCCTGGAAATGGACACTAAATTCCTGGACCGGAAACTAAAAAACCAGTATCCTCCTTGTTCTGAAACAACCTTGAGAAACACATCTTGGGTAAGGCTCATTTAGCATTACTGAAATTGTTTTACTAAGACATGTTTTTGGTGATGACCTATGTTGACAAATGGAATTTTTGTAGCACTTTCCACTTGCATCTGGACAGTGTTGCTTTGAGCACTGCACTCTGTGTACTACAGCTGCACCCTGTGTACTGCAACTGTCTAGAGGTATAGGGTAAGGTAAAGATACTGTTTTTCACTTTTTGCACAGAAGAGTGCAGGACAATGTCAGTGCTCCACCATGCAGAAAGGTAGCTCTGTTACTTCCTTAAGTGATGATTTTCCTCCAAACCAGAATAGGCTTCTCTGTTAAATGCTCTTAATTGTGGAAATAAAGGTGCTTTTTCTCACTCCCTTAAAAAGCATTTCAGACTGGTACATGCATCCAGTTCAGTCTACTGAACTTCTTCCCTTCTGCTACTAAACATACTGCCAGGTACCATGTATTTCAGGGTAGAGAACAGTTGGAAAAACAACTAAAAGTCTTTAAGCAAGAGAAAGAAAAAGACAAACTATTACTCAAGGTAATATTTTCTATGGGACTTGGGAGGTGAAGGAAGTCTGTTGTCTGTGGTAAAGTTATGAAAGAAATGCTTATATTTTAATGTTTGAAGCTAAAGCAGGGGTTTTAAAATTTTTTTTTACCAGTGAAAAACATAGATTTCTGCTAAAAATATCCCTTCTGCAGATATATAGCTGAGAGTGTCAGTGTTTAACATAAAATTTGAATTTATTTCATTGAAATCAGTACTTAATTTAACATTTAATGCTCCCGTGACAATACTTATGAAAACCTTTAATCCACTGTGCTCAGCACAAAAAAGCCCAAGACTGTCTGCACAGTCTCCTGGAGAGAGGTCTTCACGTTATGCTGAATATAACAACTCGTCAGAAGCCTGAGCAGTATCTCACGATATTTTTCTGCCTTAGATTGTCAGGAAATGTGTTATTATGCCAGTCTCTTTGTCACATTAAGCACATAATTCATGGAAAGAAGAAAATTCTCTTTAAACCATGAGTTATATTAAAAAAATTCTAATTTATGTAAACATTAGGCAGCCATCTTAGACTAATGAAGAAACAACCTGGATGTTCAAGACAAAGTACCATTTTCTCTGAATCCTGGACACACAGATGCATTGAAGCATCATGTTTCATATGAGACTTTCTACCTCAGCCAGAGCTCCCTCATTCTTCACCAATGCTCCTTGATTCCTGCCCTTTGATGTGCTGCTCTGCCACCCACTGGCCTCTCTATTCCTGACAGAGTAGTCCAAGAAAAAAACCGATTTTCCAACAAAAGAAAATAAGCAAAGGAAGCATTATTTCAATGTCTGTGTGTTTCGCTTGTACTTTTCCAAAATGAAGAAGTCTGTCTAAATGAAGTGTTGCTAAGGACTGGGACATAGGCCATCTAGCACTTCAGTATATCTGAGTCACACCTATCCTGGGTATCACTGGGCTGCTGAACTGTCCATGCACTTAGACTCTTACATAACAGTGGTGAGTAACTTACCACTGGCTTTAAAAGGGAGATATGAACAACCCATGCCTCGGAAGGCTAAGACCAGTAAGTTTTTAATTGTGGACTGAACACATAGCTATCTAAAGTGAGGCTGCATATTCTAAAATAAAAACTTAAGAGCTGGGAGGCATTGAGTTCTACTTACCTGCATATGTGAGTTAACACCAAATCTGTGGGAAGAGGAATTCCCACAGACTGGAAAGGTCTCTCTTGCCTTTGCAATTTCTCTGTTAATGTGTTATGGCTGTGTTTGGCACATTAAAGACCATGTTGTCTTGTCCATGGGAGCACTAACATTAAATAATAAAGCTTATTATTGCACTTCCACCTCCTCACAAGTTATTTTTATGTATTGAAAAACTAAAATGAGACTACTGAAACAGAACTATTATGCATTTAAAATGTTTTGGAAAGCTTTTACAGTTTTACAGAAAAATGTAAAATCTCCCCTCAGCATTAGAAACAATTAATAGATTGTTAACAGTTTCTATTTTGACCTTTGAAAGAACATGATACTAATTTTTTATTTAATATAAGGCATAAGTATGCTACCCCATATTTCCATGTTCACATGAAAGCACAGCTTTTTGTAAATGACATCCAATATTCTGCTATGATTAATGAAACCCCTTTCTGTAGCACACATCCAAGTAAGTCATGGAGATCAGATGGTCATACTGCCCTACCACTTAAGCAAGAGTGTTATTCCTGAACTCATGTCCTGATCATTATAACAGTACTCTTACAGAGAATCAAAAGTGTTGCTGCTCTTGTCTTGATAGATACTGTATCCTTTGAAGAGACTTTGCCAAAGTACTTGTCCCCACATCAGGCTTACACTTCTGTTCTGCTTTCCTTAATGAAGAGTGGTAACATTAGGCTGTAGTTACCCAGCCAATTTGACAGCCTGATACACCCCTTTCATTAGAGAGCAGAATAGTTACCGTTTCCATAGCCACCAAATTGACCCTTATTTTAAGTAGTTCAAATTCTCCAGGGCTGAAAGATAGCTCTGTGTTTTCCTCTTGTAATAATGAAGAACGTGTTCCTTTTAATGATGGTCATATTAGACATTCTCTCAATCATTGTTGTGTGGAAGCAATTGCTTTAAATCAGTTTCCATGAAATAGGGGGAAAGAGAAGAAAAAGATCAAGACGTAACACTCTGATACTATGAGCAAACTACCAATGAACACAGAAAAAAGGAGGTGGAAAAAGAAGTAATTCTCAATGAAAATGTATTAACAGTGATGGGACCTCAGGAGCAGCATCAACTACCACCAGCTGAGGCATGTGAGTGAATGGAGCCTTAGAAGCAGAGGCCCACCCGAGTGTCAGGACCTGCAGCGGTGAATTGCTGCATTAGGAGAGGGAAGAGGAGACCAGTACACCATCCAGTGTTATTCATCAGAGCACACAGCAATTCAGAAACAAGATCACCTTAGTTTCTGAGGTATTATTCAGCATGTAGGTCCTGTAACTAATGTCTACCAAAACATGACACATACAATAGGGCACAATTGCTTTTCAACAGGCCAAAGGCAGATTTCTGCTAATACATCTGAGGCAGAGGTAAGAGACACTGAAATACTGAAAAGTCCAGGGATTTTACTACAACAAACCAAAACCAAGGAGAAAATATATCAGACAATATGAGAAACAGTTTGGCAAAATTTGTTAAGTTTATCTTCACTGATTCCTGATCCCAAGCAGCACCCTTATCAGCTCATTTGCATTGTTTGTTGATCTTACTGTTTCTTACTGCATCAATGTTTACCTTACTGTTCCCTAGCTAGACTTAAAAGTTATGTAAATCAGTGTACAGAAGATACAAAATTTCATTGGCTGCTAATTAAGTTGACTTCATGGGAATTTTGCCTTCAGTACAGAAGCAAGAGAATCACACTCACTGGTTTAGGTGGTGATTACCTGTGCTGAACTGCTGGCTCCACAAACCCACCCTAAGGTACCATATGTAGTATTTTATTGACCCTTTTGAATTAAATATTCAGCAGAATAAAATTATTCTTTTTTAAAATATAGGATAGTATACTCTACTAGCTAATACTTTCATATGAGGCAATGCTCCAGTTGTCACAAAACTGGTAGGAGTTTAGCCTCAGCTGGGGATCCTGATCCCCATTTTGCCCTGCCTGGCCCCTTGGACAGGTCAAGAAGTGGTGACTGGGCTTGCTATTAGCTACCCACAAACAATTGCTCTTTGGGTCTCAATCATGTGGGTATAGTGAACCACCTACTCATGTTTGTTCTTCTGTATTGGAGGAAAGCAGGACTTTTGTTTGATCTTGACTATGGACTTACAGTTGTTCTCCTATGATTGATCACACTTGTGTAGACACTGAGTTCCAGAGTGTCTATGAAAGAGAAAAAGAAATACATTTCAGTGTTTCTGCTCTCTCCAGGCATGCTTTCTCTTAGCTATCTTCAGGTCCACAATCAATTTGTCTTTTTAGCTCAGATTATTGTCAGCTTGGGGAAGAAGCTGTCAGAGGTATTTTTTTAACAAGCACCATGCCTGCCCATATCACCCTGCCAATAATTGTAGATCTGGATTGCTTTCTGCAGATTGTGTGTGTTAGGCAAAAGTGAAAAGAAATAAATTAGAGGTATTATAGTAGCCGAGATCACAGATTTTGAATGAAGCTGTTGGGAGCAGTATTTTAGATTCACATTTGTTAAAAATAGCTGTCAAAGTTTTATGTCAATCTGTTAGCACAATGTTCAATTTTTCTCCTCAGCAAGGTTGCCTGGAAACAGGGAAATAGTCTGATAAATCCTTTTCTGAAAGTGTTGTAACACTTGAGAAATCAATATGGCTACTTTTGTGTTATTCAGATTTAGAATCTCTGAGATTCAAAACAAAAACCAAAACCAAACAAACCAACTTGTATTAATCTTAGATACATCTGGTGCAACTAGCAATTTGGAGGTAAGTCTTTGTTCAGCACACAGCAATCTGTCACTTTCACAATTGTAGAGTACACTGGTATCTCTCCTGGTACAAGTAATAATCACATTCAAGGCAGAGTTTATCTTGTAACATGAAAACTTAGGGCTGGCTGGCTTCACAGAGAGAAATAAAAGCAAATTATTTGTACCCACAAACCATGAAATTGCAGCACGAGGTGCAGTGAGACCACAGAAGTATCTGTACCCAGAAGATAAACAGAAGTCTTATGGCCAGAGTAGCTCATTCAAGTGATGCTGTTGAAGAGACACACACCCAGGTTTGCTGTCAGCTCATACACTGTTTCATGTCATGCACGGCTGATAAGGGCATGAAGACAAGGACAGGCAGCAACACAGCGATGACTGGGGTCAGTTATATTAACTGGTCAAGGGGCGAGATGATCATGCAAGGTTTTTTAGAAACTGTTCTGAACTGTGAGTCTCTCATTTGACTCTGCTGAACTCTGTGCTGATGAATAATGGCCTTCAGGGAACACTTAGAAAACATAAGCATCAGTCACTGAAAAGAGCTTTTTGTGAAAAACAGCTAGCTTGCAGGATTTTTTCTAATGCCAAAGATTTATCAAGGCTTTTAATTTTTTTTCTTTATTGGATTATAAAGAGGTTAAAGAATCCAATTCACCCTTAATTATATGAAAAAACTTAATTACACAGGTAATCCCCCTGAAGTTCTTGGGACACGTGTATGGGTTTAAAGGTACTGCCTGATCAGGCTCCATGAGATTCTGACAGCTGCATCTTGACACAGGTACCTGCTCCATGCCACCCCCCATCCCCTGCAGTTGTGCTCTTCTATTTTCGACATTTCTCAGCACCTTGCCTTTGTGGACACCAGACAAGCATAAAAAATGCTGAATTATGAATATGCTGAATATTAAACCATGAATGCAACAAGCACAGGTGGATGGAAAACGTTTCAGTGGGGTGAGGTGCACCATTGTGCAGTCAGGACTTAAGGCAGATGCAGGTAGAGCAAAAAAAGGTAAGAGTAGGAGAAGACAGTGCCTGCTGGAAGAGCAGGGTGAACAGTTTATATTGAATAATTAATATGCTATGCTTCACTATTCTCATTCTTCACAGGTTATCTGTCAGCAGGCTCATTATTTTCCTTTTAATCTTCTGAGGTGAAAAAAGATTCATCTTGATTTCTGTCAGTGATGTTGTTCGCCATCAGTGGGGACAGAAGGAAGACTCAGTATGTAGACTCATCAGTTGCACTTGTTGCTTTTGACCATACAAACATGCCTGTTTTCTGTCTCTTTGCACCAAAAAATGGTCCTGCAACAACTACATTTACTCCAGGATTACCATTGACTTTGTATGAAACATCCTGCAGAAATAAGCTCAAATCGAATCAGTGCAGCACGGATACTCACACTGAAAATAAAAACAAAGCCTCAGAGAGGAGTTTATACTTCACATACATGAATTTTCCTGTCCAAAAGGTTACTTACACATGAAGGACATGACAATAAAATACATAGGTCAATCCCTGTTCTTATTTATATCTGATAAGGAGAAGTGTAATTCATTTGCAGCCGAAAGTTGTTGCACATTTATATATTTACAGCAAAATTTGACACAAGGCAGGAGGGCCAAGAGCCAATATCGAGTAACCTTTTGAGTTTTGTAGCCTTCAGCTAGAGCTATGATGACTCAAATAATATAACATGCAATTTCAATAACCCTACAGGGATGCTGTTCATGAGTAAATGCAAATTATGGTGAACTTATGCAGCCCTGGAGATTTACTCAAAGAGAACACAGAGATGATTGCCTTTGGGATGAATGAAAGCTGCAGTACTCACTGTGCTATACCCACATTAGCTTCTGTGAGCAAGACATGAAGAATGATGGCAACAGAAAGAAGAGAATTGTTCTCAGGAGGGTTCCAAAGGAGCTGCTCCATGGGTGAACAATCGTCAGAGAAGCTGGGGTATCTCCAGGGCAACTTGTTTCTATGACGCTCATGCCGCAAGCATAAGGTATTGCTGTACAATCCTAGAGATGTAGGCCTTGGATTTCAGCAGTCTTTCAATATAGTCTCTGCCTGCACATTGCTGTAGCACTGTTTTCAAGAGCAGTTAATTCATGGAGAAAACTCAGCAGCTCTGATAATGACACCAGCATACGCAGTCAGGCAGATGTAGGCTCTTCTCCACTGAGGCAGATGTTTGGATGCTAAGGTGCTTGGGGATACAGCGGAAATTTTCAGCATACGCAGAACAAGAAACAGTCATCAGGAAATTATTATCAAGTAAAAAACCCACGTTGATTAGAATGTGGGGGTTTTTCAGGCAAAATAAGAGTAAATGGTATTTCATTTGCAATTTATCAGTGCGAGGATCGCTCCGAACCTTTTTCTTAATAATGTATAATATAAATGGTAGTACTTCAGGAGACTGGGGGTTGTGAGGGTGAATTACAGTCCCAGTCACCTGAGTTCCTCCTCACCCCTAATCACCTACCACCTCTAATGACCACTCTCTGTAGTCTGCTTTGTTGCTCAAGGGTGGTGGGAGGGTATGCTGCAGTTTTACTCCCTGAAAGTGCCATTATCCCCATCAAAGTGTTACTACACTTGAAAACAGAGCAGTGCTAATTAATTTGAGACAGAGACAAGTGAAGCGGCTACAAAGTAAAATAGCGCCTTTTCTGCAGTGCCTTGTCTTTGTTGTGATCCACAAGATGGTCACCTACAAAAGAGGCCTTTCAGAAGGGCACTCTTAACTGTCCAAGCAGAAGGCTTCATTCCGAGGGATCTTTAATTAGAGGCTGTAAGAAATGTTGGTGTGGAAAGTAGCATAGAATACACTTGGGGTTATAATACTGATAGCAAAGGAGGAACTTGAACAGTGTGGCAAGATAACAGAAGAGGGATATGGGTCAGAAATTACAGATGAGTTTTCAAGATGACTTGGTTGAGCCGTTTACTGAAACCAATCTTTATACAGCCTACTTGAGATTTCTAGCCCAGGCATTGCAAGTTGTATGCTAACAGGAAATGGTTTTCTGGTCTGCCTTGCCACTTGCAGGCATTTATTATGCACAACAGGTGCTTTGTGAATGGTTAAGAGTCGCTGAACTTTAATAGCAATGTTAAGTTCAGTAAGTCTGTAACTCAGATGACATCTAAGACCTTACCATAGATTTTCGCATTTGGTTGGTCACATGGCTTCTGCATACATATGTTGTACAGACTAAATAGTCTGAAACTCTCTGGGGAAAAAAAAAAAATCTTAAACAGACACAACGTAGGTTTCACTGATTTATTAGCCCTCCTTCCTTAGATACCTAAGAACAACTAGCCATTGCATTTAGGGTAATTACACATGGCCTGGTTAAGGAAAAATTGCTTGTCTACATAAGGAAGCCCAGTTTGAAAATCCATTCATTTCAGGAGCATAGGGGAGGCCTTCTCCCTCATTGTGCTTCACATTCCTCTCCAAATCTCAACCAAACATATTCTTGTATTACAATGAATCTGCAGAAACAAAAGTTGTTCCTTTTTGAGTTGTCCATTTCATGGAAGGAGGAGGAGGGAAACAGCCTCTTACTGCATTTGCATAATTTCCTTGTGTCTTCATTCTGAACAGTACTAATCTTGTTCTGATACTGGACAGGAAGGAGTGCAGAGGAGATCTAAAAAAGAACCTGAAGGCTGATTGGCACGGAGACATTCAGAAAGCTGCTACGACCCCGCGCTCTCCCCCTGCTTCCCGTTTTATGAAGAAACTGCGAAAACTGGAGGGAACGCCAAAGATCACATCAGCACACAGAGAACGTGCTGCCCTCCTTAGGCAGCCTGCCGTGAGGAGCTCCCCGATGCCTTCAGAGCAGACACTAACGCAGGACAGGCGCCACTACAAGAAATAACACTATTTAATTTTAACAACCAACTCGGGAACAAGAAGCAGGCCATCGCAGGCCCCAAGCCAGTGATGACGCGTCCCCTCCCGCTGTGAGGGCCGAACGAGGCCCGCAGCGGCTCCCTGCTCTCTCCTCACGGGCCTTAAAATGGCGGCGGGCGAGCTGCGAGGAGGGAGGGAGGCGTGGGCGCGGGCGCCCGCAGAACCTCCTGACAGGGGCTTAGCCTGCGCTGCCGTGAGGCGAGGGCTGAGGGAGTGCTGTATACCTGCCAAGCACCTGCCCCAGGCGAAGGGCGCTGCGGGCGGCGGGGGGCGAAGGGGGACGAGGGGTACACGCAGTACTTGCAGCCCTCCCTCCTCCCGGAGCAGCGCATGCCAGAGCCAGCCGGGGAGAGTCGTTTGTGTCGGGGAAAGGCTCAGCCGAGAGGATAGTAATTAACAATTTAAACAAAGTACCAGTGGGGGTCTTTTCTGGTGGGGTTTGGTTTTGTGGTTGGGTTTTTTTTGTTTGTTTGGATTTTGTTTGTTTGTTTGCTTGTATTTTGGTTTGTTTGGTTTGGTTTGGTTTTGATTTTTGGTTTTGAGGTTTTTTGCTGGTTTTCTTCAGACTTACAGACACAAACTAATAGGCCAGCTGTGATCTAATGGTACAATGGCTTTTCCTTCCTGTGATTTTTGCCTGTGATCTTGGAAGCCCACTAGATAATCACCCCTTGAATGATACATGAGTATATGCTGCACTTGATAGACACCAAAATTTAGACATGCTCAAGAACAATTATTTTTGCACTGGTTTCTCAAGGTGCTCAAGCCTGACTGATGACCAGTGACAGAACCTGAGGGAATGGCCTGAAGCTGTGTCAGGGATGTTTAGGTTGTATCTTAGGAAATAATTTTTCACCCAGAGGGTGTTTGGGTCCTGGAACATCTCTCCAGGGCAGTGGTCACAGCACCAGCCTCTGGTTCAAGAAACGTTTGGACACTGCTCTCAGGCACAGGGTGTGACTCTTGGGGATGGTGCTGTGCAGGGGCAGAGTTAAATTCGATGCTTCTTATGGGTCCTTTACAACTGAGCATATTCTATCATTCTGTAAAGTCAGGTTTTGCATGGCACAGGCAGTTAGATTTGTTTGCAAAAGTACAACCTTGTAACAACTGTAGCCACCCCTTCTTTTTCTTTATTTTTGTATGTTTTAAATTTTTTTTTCTTTTTGGTGCAAAATGCACCATGGGATGCGCAGAGACAGCATCAAGACAGCACACAGCCCTGCACTCATTTCTGATGGACTCACTACTTAAATCTGCTGTATCTAGAGATGGGGAAGTAGGAAATATTTCTTATATCCCACTGAGCTGCGTCAGGTGGGGTTACCGGCTGACATCTGTTCAACTCAATCTTGAGTCCAGACAGCTGGCTGTCAGGCTGAAGTGTCCAATGTGGGACACAGTCAGTCTTAAAGGAAAATTTTGTAGTTGCTCATGTTCACAGAACCACAGAATAAACTGGAAGGCACCCACAAGGATGATTGAATCCAAGTGGCCCTGCACAGGACCAGCCCCAGGAGTCACACCCTGTGCCTAAGAACACTGCATGCTGTGACCGTGTCCCTGAGGAGCTGTTCCAGTGCCCGATCATCCTCTGGGTGATGAACCTTTCTCTAATATCCAACCTAAATCTCCCCTGAAACAGCTTCAGGCCATTCCCTCAGGTCCTGTCACTGGGCACCAGAGAGGAGAGAGCAGTGCCTGCCCCTCCTCTTCCCCCCACAAGGAAGTTGTAACTGTGATGAAGCCCGTCCTCAGTCTCCTACAGGCTGAACAGGCCAAGTGATCTCACCTGCTCCTTGTACGGCTTCCCCTTAAGGCCTTTCACCATCTTTGTTGCCCTCCTTTGGACACTAATAGTTTATCTTTCTCATACTCTGGCACCCAAACCAGCCCCCAGCACTGGAGGTGAGGCTGCCCCAGCTCAGAGCAGAGCAGGACAATCCCCTCCCTTGCCCGGCTGGTGATGCTGCGCCTGATGCCCCCCAGGACAGGGCTGGCCCTCCTGGCTGCCAGGGCACTGCTGGCTCATGTTCAACTTGTCACTGACCGGGACCCCCGGGTCCCTTTCCATGGCACTGCTTTCCAGCACCTCATTCCCCAGTCTGTCCGTACACCCAGGGTTGCCCCATGCCAGGTGCAGAATCCGGCACTTTCCCCTGCTGCACTTCACATGGTTGGTGATTGCCCAGACCCCTGATTTGTTGAGGTCTCTCTGCAGGGCCTCCCTGACCTCAAAGGAGTCAACAGCTCCTCCCAGTTTTATATGATCCGTGAACTTAGTATCCCTTCTAGTCCTGTTGCAAGATGTTGAAGAGCACAGAGCCTAAGATGGAGCTCTATGGGTCCCCCACAATTTCATCCCCCAGTCTCAGCCCTGATTTCTACCCAGACTTGGAAGCAAAGCTCCTTTTAGCCCGTTTGTTGCAGACCCAGGGAATTCAGGTGAAGATTGGCTTAAATATTTAAATTTACTGATTTCCTACTGTACTTTGATCTGCCTTTCATGGATTCTGTTGCAGTTACCACTAATGAGAAGCTTTAGGTGTAAATCTAGGGTGGGATTCAGAGTCAAGTTCTCTTTTTAGTACAGTGTAAGGCCTCTGTTACGAATTCAGCACATGCAACCTCTTTCATTGATATTCAAAGAAATTATGGGAAATGAGTAGAAGGCATATCACATACATGACCTCAGCAAGCCAGTTTGTATTCTCAATTACACTGCTGTAAAAATTCTAGGGGTGCCAGGTTTATACCGCTGCAATAGTCATGTATATAAAAATGAATCTGCATTTTTCTTTAGCGTGATTGATCTAAGGTTTGGGAAGGCAGCTTGTGAGTTTACAGAACATTCACTGTTAATCCACAGAGTGGTGCTGTTGGTGTATTCTGGATGTACTGCAGCAGACTATTGATGTTTCTTTAGACTGTCTAATTTAGCTAAACTTTTGTCCAGGTGGCATTGTAACTAAGGACAGAATTTAAACAAAATACATTTATTTTCTTTTCTGAACAGTAAGGTTTCTGTTCTAATTGCAATTCCATGTATCCAGATTAGTTTTTGTGTTTTCAGGCAGGTCCATGTCATGTTATTGTTGTTTATAAGTGAAAGCTAGTGTTCTTTGGCCCAGTGCAGGACTGGAGAGGACTGTCTGTCCTTGTCACATCTTTTGTCTTCAGTGTATAAAGAAGTATGACCTGAGGGTTTTAGCTGTGGACTCTGCTGTCTGGAAAGGCTTCTGTCAGTGTGAGGTTCTGCATACAGAGGAGCCAAGTGCAGCAGCTGGGGTAACCTCTCTTGCTCACCAACTCATATGTGTGATAGTTACTGGTGTTCTCTACTTCATGACTGTGCAGAAACATAGTCCTAGGTCAAATTTCTCTACATTATGCCACCACAGGCTCTTGTCTAAATTCTGCCATCATGGTTGAGCTCTCTGAGAAGAAAACCATATTTTGGTTCTGGTGCCCATAAACTCTTGGCCTTTCTGAGGCAATTACTGGTAAATCCTGTTTATACCATTCTGTGCCACACTAATAAATTTGTCTTGCTCCTTTAAAATTTACTGCTCTATGGATTGTTGTAGAGAATGAGGCTACCTTCACCTGAATGACTTACCAGCTGCAACTTCACAAGAATCAAGTTGTTTTTATCTGGTCAGATAAATGAGCCCTCACAGGCCTTTCTACCCTTTGCCGCATTCTCTTTTGTGTCTACTTTGACTCCTTGACTGTTAATTTCAGAAGGAGGAATGTAACTGCTTCTTCACAAAACTGTATGTCTTGATTTTTTTTGTGTGTCACTGCTTAGTCTGGCTTGAATTTCCCCTAACTACACAATAACAACGTAAGTCCAGACTTTTTTGTTGTAACTATAAAGTAGGATTTCAGACAGTTTAGGTTTGAGATCTCAGTTGATGTGGCCACTTCTATGAGAATCACTCTGACCTGGTTTTTAATCAGTGCTCTCCTACCTGGCTTAAAATATTTACAAGATATTTGTATGAATGTATTCTGAGGGTGACCTGATATATTTTATCAAAAAATTAATTGCTATTCTAGAATGGATAAAAGATTTCTAATGGCTTAAAAATTTACGCAAGTTGAAACAAGAAGACTAGATCTCCTGAGGACAGAGTTAATCCTTGTTTGAGAAATTTGGAGGAAATTCTTTGCAAAGAGTCTATGTTTCTTTACAGGAAAATTGCCTATTTCATGTCTTTGTGAAAGACTATCATGTATTAAGGCTGCACAGAGAATATTGCAAAACATTCATTAAAATAGAACACATTTCAGTGGAACACTTGATTAATGTGGACCATGAGTCTGGTGATTTC
The DNA here is from genome assembly GCA_013390045.1 of Picathartes gymnocephalus. Classification (NCBI taxonomy): domain Eukaryota; kingdom Metazoa; phylum Chordata; class Aves; order Passeriformes; family Picathartidae; genus Picathartes; species Picathartes gymnocephalus. Next base: position 15,930 of record WEKY01016258.1, read on the forward strand.
TTATCTCTGTATCAGCATATACAAGGTCTAACTTACTAAAAACTGACTCATTTTTTCTTTGCTTAAACTTATTTTGAGATATACTTCAGTATCAAACTCTTCACTGTTTTACTTATATATTTTAAATTGTGTATCACAAATTTCATTAAAATATACCAACTTTGCCACAGGAAAGTTGTGAAAAACCTTTAGTTGAAAGAGTAGTTTCTTCAGCTACATCATACTTCCAGTATGACTGCCACTGTTCTGTGAGATGTTGTTTTCAGTTGCCAGAAAATTCACATCTTGAGAAGGAGAAAGATTGTGCATTGTGTGTCTGGTTGGGGCTGACACATATCTAAAGTTTAAGCTCAAGTAGTTCTGCTTTTTCTGGGAATATGTACAGGAGAATAAACATTCTTTGTTGTTTTTGAGAAGACCAGCATGCCTTGTAGAAAATTTCTTGGTGTGGCAGGCAGATTGCTCTTTTGCCAGGTGGTGCTTTCTCTAGCCTCAATCTGGTCAGGTTGTGCCTTTGAAAACGCTTGATTTGTGCTTGCTCAATAAAATCTTTGTTGGAACCCTGAGCTAAATTTTACCTAGAGATCTCAGCTTGCACTGAGGGTTCTGTATCCTCTGTCACACCTTTCCAGCTGCCCATACTGTATACCAGCATGAGGCCCGCAGAACAGCAAGAGCATACTTACTTCCAAGATGAGCATTTTTCAGTACTTGCCCTCACTGGATATGTAGAGGGCCTCTTCCATATTACATGCTAGAACAGATAGTCAGGATAGCTCTCACCACTGTTCGGGCAAAGCAGCGTAAGGACCTTGTGGAAGAACCATTCCCTCAGATAGAAAATGCTTTCTGCCAGAATTTGAGAGCTGAATGTGGAATTTCCAATCTATGCTTTCCTTCATGGCCAGAAAATGACTTTGAAATACACTGGCAAAATATGTTTCTTATTTTCCTTCTTTGGCTTATCTAGTTAAAGGTCAACAATTTACATGCATAAGCAAGGGCTCTTTTAGCCCCTAACAAGAATCCATATGGTCCGGAATTCCTATTTTTGCAGTTAAAGAGCAAAGTTAATAACTTTACAAGAAATTTAACACTCCAAAGTTAAGCACTCCACTTTCCCAGATTTGTGATGTGCAGTCATTCCTCCTGTTGCCTTATTTTCTATGACTCTTCCAGATCCTACAACAAGTAGTTCAGGGATTCTGGAGACAGCAGCCTTATTTGCTGGATAGCTTTCCTACATTCCCAAATCATCTGTTCTCTACCCAGAATTTTGCAGAGGCTGTTTGGAAAAACAGACTATACTCACATGCTTAAAAGCAGCAGAATAGAATATGTACAAAGGGGTCAAGTTTCAACAAACTTAGAATTCTTAGCTTCTTTCTGAAGATTTTACACTGCAGAGTGTTTGATTTTCCTTAGTTTAATGTCACTTCATAGATGGAGAAGAGGTTGTAAGATTAACTGAAGAAAACTAAAATATTGATGCAGGAATAATCTTACAGTGTTTGAAGTGGAAATAAACCAGATATCAGAACTGGGGGAATGGTGTGATATAAACAGATTTCTCCCTTTAAATGTTTATTCAATTTCCTTTAAGTTCGCTTTTGTTTCCTTTCCCCACTGGTTATAATTAATGAAGAACTGGTGAGCTGCAATTTTATAGAAAGGCATGGGCTTAATTTTTTTAAGTACATAGTTTAGAAATTGACCAGTGTAAAAAAGTGTGCATCTGTTTAGTTCAAGTAACAAGATGGCATTTGGCACTGGCCAGTTCCTGGAAGTCTGGGGCTGTGGTCTTTAGGCACAGCTCCATTGACTACCCTGAATAAGCCCAAACACTCTCCAACTGTTTTGACTTTCTTTTCTCTCAAAATGGAATTTGGCATGGCTGCGTCTCTGATCCTGTGGTGCTCTGACACATACTGGTGCAAAGCCCAAGGACTGCAGGTGGGGAGTGTTCTACATAACCTATGCAGAGTTAAACAGTGACTGCAATTCTCTGCTAGCAGGTGTTACACACCCTAATTTTGTCTTGAATTGGATAAGTGTATCTATGACTGTGTTTCGTGTACTCTTTTAACAAAGAAGTAAAAAAGGGAACTATTTTCTGGCCTTTAAAATGTTCTCCTTCTCCACTTTTAAACACTAACCAAAATCAATGAGAGAATCTTTGGAAACACATAATCAATTCAGCAGTTAGGCTTTGTTATTAGTGAATGGCTAAATTCACATGCCCACCAGGATTCTTTCTAACACTAATAGCCTGAATTAGAGAGTCTGAAGTTTTACAGTGTGAAACTCATGATTTAGGGTCTGCCTCCTAAAGAAAAGGGGTCTGTAGTCCTTCCTTGTGTGTCTTTTCTGTCTCTCAGGTTCTTCTGAGGCATCATTAACACTGCATATTAGCCAGGTGACATTTGTCTGAAAACAGGGTCCTTTTGGGAAAATTTGTGTTTTTGCTTAGATGAGACAGAGAGTAGGGAACTAGCTGGAGATTAGTCTGTTTTCCTTTATGCTCTATTGCCAAAAAATTCTTTTTTGTTTGTTTGTTTGTTTTTATGTTTGTTTTTTTTTTTTAAATGACTTTATGTAAGTATTAACATTTGCTTTGGAAATCTGGTAACCTTCTGTGAAGATAAAGGGCAATACTCCATGTGTTCTGCTTTGATGTTTTCAAAAGGATGTGACTAGTTATGTATCAGGATAGATTCACTTCACAGTACCCATTGCATTTCCATGTGGTAATCTGGACCTTCTCTTTTGTGGATTTGTGTGATGCTATTGTAAAAGCAGGCAGTGTCACTGTCACGCACCCTTTCTCAGGTCTCTTCTGGGACAGGGCAAGCAGCCTTGGAGATGCACTGGGGAAACAGTGATGTAGTATGATATGGATCACACTCTGTAGAAGCCAGAGACCTTTTATTTTAGTGAAGGTGAAAATGTCTCTGAAAATGTCTAGAGGGGAATTGAGACAGTATTTCTTTTCTGAAGAATGCATGAAAGCATGGAGTTGTCTTTAGAGGGTGATAGACTTTCTCAAAAGGTGAGTGATTCAGGACTGTATTTGTCTTGGCTGGTTGGGGTAAGGACAGAGCTTGTTGCCTAAAAGGGAAAAGGAAGGAGTATTCAAAAGGAGCTCAGCTGAAGGATGTGGTACAGCAAAAGGGAAAAGGACATGCAGAGGAGATGCAATCAGGAACACATTTTTTGTGTGTGACAAATTAATACACTCTTACACTCCCTGGAATCCCACCTTCTCCAGTTGCCAGGACTTGTGTGTGGGCTCTTTCAATGCCATACTTCATTAATGACCCTTAAGGGGCATTAACACCTGTTCATGGTTATTTCCTGTCACTGTTTACTCTCCCAGATGGTACAAATACAATATGCCCAGTGTGTTAGGCATTTGACAGTCATACACCCTTTGCCAGCTAAATGCCATTCATGATTAATTTGGCAGCTATTTCGTAGTCTGAATAATCTGTTCTCAGTCAAGACCAAAAACTTAGATTCTCCAAATAAATAGGAAAGAAGTAGCCCAATTGTTTCTCCTTCATCTTATGGTTTGTTTTCTTGTACCAAAAGGATAGGACTGAGAAGAATCTTAAAATCTACAGGAGTGCTAAGACTGAGATGGATGCTCCAGTGCAGTGGGATAGGTTGTACTCATGTGATCCTGAAATTATTATTTCATGACCAGAGGATGTGTGACTTTGTTCTGGTGACTGAAAGCCACAGATATTGGAAGACACTGCTGCAGAGAATAATGTAGTTTCTGGGTCTTGAATAAAGTCTTGCTGTTGCCTAAGAAGATATTTAAAGAAGTAACTGAAGGAGTGATGAATGGTTTTTCTGGAGTGCTCTGCAAAGTTGTCCAGTACTGGCAAAATTGTTTTGTGTGTGTGTGATGCATGACTCCAGTTTTCAACTCTCCCTGAGCAGGGAACACGTCTTTTTCTAGGACCGTGATGTACCATGTCCATTTGAAGTTCTAAAGAAATGTTTTATATTGACAGAAATAAGAAAAACACTGCAATTACTTAGCTTTGTCAGAGATAAAAATGGTTAGGACATAGGCATTTGGTAATTTCTAGCCCAATGGGCAAAAGTCTAGGAAGTGAGTAAATGAATTCCTATGCTAACCCATTTACCATCTGTTCACTAAAATAATTTGTATAAAAAAGGCTACATTTCTGCACAGGAAAGGTCAGATGGGGTGCTTATGCCAACAGTGGGCGTATAGATGCATTTTTCCAGATGACATTATTTTGAGGCTGAATCCCTGACAGCTGTGCCTTGGTGAGAGACATAATGGTAAAGCATTTATCTCTGGATTCTGCACAGGCAAATATCCAAAGCCGATTATTTTACTAGATCAAGCAAAGCAAAGACCTTGTGGAGTTGTGAATATAGTAATTTATTCTTGAGGTCCTTAGTGCATGTCTGTCTTTTGTGTTTTGTAAAAATGCTAAAGTCAATTAAGAATGAAAGCCACTCCAGGACAATTTAAGATAAAGATTTTGAGTACTGTTTCTTCACTCTTAAGATCTTATACCTCTGAGTGAACATGAGATTATTCCTTCATCAGCTCTCCCCTCTGTGATGAATAATTTGTCAATGATCCAGTCAAACCCAGAGACCTGTTTTTTGTAAGTAGAAAGGCTTTGAGAGAGATGAAAAAGAACAAGGCAAAAGCTGCAGCTGGAGAAAAGCCACTGAATATTCAGCAACCTGTTCTACATTCAATGTGGATCAATAAGTCATCTTCCACTAGACTGTCAGAGAATAGAAGGTTTTTTTAAATAAGGAGTACATATCACAAATAGAAGCCCTTTTTACATTCCAGTATGTCTCCATCATGCAGGGGAGAGCAGCTTATGGGCAAAGTGTACCAAATTAAGTAACCGTTGCCCTTGTTCTCATCCTCATTTTTGAATCTTGTCTCTTTGAAGCAACCTTTAGGCATCTGTAGATGTGGGATATGGCTGTGGTATGCCAAATGTACTTATGGTACATTTGTAGGTTTTTTTTCTGTAGGTTTTAGCTATCTTGATGTCCAAAACATTTATCTATTCGCTAGAAAAGAAACTTACTTTTTTATTATGGGTAGGGCCAGACTCATGCATGCCACACTCTAGTTAGTGGCCATGTGCAAACTGATCTTTTAAATAGGCAATTAAGTAACTGATTAGCAGATGAAATATGTTAGAAAGACAGACAGAAAGACTCAGGATGTCTGGCTTCAATATTAATGATTATAACCTGAGGCTTCTTTTGCTCCCTTCTATTTGATGACCCTCAGTTGATGTGGGTATGATAAAAGAGATTATTTCTAAATTCAGATAATCTTTGTCTGTTTTACAATGTGCTTCTACAATCACAAGTGAGTTGCCCAACTAATGGGCACACAGGATATGCTTCAGATTCTGGAATTGTCAAGCAGCTGACTCAGGAGTTAACTTTTTCTATCCAGACAGCCAACAACAACTTGTTTGTTTTGTAAATGACCTCCTGCTTACCTCTAACTCCATATTGATTACTGAGTTTTGTCTTCATAAGAGGTTTGTGTATCTGCTTGTACAGTGAAGTGTGAGATGTGTGTTTTGAGGCCCAGGCTTAGATTCAAAGGTGTTGGAGTGGCTCCCTCTGTGTGAACAAGCAAAGGTTTTTGAATTTTTTTTTTTAGTGGAGGAGGCTGTGTAGTACAAAGCAAGCCTCTTTCACTACAAATGTTTGACAACCACTCTTAGAACATATTTAAAACTCTGAAAGCCTTTGGCATGGGACTAAAAAAATTGGAATCTCCAGCAATGGCTGGGTTGCAGATTTTCTCAACAACTCAAGAATAGTTTCTCCTGTGCTGGCAATCCTGCCCACTCAAGCAGACTGCTGGAGAGCCTGTTGTGTTCTTTCTGCCTGCTTTATCAATATCACTCACAAAAACCGAAATAATTTCAAATTACATGACAATTTAAATGCTGATAAATATTGGGATAGAATGTACTTGAGCTGTCTCCTTTCACAACTGTGATGACATGGCTGTGATGACAGTATTAAGTGTGTTTGTGCATGTGTATGTATATTAACAAAACAACTGGGCTAAGATGTTATTTACAATGTTCAGGCAGAAGAAATGTATTTGTGAGAGTTATTTCTTTATAACTTGGATTAGCATTTAAAAGTGTTCATATGAATCATTTTTACAAGTCTGCTTGATCCATCTATTTTGTATCTCAAACAAATCTCTTATCTGACTTTGTAAAAAGTCAGATGTCATAGAAGCAAAGAACCTGAGCGGAAAGAAGTGGTGCCATGTCTATTATTCATTCTCCTGAGGGATATCCATAGAGCACTAGGGAAACTCTATGGGATTCCAAAGCTTTCCCTACAAGTTGACTAACAAATAATAAATGAGACATCCTTGTGTCATCTGAGATCTCTTGCTGTCTCTCAGGCATGCCATTGCCAATGTGTGCTCAGGGCAGTCTGCATAGAAGTCGCAAGTATTAGGAAGAGAGCTGAGAGCACTGTTTGTAGATTTGGGCAGATGGAACATAAAGATGCTCCATCTTTTACTTCAGTCCAGACAATATTTAGCCTGGACATTAGCTTGTCAGCTCAGTACAGGAAACAATTTCAGTATGAAACTAGGATTTTCCAGTCAAAGCCCATTTGCACAAGTTTGAATCCATTTTATTTTTAATCACTACTGCTCTCTTTTTTCTTGCTCCTATGTAACACACATTTTTTATCAGCAGTAAATGGGAACACTTCATTGATCACACTGTTATTTCTATTTTTAATGATGTCTTCATACTGTGACTGATGTGAATTATATGTTCAGCATGATCTTGTTCCACAGATTGTCATCAAAAGAGATTTCCTTCTGGAGAGTCTTTGGCTTATTGGCTATAATACTAGACATTTTTTTCTCAAAAATATTAAGAAGATTCATTAAGAGTAAGGCTAAAAGAGAGAGAGAAGAACCTGGATTTTCAGTGCAGTGTGATAACTGAGGTATCTAAAGCATGTTTCTCATACTATTGATAAAGTTGGACACGGGTGGCCATTCTGACTGATTCCAAATGAATTTCTATTACTGTTCCTGAGCCATAGACTGCCTTTACAGCCTATGCACTTGTGTGTCCATGTATACCTGCTGTTACCAAATTGTCCTGCCCAAAGAGCAGCCAACAATTGCTCTTAGTTGTAGCTAACTAATGATGCTAGAGCATCAGCTACTGAGGTGTTGTTTGCAGTCAGAGGGTTTTATAGCCTTTATTGACATGGATTTAGCCCACTTCTACTAGGGCTCTCCTCAAGCTGTTCCTGACACAACCTGGCAGAGCAAAAGGCCCAGGAATAATTCCGAACAGACTGTTTGTATGTGCCTCAGTGTTACAGAAGTGGGCTGTTCCGTTCTCATTCTGTGCCTGGGAATGCCACTGTGTATATATATAATTTAGTTACGAGTGATATATCCCCAGTCAGGCTCAATGAAACCAACTTCGCCAATGTACTAGCAGTGCTGCTGGCCATGGTGTTTGAAATTTGAGGATCTATTCTCTGCTTCATGTCCCTCCTGTAAATGAAGAGGTAACAGCCTTGTGACTGCTGTTATTTGCAATCATCATAACTTTATGTGCCATGATAGGTCCCCTTGCATTTTCCTTGTTCAAATGCACAAACTAGAAGACTTCAAAGGAAGACGAGTTGTTTTTGCCATTGTCCTACTGCTTGGCTGTTCACAGAGCACTTCGAAGCATAAAGAGCATGTTCTGGTGCAAGCTCCAAACTTGTGCACTTGGAGTGAACCCAACCTGCCTATTTTGGCATTGTGATGCAGAAACAAGAAAGAACAGTCATTGTTATTTAACAGAATACCAGTTATTGTCAGCCAGTAGGGTCAGTTGAATATACAACACTCATCAAATTTCTGAAGGGCTGAACAGCCAATATGTCTACTTTTATGTAAATTCCGACCAGAGGACTCTCAACCCTGTCAAAAACCAGGCTATATATTTCGGTTCACAGTTAATGGCCTTTATGCATCTATTTCTGATCATCTGGCTTTACTGAACGTGGCTTGTTTAAAATCAAATCCTTTGGTTTCCTGAGATGCTTCCTAGAGCTCTAGCGGTATGTTGGGGGTTGGGTTGTCTTTCCTTTTGTTTCCTTTTAACAGTATAGAATTTTTTTCCATTCAGTTGCTAAATAGCCTTAATCACTGAGTACTTAAGAAAACAAAGGCTATAGCTAGGCCTGAAGAGAAGGCCATCTATGTTTACTGTTCTGTCGGGGAGTTTTCTCTCGAGGGGGGGGTGGAGGAATATCTCGAGAATTGGGGACTGGTAAAAGG
>WEKY01016258.1:24462-34798 GCA_013390045.1 Picathartes gymnocephalus
TTTCACTGCGCTGCAGCCCCGCTCCCCCGCCTGCCGAGACGTCCTGCCGTCCCAGTTTGCTGCTTTCCAAGAATCCTGCTGGGGCACTGGGATCGACTGCTCCAAGGGGGTTTGTGAAGCAAAACCTCTCTTCCGTTTTGTTTTCCCCTGCTGACTGAACCACCATAGCACGTGCTCCCTGCCGGCTGTGACCATCACTGCACCGAGGGGGGAAAGTGCCTTCAGGCCAGGGGGTCGGGACCGGGTTCTTGGTTCTGTTTGTTGTTAGTGCCATAAGAGTTGTTGTTTGTTTGCTCTGTTATAAACCCTAGTAAAGAACTGTTATTCCTACTCCCATATCTTTGCCTGAGAACCCCTTAATTTCAAAATTACAATAATTGGGAGGGAAGGGGTTCACATTCTTCATTCCAAGGGAGGCTCCTGCCTTTCCTAGCAGAGACCTGTCCTTCAAACCAGGACAGGGTAACACTCCATTTTCTACTTTCTCCCTGGATTTTTTCTGGGATTGCAGCCTAGAGAAGAAGGTCTGTAATAAGGCTGCTTCTGCCAGTGAATTGATTAATAAAAGACTGTCAGATTCCTTACAAAGACCTGTTCCCCATAGTAGCATGACTATATTCATAGGCATGATGAGAGTCTTTAAGGTAGAGGCAACTGCCTTCTTTTATCCATGCATTTCTTCACTGAAATCTTCAAGCCTTCAGGCTTCTCTACTTCAGCTCTTGTTAGTAAGAGTGACAGCTTTCAAGTTCTTGTCCTTCTTGCTGAAATCTTCATTACATATTGCCTGCCATCTCCTTCTCATCCATGAGGATTTCAAGTAAAAGAGAAACAGCTATTTTTTTCACAGAAATATTGCCCGTGTTCCAAAACAACAACTTAAACAATGAGACCTTTTAAAATTAATTAGTAGTCATTGAACTTAATTTCTTGCCCAGTGAAAAGGACCAATCAGCTAAAGGAATTTTTCTTCTGTGTGTAGAAGTCAAGGTAATACAGTCTAATTTGCAGGGATGTTGGTGCCATATAACTGATATGCCCTTATCTGTGCGTATTTTTTTTTGTTATTTTGGGAATAAGCTTTTTTAGCTGGAATTTTGTTTTTCTCCTTCCCGCCTTGAAAATAATCTAAGAGATATGGAAACTGTGGTACATCACTTTCATACAACAGAATTGAATAATTTTACTATTGCTTTGATCTTTGTTCTGCCTTCTTTTCTGTTAAAACTCAATGTTGAAAAGCTGTTTGACTTGCCTGAGTGGTACTTCTACTTCAGTTCAAGGCAGTGGAACTGTGTTTAGGCATTCCTAGGGAAGGAAGGCATTTTTTAATGAGATCTGTAGGAACAGACTTATAGCATTTTTTGACGTAAGACTCCTGATACAAATTGTAGATTTGCTGTAGTGGGAAGGATTTTATTATTATGTTTGGTCCCATAGCTTGTTTTGGGCTTGTTCAGCATTCTGGGCTAATTACTTTTTTTTTTTTTATGTTGGGGCTGATACGTTTTTGAGGCATTTCTTCATATAGTGCTATGGATATTTTGTCTTTTCTGAAATTTATTATTTCAGACCATTATTCTTATTCCCTCTTCACTGATTATCTGGCTTACATAGCATTGGGACAACAGCTTTTCTCTCTGTTATTAGGTTTCTCTGTATTTCTTCAAAGTTCCGGCATCCTATTTGGTACACTTTAATACTTCCCTGCTTCATTCTCTCTGTGTGCTGCTTTGCATTTTTTATTGATTTTATTTACTTGTGAAAACTAGAAAATATTAGAGCTGTCAGCCATCTTTCGTCAATTTTGCAGATAGTATGTAGTGGCTCTGAAAGTTCTTGTGGAGTTAATAGATGCCCTGCAAAACCAGCCATTTCAAGCATGCTCATTTTCTCTTTCATTAGCTATTTATATTCTTCAGTTTACTTTATAATTGTGTTGACAAGCTCTTTTTTTTTTGTTTGAAGTTCAGTGGGTCATCTTGCAAGATGTGCGAGAATTATTTAATATCACAAAAGTTATGTGTAATTACTTCATCTTTCCAACTGAAAATTTAAGTTCTTACATTTTTTTGTGTGTTGCATAGGGAGTAAACTAAATAACATAAATGCAACATGGTTCATGGGACAAAGTCTGCTTCTGTATTCCTTCTGGACTGATCATCTGCCATGGATAATATTTAGTTATTTCTCCACAAAGATATAAGTAGCTTCACTGTTTGAAATGCAGACTTGGGAGTACTGGGTTTCTAATGAATGAGATTTTGGACCAAACTTGACCTGTTCAGACCATTTAATGCTGATGGGGAGATGTTAATTGCAAAAATATGTACAGTATATTCCATGAGTCTTTTCTTTCCACATAAATTGTAAATAAAAAGATTAGATATACTACAGGGAAGTGAATCTTTGAAATCTGTGGGATTAGAAGATTGACCATTAACTTCAAAGAGAACTAAATGCTTTTAAACATCTTGCCTTTGACATTATTTTTGGGAATGCATGCATAGCAGGACAATGGTCAACACAAATCTTTGACAGCAGAAATTGGCCCAAGTTCTCTGCCTTTTTTTAAGGAGGTTTGCAGCTTTCAATTTGCTTTGTCAGCAGAGCAGCTAGGTTCTGTTCTCTGAACTGAGGGTATTAAGATTGGAAAAACTTGTGAAATATATGTAATTTTGCAGAAGATTTAGAAAAGCTACATGAGGAACCATTAACAGAAATGATGATTCAGAGATATCTGTTGTCGCCTAACCCAGGACTATTTGAGGCACCACAGCCCCGGTGAGTGGTTTTATGCAAATTTTTGTACTGTTTAGTGGCTGATGACTCCACTTGACTTGTGTTTCACTTTGTTTTTAGCCTATGGACAGCATTGGTAAGGGGAATGGTTATTCTGCATTCATCATTCCCTGATAGCAAAAAGTCAGTGTGGGCATTTGGAAATGACGCAGTAATTTCTTGACCCTCCCAGCAAGTCTCCCAGGCCATGGTCATGCAGACATGTCACCATCTATGCTGTAAGGCCACATCTTGATGTGGACTCAGTACTTACAGTACACGAGATGACTGTCAGTGTCTGCTCTGTGGTCACTTTCCAAGCTTCAGAGAGAAGTCTTCCTCCTGCTCTGTCTCTTTTTACCCAGTACAGGTGGTACATCATTAGACCTTCTCCCTGTTTGCATTCTCCCCAAAACTGTCCACATGACAATGAAATACTGCCTTCTGGAGAGCAAGGAGAATTCAGTTGAGGAAAAAAACTCTCCTTCTTCCTGTATGTGAGGCCTTAAAAGCACCTAGCACTGAGGGATCAATTTGCTGCAGGCTGCTCAGTACTTTATTGCTGATGTCCCAAGGGGACTTCACTCTTGACACGACAACTCTATTTGTGCAGATGCTCAGCAGCCTTGAGCTTTTCAGCAAGGCCACTGAGGAGCCCTTGAGAGGAGAACTTTGCTGAGCACACAGGCAGTTTCTGGGGTGGCAGGAATGACAGGAAGCTCTACCCCAGAAGATGGAAAATTCCATCTGCTTATCTCTCTCTACTCCCTGAAGTATCATACCTGACAGTTCTTTCTCTCATACATTATTTGCAGGTTACACCAATGCTTTCTGGAAGTCTAGAGTCAGCAGACTTGATTTTCATGTGATGTTTACATACTCTTCTTATCGCCTCAGGTATTATTTCACTTCCTTATCTTGAATGTGCTTGGTACATGAAGTTATCTGACCTCTGTTTTTCCTCTCTCCTCCTGCCTTCTTTTCTTGGCAGCAGTAATTTCTACATTTTTTTTCCATAGTAAACTCTTGTAATTTAATTTCTTCTTTTTCGGTCCTATTGTAATTTGTACAGGTTTCTACTTGCCTGGAAAGTTATTCCTAACATTTCAGTTGTCCCTAGAGGACAGGGACTTGGCCTGTGTATCTATCCTTAATGTATAGTATATATAACTGACATTTACATCTGACCTAGTGAGTTGTAGGATCACATGACAGAGAAGTTGTGGGGAAGGGAGAGTGTCATGCTCCCCTTTATTTTTTCCGATAACTTCTGACTCTGTTGCTATGTATTTCTAGTTGTCTGGTTTTAAGTCACTCTTTCATGTGCTCAATGTGCAACCCAACTTATTAACTTTCACTGTTTGAAAAAGATTTGTTTCTTTTTTTCCTGATAAGAAGCTAAACTTTTCCTTTCACACTCTTTTTCTTGACCTATTTTTGCATTATTCAAAACCACCTTTCTACTGTCATATATCGAAAGTTCAGTGTCAATTGAAAAGCTCTGCATATAGGACTGTATGTTTCCAGTGTCTGAAAATTAGGAGCCTGAGCCTATATTCAATTTGTGTCAAAGTCTCTAAGTTTATTTGGATTTTTATGTCTGTAAAGGAGGCTCAATTTGCTTTTAGTGTTGGATGTTACATATAGTACATGGCCAGAAGAGACTGTTTTGATTGTTCTCAAAATCCCCACATTGAATATATCCAAGGATCACACTTGTTGACTAGTGTTGAATTGGAAAGCCATTCACTTGAATAGCCAGCAGGAGCTCAAATCTTTTTCTGGATCTGCTTCCAGAGTAGATTCTGACTGTCACCTCTGCCTCATTTTGTTCCTAGATGGAAGAGTGTACAGCTGACTGTCGTGAATTAAACATAGTTCTTTCCATGTACCTTCCCAACTGATCCAAATTCAAATCTTGTCATTATTTTGTGTTAGTCCAAATATTATTTCAGTGCCATCTTTCTAGGCTTCATTACAATTTTACCTGGCAACATTAATTGTGCAAAAAGCTATTGCAAAAACCATTGTTCCAATTAGGATGATACTTCATTACATGCTTCTTAGTTTGGCTGGTCCTTGGTAAGTGCAGTATAAATCTGTCATCACCTTTGGTGCCAGCAATGTGGAGTGTCCCTTGGGGGCAGGAAGGCACCAGTGCCTCCATTTTCTTCATAACAAGATATTGTGAATCTCCAGCCAGGTGCAGCATAGGTGCTACCTCCCAACACTGCTCTACTTTGCTTTCCTAACCCAACACTCATTTCTGTGACTACCCAGGAGACCCATTAGCATCATTCCATTTTCAATTATTTCTCTGGTATGGAATTTTCATCATATTCTAAGCCATCTCAATATATGAACATGAATACTTCATCCAGACCTCTTGCACAGTTTTTGGATGCAAGTTTTCCATTCCTGTTTTTAGTTTTATCTTTCCAAAATCACTTGTTTTAGTAGCTGTTTAACCTGACCTTGTTTTTTTATAGGTTTGTGAAGTTTTGTTATTGTTGTTGCTGTTTAGCTCCTTTAATTCCTTGTGACAGAAGAGAAGTTTGTCTCTGGCTTTTTGTCAGCTATATGATGAAGTTATATGGCGTAGTTCTGGGATTTGTATTTCACTAACAATAATTGAATTTTTTTCTGGGTCTGGAATGCCTCTGTTACCGGGATTCTTTTCACTCCTACCACTCTTAGAAATCTTACTGTCTTGAACTCTCCATGCCACTGATTTATGTCCTTTTGTCATGCTACAAAGTTTCTGTAAGCCTGGCTTGTAACTTATTTTCCTACATATCATTGTCTCTCTTATTTATGGTAGAATTTGTGTACTTTATTTTTAATATCAAGTAGGAAGAAATTTTTTTTAGGTAAAATTTTCTAGTGCCGTTGTTCTTGAACCTTCTAACTGAAGGTTCCCTTCTCTGCCAGCTTCTTCTGCTCCCAAGGAACAATTCTGGCAACATGTGTTTGGGTAGAATAAGCTTTTTGTCTGGCATCAGGTTTTGTTGTTGTTGTTGTTTCCTTTCCTCCAGTTCTCTGCTATTCCTGGTACACTTGAGCATCAGATAACAAACAGACTTCTAAGTGGGGTCATCACTGGTTTTGTGCTCTTGTTTTTTTCTTCTGCTTCTCTGAGGTTCATTATTTCTCCTAAATTGTTGCCAGCATAAGCATTGGTAAGGAGACAGACACAGCAGGAAGCAAGAGTCGTGCCATAGGGATTATACTCTAGGGGACACTGCATGCTGTTTTCCGAATGATTAATCAGCTGAAATGCACAGAGCTTCTTAGTGTGAAGAAATCTATTTTGAAAGGTTTGGTTATGACCCAGATAGGAAGGTGAGGATTTCCCCCTTCCCTCACTGGTAGAGATTTCACCAAGGACAGGGGAGAAGTATTGGTAAGCAGTACTAAGACATGAAATTGGGACAGGTAGTCAGGCTCAACAGTCAGACTTTGATTTGTATGCCAACAATATGTGCACAGGGCTTTTGAAGCCAGAGGCTGATACAGGCTGCAAAGGTCCTGGGCAGAGCTCTGGAAACAGAGGACTTCACTTTTGAAGGGCAGCCCCCAAGCTCCATTGTATACAGACTGGGCAAATGTGGCCATGGGGAGACAGGGCCAAGGAGTACGCGAGGAGGGGCTCATCAGTTGTACTCAACACATGAAGACCCCAGTGCAGTGTTTAGTTTGGTTGGTTGGTTTTCAAGGGTGAAGAGAATGCAGAAAACAAACTGTGATGCCACCATGGCACAAGGCTCAAAACCCCCACAGCAGTGACAGCTCTGGTCTCCCTTCCTGTGGATTGTGATCCCGTTTAGAGGGTCTTCACACAGGTAGGCAATGTGGATGACAGGCACTTTGGAGGGATGAAGTAATGTCAAGAAGAAATCAAAACACTGGGAAGCCCTCTAGAAGATGCAAACATGCCTACACCAGGTCATCTTTCTGCTGTGCTGATCTTGGAGGGTCTCTATGTAAGGAGAGCCCATGCACAGGTCAGGATATGCTGTGATTTACCCAGAAGATGCCTCTGGTAATTTCATTCCCCATACCACTGAACATCAGCATTGGCTATCCTGGGAGTTATCCATGGGAAGGGTTATTATTAAACACAGGTTAATTGCTTCTTTTTTTGTAGAACTGAAATAGGGGCACTTCCAAGAGTCAGGAACAACTCAACAAGAAGGATTAGAAGTGTCCTATTGGTATTTGCTTTAGCATATGCAGAAGTGAAAAATAAAAGTTCTTGGATCTGGCCCAGTTTAATTTTAGGTCAAAGAAAGCTTTATATTCTGCCAACCTGGCTATTTTAATTGTATTATGAAAATATTCCTGACGGTTTGGCCATTTTATGATCAGACCAACTTCTCTGTAAAATATGTCATCCATTTAAGGGTTTTTTAAAAGGAAGAAATATGGAAATGAACAGCTCTACTTTCTTTAGTCCTCTAAAGTACAAAACCATTTTTATTTTAAAATGTTAAAAATAATTCTTTCTCTTATGTGGGATCATCTGTGCCAAACCAGGCACCTCAGGACAGAAACCTTTCCAAATGCTTCTAGGTAGCTTGAAGTAAGGTTGTGTAGGTGCTTTGTCTTTTGTTATAAAATATTATAGAAAGAACTCTGATGGGAGAGAAAAACTCTTAGATTTTTTTTCAGAGGAAATGCATATAAACACTGATAGGAGTAGGAGGGTCTAATGAAAAAATACAAATTATTGATATTTTAAAATAAATATTTACAATGTGTATTTTAGCAGGACTGTACAAATATAAACCAGTTCATTTGCCACCTGCAAAGAAATTGTCTGGTTTTATTTTTAATGCCTCTGGATAGGTAGCAGGAAATTTGTACCACTTGTGTGAACCCTAATACATGGAAATATTTTCATTCCTGTATTCATTTGGAAATTTTGTGCTGGATAAAAAGAAATAATGGGCTGAAGTACCACTCGTATGATTATTTCTAACAAGCCTGAAAGTTTTTGCATCCTGTTCCTCAGCTGGAGGAATTAGAGATTACTTGACAAACTGCATCCATACTGTTTGATTTTCTTGGGTTTTTGGTTTTTTATTCATGGAAAACTGGGACGTATATTGAGTGTAAACCATCAATGCCAGTAGCTCTTCAAACTTTTCCATTCATTTGACAAAGATGTTAATGGTTTTATAGTGGTATGATTTTTAAAAGATTTGGTCCTGTTTAATGATTAATATCAAACAGTTGGCCTTTTTTACCTTTGTCTTTTAAAGTTCTTATAGGTAAGAAGCTGGCAGTAAATCAGCATCAACTGAATGCAAAGAGACATTTTTGTCAGATTTATACACCTACTCCCAGACTTTCTGTGCAAAGAGGATCTTGGCTCTCAAGGACACCTGCAAACTATTTCCTAAAGTGAGACAGCTATCAAAGTACTAGAAAGGGAGAAACATCAGTTGGAAGCAAGTAATTCTCCAGTAATACAATCTGAAAAACTGCAGAATCTGATCCCTCAATAGCAAGCTGCAGGGTACCACACTGCAATCTTCACTGTCTGTAGTGTGGCAAATAGAAGGACAGTCGTAAGGCAAGATATACAAATTACAAGTATTTCCAAGTCTTGATGATTGCGTGTGATCCATAGGAGGATCACAGATTTCACCAGCTCATGATGTGAGCTTGAAAACCTGCTGAAGTTTGGTTTGGCCAATCACTGTTTGAAGCAGACATGGGTAAATACATTTTCCAAAAGTGGCTTTTTTTTGCTCAAGCAAGAGACAGATGTTTTGAGTTCTTACCAATTACAGGCCTAGAGTGTAAAGAACTCTGGATCACTGGTTCTGATTTTGAGCTTTCCATTCATAAGAGAAAGACTGAGCTCTCTGAGAATATACTAACACATGGAAACCAATTATTTGCTCTTTACTTTAGCTCTACAGACTATCAAAAAGTAAAATAACACAACACACTCTGCCTTCAAGGCACATAAAACAAAACAGTACTGTATATACAGAGTGAAGAATATATTTCAGGAGAAAGACAGCACTTTAGTATTTGACATTAGTAAATAAACCTTGTGGTAAGTTTGACCAAGAAAAACAATGATTTTTTCATTCACATGGGATGAATATTATTCTTTTATGCCACTGTTTCTCTAACACTACACCATAAATGATAGTCCAGGATAATCAGTTAACAAGGCATATTTTAACTGCCATGAAGGACAGGCAACATGGCAGTGTAAATATCTAAGCTTGTAAGAGAGCTGGATGCTTTACATGGAATGGCCGTTTCTGGGTTCCAAGGTCATCAGCTTACTCTGTGAGCAGAGGACTTTGCATGCTGAGAATGTGGAAACAAAACTGCTGTCTCTTAGGATTACTGCTGTGTCTGAGAGGAGGCGTGGGGCAATTGGGTTGTGGAAAACTGAAAGGAGGCTTTCCTTCATTCCTGGAAACTTCTCTGCCCTGTCTCCATCAGAGGAGAGGAGGAAGCATAGAGGTCCAGGGTTAGATCCCACAGTTCTTTGTCAATAACTAGGCAGGCCTGCATTTGCGATCCATCCATAGCCTACATCACCATCCATAACCTGCAACTTAAGACTGGAAGTAGGATGGACACCCAGAGATCCCAGTCACCAAGAAGCTGCAGGAATATGTGCCTCTGTTACGACTTCACTCTTAACAGGCACAAACTGAACCCTGTAGCTCTCTTTGATGTGCAGAAAATTAACTGCCCATGGATCAGCCACATTTTCAAGCAGCCTTATCATGAAGTGCAGCTCTAATGGTAGACCAGGGTCATGTGCCTCTCCCAGGCCCTCTGTTCCCTGGTGCAAGGTCAGGCAATGAGACAATGCAGGTGCTGGCAGCTTGCGTGCCTGGGAAGGAAAGATATGAAGTTTCAACTTTGTATGACCAGCACTGTCATTTAGAAGGACCTTGTCTTCCTCCTTTCGTGAAGCCAACCAACTTGCTTTATTCAGAGAAAATGTTATTGTATTTTTTAAGGAAAAAATCTTTGCTGACCGAATGACTTTGCCTGGGTTCTGCTAGCTCCAGTAAAATTGATGTGTGGAAAGCAATCAGCCCTGGAGTTTTAATAATATGTGAACTGCAGCCTTGCTCTGCAAGTGGATGGGACTGTAATAGTGTCTGCTAAAACTATTCCTGCCAAAACAAACACCTGGAGAGATTTTTTTTCCGTATGCAAAAGTCTCACTTCAGCACTTGCCAGGGAACACTTTCCTCCTCCTGTCTTCTGCCTGTGCTGGACAAATAAAGAGGGCACAGAAGTACTGGAGTGCCTGAAAGGTTATGGACTGCAGTCCTTAATGCAGTGCTCTCTGTATGTTCAGAAAGGGCTTTACTCTTGCATTTCAGAGCTTTTATAAGACCTTAGGGCTGGGGCCTGCATTCTTCTGCAGTAAGCTCACAAAATTGGGTTCCCTTCGGACTTGCAAACCTTGGCCACATTCATATTTTATGTGAGCCGCTCTGCACAACTGATTCTTCTGGTGTTTATTTTTCTTGATTTGAAATAATTCTTATTTCCCTCTGAGGAA
>WEKY01016261.1:2993-36444 GCA_013390045.1 Picathartes gymnocephalus
GGTTGTATCCACTTCTATATTCTGACCATGTTGGAATCATGAAAATACCAAATAGCTACTTTAAAAAATATTTCATTTACAATTTACTGTGTGAAGAATTACTTATTTAAACTTGAAATGATGCAAAGGAGTAAAAAGCAAATATTCATAGCAGTATCAAGTTTATAACTTACTGACATTAAGAATGTTGATATATAATAGCAGAAACCCAACAGGACAAATCTTATTCTATGAGAATGTTTCATTTTCATTTCAGAAGGATTAAAAGTAGAACTTTGGTTTTGGAGAGTGTACATTAGGATGTTTATATTCTGACAATTACAGAACTTCATTATGTTTTCTGGAAAAAAAAAAAAAAACCACCACTGAAAAATACCCCATCTGATTGGCCATTCTAATCCACACTAATGAAAAGATTTTATTCCCAAGAAATCCAAATTTGTTTAAGAAATGAAATTATTTGCAAGTTAATTCTTCCCCAAGAGGCTCTTATTGTTCATTCCAACATTGTCAGAACTATTTTTCCCTTCACTGGTTAGTGACTTTCATATAATGTTTTAAAGTGTTTCTCTTTCAGATATTTGAGCAAAGATAAAATTTATTAACTCCAGTCTTGGTGCTCTTTACATTCAATTAATAACTTTTCTGATCAGTTACACCTTTAATGTTCCTTTCATTCAAGAATATTTTTAATACGTTAGAAAGCTGTGCCATCACGAATGACAGTACTAGGAAAAAAGAATTTGCCTAAGTAATAAAAATTTTTAAAAACACATAGAGTTTTTTGTTGTTGTTGTTGTTTCCACACCTGCAGTCCAACCATAGTTAAGGTTTGCATGTTCCAAGTTAGTGACTGCATTTCCAAGCACTGATTTTTACACTTGAAGAGAATACAACTAGAGGAACAGTTGTTTATAGATTCAATATCACTACTGCATGCACATGCTTTAAAAGGAACACCATTAGCAAATTCTGATAGCCATGAAAAAATTCTGCATGCTTGAACTTCCAGAATTTCAAAAAAAAAAACAATGCCTAACAATGCTACTCACCAATATTATAAAAAGATGGTGTTAATAACATATAACTGTTTGTAAGTAAAGTATTCAGTTTGTTTCTGGAAACATAGGATCAACATCTATCTTCTTTATAGTTACAAACCATCATTTAGACATTCTTCCATTAAATTAGACCATTGGAAACAAAGGAATTAGAAAATACTTCTTTAATACCACAGCCAGCATCAGAGACTGGCTTGAATCAGCAACCATGTGTGCATTAACAAGAGGAAACTGGAGGGGGGTGGATTTAGGTTTGGTTGGGTTTGTGGTTTTTGGCTTAGTTTTTTGGAGTAGTTTTGTTCTGAGGGGTTTTGTTTAGTTGTGTATTAAAAAAAAAAAAATGTGGGACAAGACACCTTGATTTATGTCGCCAGGATGAGCCTATGAAGAGAGGAACTAGCTACAAAACTGCTTTTAGCAGATGCTGTAGGGAAACCTGTAAACAGGCATACTTCCAGTCAAGCTCAAGAGACTTCTGATTTTTTGAACAAACCCAAGTTATACCTCTTTCCCAGGAGAGAAAGAATTAGAGATATTTAAAGGAGGTCATGTTACAGCTTCCCATATATGAGGGCCATCCTGTGCTCATGCCTGAAAAGAGGCAGGTTGATATTACCAAACCTGGTTAAGTTCACTTTCTTTTCTCACTGCACATGTCATGCTCAGACTGACACATCCATTCAATTCCTGTTACCTGCTGTGGAATGTATTATTCAGAGGTTTATATTTAGCTTACACTAAAAAAAAATTAATTACAACTAAGTAGATTTTTTTTCATGCTGAAGAGAATTAGCAGGGGTGTCACACTAGGTAGGCCCTATACAACCAGTGTAAACTACAAATAACTTCACTGAACTTAATGCAGTTACATTTGCATGAGTATAGTATGAAGAGAGTCAGTCCTAGTCCAAGAAGGCTGCTAGAGGCTAATGAAAAAAAAAAAGTAGTAAGACACTTTAAAATAGATATTTTGTAATTGAAGTGGTGGGTAAGATGACATTTTTAACTGAAAAAACATAAAGTTAACAAGAATGTTAAGTCAACTATTTCAGTATCTCCTCAGGATGAATCCTTCTTGTAGCCAGAGAAATAAAGACAGCATACTGGCACAAAATAAAATTAGGACAGATTTTTGAAGGTATTTAATCATCAATACATTGTAGCTAGCTACTGCTCTATGGCCACTCAATTCCCATTGAAATAAATAAACATACTAAATTTCTCTTTGTGCTTTGATGTCCATCAACTTCTTCAGAGTTGTCTGTTGTCAGGGTTATGTTTCTAATTTTGCCATTTAATTCCAGTGCACTGTCAGTCAAGTTGCTTTTCCCTGTATTTCCCCTTCAGACACTTAACCATTAATTTGTTAGCTCTTCGGGGTTGTGGTTTTAGCTATATAGGGTTTTGCACAACAATTCATTACTTGAGCCCAAGTTTGAGTTTTTGCAAAAAAGCTCCTGCCCTTCCTCTGCATCTATGGACCTGGAAATTAAGAGAATATAATAGAAGCACACAAAATCTGTGCCTGCATTTGGTAGTGATGTTCTCAGCCCTTAGTCTTCTAAGAGAGTTGAGTGAGTTTATATAGCTGAGTAAGTACAGAGAGAAGTGAGGAGAGAGGGGTTGGGGGTATTAAATAACTCTGTCATCTGACCTGGTTTTGTCCCATAATCATACAACTCATAATATCAACTAACTATATCAATTGCTATTTCACTCCTACACAGCCTCTGAAAAATTACCTAAATCCTTTTTTTTTTTTTAATCATAACAGTGGTTTGGTTAATATGGTGTTATTCCATATTCATTCCACAGGGTTTGGTATTAATGGTATTCTTTTCAGAATATCGATAAAACTGTGGGTGCTGCAGAAGTAATAGGAGGATATTTGCCTAGTTTCATCCTTGAAAATCTATACTAAAATTTGAAAGTTAATAAGACTCTCATGCTCTGTTCACACTCTGCTAGAGATTAGGGGCTTGGCAAAGTCTTTGCTGGTTTCTGCCTTCAGTGCAGTGGTCAGACTTAGGCCATCAGCTGGCGGATGTGTGATTGATGGCCTAAGGTGCAAACATTTGAATGCAGATGACACTTTTCAATGGGTTGGTACTTCCCAGCTCAGCAATGACAAGTGCCAGAAGAAAGTCCTTAGTCTGCAGAGATGGTGGAATGGCTCAATTTTAAGGCTGAAGCTCACAATGAGCACTCACAGTGGCTTCATCTAATGTGTTTTGTTTAGGTCAGCCATTGCAAGGGGTTCAGAGGGTACACGCAGTTGGTCAAAGCAATTTAGCAAGCCGGTAGATCTTCTGAAGTCCCTAAAACATGATGGCCTGTGCTCCCTTTGTACCACCAGCTCAGAGTCCCCAAGCCTAGATCTAGCACAGCATGTGTTTTCAGGCTGGATCTGTGTCTCTTAGTGAAAAAGAGGGCAACAACTTTTTAGGGCAATAA
This sequence comes from Picathartes gymnocephalus, assembly GCA_013390045.1. Lineage (NCBI taxonomy): Eukaryota > Metazoa > Chordata > Aves > Passeriformes > Picathartidae > Picathartes > Picathartes gymnocephalus. Next base: position 6,509 of record WEKY01016261.1, read on the forward strand.
CTTCTTAGCAACCAAGAGACTAGCAAAAAATTAATCTGCTGCAGTGGTTTAAAAAGCTACTGCCACCAGCTGCCTTGTATGTGGTGCCCTGCCACAGATCTGCACTCTCACATCCCAGCAGGCAGACACGAGGACACATCTGGGCATCAGTTGCCTCAGTGCAAAGTTCAACCTTTTGGCTTAAACTGCCAACAATGGTGACTTTTGGCAAAGATGCCAGGTTTTGTACTGCAACATCTGAAGTACACCCCTTAGTGCCCATTCTGCAGTGGAACCAGAGAGGAAAAACTGCCACTATATTAACTCCTTCAGCTGATGCAGCAAGCCTTGTCAGAGCTTGTCTGCCATACCCTTAGTGTTGCCACTGACACTGTAAAGTATGATTAGAGAAAAGGGAACATTTCTCCTGCCTGAAGAGGATCATTTTGCAAAAGCTACTTCTTCAGAGCAAGCACAACTGTTTAGGAAAGCAGTTGCCATTAGTTAATACTTAAAATTAGATGTTCTTAGGGTCAAGGAGAAAGAAGGACTTTTCCTCCTATATTTAAAAAGCTTTACAATTAGGATGTGTAAGATATGAGGGGGGAGCTTAGTCGTCTATTGACAAAAGCACACAACAATCTTCTTTAATAGTAGAGTCCCACTACATCCATAGCTCACACAGGCTAGGGCTATTAATATCTGCTTCCCTGCAGGGCTCCTATGACCAACTCATTTGGAAACAGAGAAAAAAACACCTTACTGGAGTGAAATTTCCATCTTATAACACACACATTTACTTAGGTCCTTTTCCTTTCTTTCTTGCCAGAGCTGGGTTTCTGATATTAAAATTGGTCTTAAGATAACACTACTAAAACCTTATTTTGTAGTTTAGCAAACCAACAGTGATATAAACAACGAAATTTTGCAAAAGAGAAAAATGTCTGTCTACAAGTCAAATCTGGAAGATTTTTTCTGCTCCTTTTTTTACCTATTGGTGAATCTATGTTTTTTCTGAATTATATCCCTCCACTACCTTTTTCTGTAAAAGCCAACCACAGTTCATGTTTACTGCTCTTGTCCCCAGGCCCTTCCAACTATGGGTCCAGAATTCCCAAGATTTTCCCTTGGTGACCATGTCTAGACAGAAGGATTTACGAGCATTTCCCAGCTCACAAGCTCAGGTGCCATCTCTGGTCATATGGCAGTGGCAGAGCATTTTGTACTGGGAGTAGGCATTGTCGCTCTGTGCATCACTCCTAAGGAGAGGCAGCTGGAGGCTCTGATCACTTGACTGATAGGATCACTTAAATAAATTGAAAATCCTCTCCCAGCAGCTCAGTATTCTCAATCATGCAGTGTATTACCAAATAATCATCATCTCCACAGGATTAGGGATACATTTATGTTACATTACCAAAGTCTATATTAATAACCAAGTATAAATCAACTCACAAAACCCCAATCTCACAGCACAGACTACAGCATCTGCCAGAGCACAGGATCCCATGGGAGCCCTAACCAGAACTCAGAAATATGTTGAGATGACCAGACTATACTGATGGTATAATGCCATCAATTCCTGACAGGTTTGTAATTCTTTAATTTAAACAGAATGACCCCCTTTCTTGCTTTACTCACACTCCAGTCAATAATAAAAACAACAAAAAAAATATTTTTTCTGCCACATGGGCTGCTTATCAGAATACTGTGCTAAATTAAAAACAATACAATCTCAGAGACTATTAACAGCAGAGGAGAAGAAACAGTAAGAAGTGGGTGAGGAAAGAAGGCAAGATTCCAGCTGGTACTTGAAATTTGATGGAGGGTTTATGAGGAATTTTTAAAAAACAAGGGAAATTACTTTAAGTTGAGCCCTGAACTACACAGGGACATCCTGAAATCATAAGAGGATGAGGCAGTCACTTGCCTCATTTGAAGCAGATTAGAAAAGCCTGTGTGCTCTGAAGTATGGGTATGCATGGTGGAGGTACACAAAGAAAAGAAGTTATCACAACCTAAAACAGGTAGAATTATTTCAGTAGAAATGGAAACAAGACAGTCCAGAAACACAACAGGTCACAATTAGTAAATAATGTATGTAAATCATTCAAAGCCAGAAAATATACTGTGATTTTGTCCAAGAAAAATACTGTTTTAATAAACTTTAGTTCATCTGGCTGACCCTTGGACTTCACCAGTCTAACTACTGAGTTTTCTAAAGAACAACAAAATAGAAACTTACAGCTTCATCTCCAAAAACGATTGAAATCATTAGAACATGTGATCAATTGACATCTTTTGTGCTGCCTCTGCTTAGCTGTGGCTTTTTGCAATTGTAGGCTTCTTACCTGTAGCTTAGAAACCAGTTTCCTACTTGCTCATTTCATGTCTAATATGTGTACTGACTCAACCGATGTTAATCATAGCTGCAAAGGCAACAAGTTTAAATTCTTCTTACAAAATAGCCTCTGTGATCACAGTCAGTCAGAAATTTCTTCTGCAATACAAGCTCAAGAGAGCTGAAATCCCTTCTCTACCCATTTAGTAAAGAGTGAACACAGCCTAGAGGTATTACAAATGGATGTTATGGATATGATCTGAGTGGACTGAGTTTAAGGATTTTATTATACCATATGGTCTCTTGAGAGCTGATGACCTTTAATTGCACTTGAGTCCAAATTCCTTCATTCTTCACACTGAATGCTGGGCACTAACTCCCTAGCAAAGCAGGATTCAAGAATGGAGAGTGGGAAAGAAGAAGGGGGAAAGGAGACTGGTAAGAAGGGAGTTACTCTTGTGATCTGCTCCTGCAGATAATAAGGATACAATTGACTTGAACTACTTGGTACTACAAACTCAAGCCATGGCTTGATCTTACCTCTCAAGGCCAGTGTAAAAGCAATCACCTACTGACCTTGGGCAGGACTATATACAATTATAATACTTTTATTCAAGCAGTAGAGTGAGAGCTGTACTAGTTAAAGGTACTTTATCTTCCACTGACATAAAAGTGATTTATCATCAATTGGCATAATTTTGTTTAGCTTCATTTCAACAAAGGACAACCATGGCTTGCTCAAATTTTGATAAATAACACCAATTATCAGAAGAAGAATGTTAACTTCAGTGTATTTTCCCATAGCACAGTATGTATACTGAAAGAGGGAAAAAAGCAACATAGGAAAGGTTTACTTAATTGATCTGTATTGAATACTGTATGCTTAGGTTGGTTTTGAGCAAGACAATCCAAGGTACAAAGATCTGCAAGGAGTAGAGAAAACACTGCAGAGACAACTTAGTGCTTCAGCTGTATCACCAAAGTTTTCAGTACAACCAAATCAGAAGGGTAAATTCAAATTCACTAGTGAAATGGCTTTGTATTGGAAAATAGACTTGACTGGGCTTTTAATAAATTGGCTTCTTAACTACAAAAAGAAGTCAGCAAATTTTGTCCTAAAAACTTCTAAAAATATGATTTCGCTCATGTAGATTTTGTACGCAGCCAGTACAACTACTGATATTTTGAGGTTCTTCCTCTGTATTTACTTAGCTTTCCATCACTTCTCATGCAAAAGACCAAATAAAATAACCAAAACCATAAATGAAGAAAACCAACCACAATAACAGCCAAAAGTTCCTGCTATTGTACTTGGTGTGGATTCAGCTGAAGAAAAATATGAAGCAAAAAGGAAAATTAGTCTGTTTCTGAAAATCTAACCCTTTGAAAGAACATGATCTACTGCTCATTCTGCTTTTTCACAGTACACAACAAGCAAATTCTCTTGTACTTCATGCAAATCATATTCTCAAGAGAAGTGCAGGCTCATAAAAATTCAGTTAGAGGAAAGTACATTTCAGGAAAATAAAGTCCTATAGTCTATAAAGAATATAGAGCAGTTCTCAGTATTCATCTTTTTAAAAAAATAGTCAAACCATTATAGTATGTGACCTTCACATATTTATTATTTGAAAAATAGATATATATATTTCGCCTGAGTTCTACTATCTAGCTGACCACTACAAATGACTTATAGAAATTTTAGCTTTGAAATTAGTAAAGGTGATGGCCTGCAACATACAGGATGGTTGGTACTTAAACATGCTTATTCTGTAGTTTCTCCCACTGGAAGACAATGTGGCACTTAGTGCACAATGGTATCAGAGGGGCCAAGAGGGAAGAATAATTCCCACTGCTGTTTGGAGCATAAATGTGCTTCACAGTGTGTTTACATGACAGCAACTGATGTCAACAAGTGGGATGCCCCTTCCTTGCAAGTACAAAGTCTCAGAAAAAGAAGATACACAGTCTTTACTGGGCATCCTTTAGCTATATTCAGCTGTTGATTTCACTAAGAAGAAAGTAATGAAAATGAGTCAACAAGGAGTGTACTGGGAATAAAACAAAGCAGAAATTTGGAGAACACATATATTGATGTGTCATGATGTATCATGAAGTACATAATACCGTTTTGCAGGAATTCCACTCTCCCAGTGGCAAAAAGCTGTTAGAACCTGAAAGAAACGAGCAGGTACAGGTTAAAAACTTACTTTAATCATCGCTACCATGTAAAACTAACATATTCATATTCTGTAGGAGCCAAACAGACAGCTGTCCAGGTTTTCTCATGCAGACTGGCTCTGTGATGTTATAGCATGCATGCAAATGGGGAGGGGGGAATCATTCTTCATATTCTGGGTGAAATATGAAGACAGGAAACGTGGACTGGAATTATATCAGGCAAGACAAGCTGTGTGCATGAAGTCACTAAACAAATTTGCATCTAGCCCTAAGCTTGAGTAAATCTCTTTGTTGCTACTTTTAGATCTAAATGTTGCTTGTTACTCGTTCCCCCTCCAATCTTCCTCCCCCCGAACACAACCTACCCCTTCTGTCTGCTAACAGACAGCTGGTGTGACGCAGAATTTTAAATCTCAGGGGTTTGTGCCAGATCCTTTCCTGACTCTGGGTTACAATCTGAAACACTTGCATTACTGTTGAACAAGCCTAAACACTGGGAGAAAAGAATTTCTACACAAAGGTGCAGTATTCCCTTTCCAAAAGAAGGTTCGCTTCCCCATCGCCACCTCCAAATTTTCCCCTCCTTCAGCACCATGGTAGATTTTGAAAATAAGTCAAGCCTTTTAGCAACACTACCTTGTGTAGCAACTCAGGACTGCTGCTGTCCTGATAGTGCTTCTTCACTAGTAGGCCAGATATGAAATGTCACTCTTACGAAAACGCAACTTTTAAACTTCTCATGGAGAGCCAATGCTCTTTTTCTAGGCTTCCTTGATCTCTGCTTGTCTTCAGGAGCAGAGGCATTACAGAGAAAAGTAATGTGAACAATGACGGGTTTCTGGGATAGCCAGTGAAAGTGTGTTTGCAGAAAAGTGGTTTCAAAGAGGCTCCTATCTTCAAAATTGCTGGTTGCAGCAGGGTTCATCATCTTTTGCAGGATGCCTGCTGCTCTGTTCACACCATTTCCATATCACTACAACATTATTTTCTGCTGAGAGAAAAAAAGGTTGTCCATCTTTTGTTCCTTCCCTCCCTAGGCATGAATGACACAGATGTGATGGCACACAGCTGGCTCCACTGAATTAGACTTGAGGGTAAAGGGAAGGAAGTGAGGAAACTGAAGAGAGAGAGGTGGCAGTACTGCCATCTGCAAGCTCAAAAACACTGTCCTGTGGTCTCAGCATGGGAATATCTTGCCGCAAAGGAGAAAATTTTGGGAGAGAGAACTGGGATGGGCATGTGAGTAGATAGGAACTGGTGCTGAGCACGTACACAGAGAATGAAGGAGGCTGTACAAGACTTGTACTTCTTAAGACCCTACTCCATCCTGATATCAGCTGTCTCACAAGTATCTAGATGGCACAGAAACCATGGGAGAAGGAGTGGGATATGTCTTCAGAAGCATCAGATATAAAGATGCATTTAAATAAGTAAGTCCTGTCCTTTCCGCATACCAGGTGCCATGGTTGAGACAGCAAATCTAGCTCTTAAAAGTTTGGCTGCTGTAAGGGAAGAGTCAAGTTCCCTGCCTCCGGCCCAGAAAAGGAGCAGATCTGCCTTCATATAGTAAATAGGTTATTCAAACTGAAATTTGACATTTCATAGAATGTGTGGCTATTATGGGACCATTATGATAATTTACTCCAAGTTATTCAGCAAATTTACATAACTCAGAAATCTCATTTTTCTCCATCTGAAAGATTTTCACTGCAATAAAGCTAATTAGAAACAAGTCTTTTAAAGATCACTAAGCATTTATGCAAAAGCCTTTCTCAGAAAAGCAATTCGAAGACACTGTCTGTACAATATGAATTACCTCTACACATCCAGTCAAACTGCATCCAAATCTGTAGGCTCTCTGTACATAACACTAGTGTAATGAGAGAAAGGAAAAATAACTGCCCAGACAGTGTTAACCGGAACGCATGAGAGGAAGAATTTTGACAGATAGCACAACAAAAATGTGGCCAAGGTAGCAATTAAGTTCCCCCTTACTGTAACAGAAAAAGCAAAAGGCCTCCTAAAGAAGACATCCTGATTTTTCTGAACAAAGACATGCTTAGAAGGTAACACAGAAGCAGTATTTTGGGCAGCAGTTGCAACTAGCAGTGTTCTTGCAGAAACCAGGCTTCCCTTCAAGGCCTTCACTAGAATCTATGAGATGCAAAAAATGCTACAGATGGGTCACATTTTAAAATGCCCTCAAAAGCAGTCCTTGTCCATGTGATTTTCAACAGAACTCAAACTCCTAAATTACTTGCATATATGTTGTGCTGTGAACTATTTCATTCTGGAAGCAAATAAATCTAACAAGTGTTTACATGTAGGAATCTGAAGAACTCACAGAACTATCTCTTTTCCCACCATCACTTTTTTTTTAGTTCTTATTTTTAAAATGCTCTTCCTGGTTGTCCTCTCCAACCTTTTTACGAGTCAGTATGCTCTTTCGTAGATGATCGCCCAATTCTCTTTTCCCAGTCTCAATTCCCACAGCTTCCTCTCCTTTTACTTTTCAAGCAAGTCTGAAAAAGGAGAGTTCTTCCATCCGACTGTAGCTGTCCCTGCTGCATCAGTATGTGTAGAGAAGCATATCTAAATTGTGTATTCAGACTCATTGCTTAACAGACACCAGTAACTGCTTATTGCTAGTGAATCCCTGAAAACCAGCTGTTCCACAAGAGGCATGGGAGGAAGTGTGATCTGAGTATCATTAACAGCAACCATCTGAAGTGCTCAGCCTTATAAGGATGCTCTACTTCTGTTCTTTGGCCCCACCTGCCACAGCCACAGCTCAAGGGCACTGTATAGCCTTAGCTCTTAAAAATTGCACTGATCTTACGTCCAACTTGTGCTAATCTTGGTGTTGAAATGAGCTGTGTACCAAGCCAGGATTCATGTTATTCGTTCAGGTGGACGTTGTAAAACTTTCTGTCTTGGCTAGGAGCTTTGAGCATGAACAGTATCTATCTCTATTAGTGAAAGAAATCACTCCTAAAGTGATGACACAGATAGTGCCTTATAACCCAAATGATACAAATAGCCATTCAGGATGTTTGTACATACATTGTTGTTATAGATTTCTATATGCATCTTTATAACTAAACTGTCTCCTACATCTCTCTTGACAAGAAAGATCATGACAATGTTCTCCTGTTGCATGCCTAAGCTCCTGTGAACTCCTACATCCCACATAACTGAGTGACAGGCATAGAAGTCCTCCCAAAGAAGGCCAGTCAGACTGCTGTGACATGAACTGGAACTCTTGGCAGAGACACAGCCTTTCAAATCTCTCCTTGACAACCATATAGATCCACGTCTCTCCAAGAACTCTGCACCCACCTTCTTGGCCATGAAAATTCAAAAGTCCCCAATAGCCACCTTACCAATTGTTATGAAGAATCCTGACTTCACTGAAGTCAATTGGTTGAGTTAATTACAATTAGTTTCACCTGAGTTTGAGTTGTATTCTTGATCTATTGCAAAATTTTAGTTCTGGTTTCTTTGTAGTTATAACCAACTTCAAATTTAATCTGCTTTTCATATATCTAAGGCAGATCCAAATTTTGGCAAAGGCTGGGGTCTGCTGGAGAAGGAATTGTTGCTTATCTGCAATTCAGACTTAAGCACAGCTGTGGCTTGAAGACTGTCAAAGGAAAGTTTTGCACCATCATGGGGCTAAACTTTACTTAAGCTACCAATTACTTGGAAAACCTACTTTAATAAAAAAACACCTAAAAAAAAAAAAAAAAACCACAACAAAAACAATCCAAAGGCCAGGAATGCCATTTGTTGTGGGTTGAAAAAGTGATTTTTTACCCATAAGGAACTTTACTAGTTCCTGCAGGTATGAGAGATCCAATTAGCTGGCTAGTTCTAAGATGGACACTCTATTTAGCCACCTAAGAAGCTAAGTATGCCTCTGTGGTTCTCCATTTAAGAAAGGAGAAGCCCAGGAATCTCTCTTTTGCTTCCGACTTTCGAAGAGGTAAAAAGGGCCCCTGCGCAGCTCGGCCAGGGTGGCCAGACCCAGGCCAGGCCAGGCCCACTCAGTCAGGCCCTACTGGCTCCACAGGGCCGGGCCAGGTTGGGCCAGGCAAGGCCCACTCAGCCACGGCCAGACGCACCAGAGATCCTGCCACAGCTGAATCCTGGCCTGGTTGCTGAGATCCTGCAGCCCCCGCCTCCCCTGCCTCCCGGGGAAAAGAATGCAGCAACTTCAGCTGCTGCCCAGCAGAGATCCTGTGACCAACAACAGAGATGGAAGAGATGAAGTAACTGTGGTAATGGAGAACCATACCACAGAAGAAAGAGGAGATGCTTTAAGCTGAAAATTCTTCTGTACGGCCATGGTAATGGACTATAATATTAAACTATTCCTTATACCTCATATATGCAATTTAGGGAATGTAACATTCTAACTACAGCCTGAGCAAAAGCATTCATGCTGAAGCAAGCAAATGTTAAAGTAACTGTGGTAATGGGGAACCATACCACAGAGATGGGAGAAATGAGAATCCTTGCTCCAGGAAAGTAACTGTGGTCCAGTGGGGAACCTTGCCACANCTCCTGAACTGTGTGTCAAGGGAAGGAACTTTCACACTGCGAACAGATTTCCTTCTCCAGGCAGCTGATTCACTGTGATATTGGAACCACGAGAACTGACAGGAGAGACTCCTCTCCCAACTGAGCTGATGAAAGGCCATTTTAAAGGTGGTCAACTGACTGAAAGCCTCAGGTTTTGTCTCTTTACATTGTTGGTGAGAAAGAGGAAATGAAATGGGAGGAGGAGAAGTGTCTGAAGGTTTATTCTAATTCTTTTTTTTTTCTTTTAGTTCTGTTAATAAAACTATCTTTATATTTTTTAAGGTTTTGAGCGTGCTTTGCATTTCTCCTAATCCTTATCTCACAGCAGAAAATGAGTAAATAAGTTTAGTGAGTGCACTGGTGTTAGGCCAAAATGCTCAACCCACTACATTAAATTAGTGCCCCGTGTGAAGAGGCGAACCACTATAGCATTCTAATTTCACCCCTGAAAACACATTGGTATCAATGCTTTCTAGTAGAGCACAGTTCAGGAGATCAGAAACAGCCTTATGAATCCTTATGAAACTTTATGAAACAAGCCCTTCTAGAAAAGCTTTGCTTTATCCAAATTCCCAGTATTTTGAGAGAAATTTGCATTTGTAGAGGTTTCACTGTTTCTGTAGTATTTACTGGGTCAGCCCTAATACGTGAACCTTAAGCTTCTCTCACCTACCAGTCAGGATCAGAGTCAGATCTTTTGCAGGATTTTGAAGAGGCTGAAGTGATTTTTGAGGAAACAAGACAAAAAAGACTGAAACTGGAAAATTTCATGTGAATTGCAGGAAGAAACAGAAATCATTAAATAAAAATCCTTTCAAGGTCTGAGTTGGATTTTATACAGTGTTTGAATCCACCAAAAGCAGGCAGATTAGGAGAGGATGTCTCCTCACAGCTTTTAAAACACACATGCAGAGGATCTTTCAGTGATGTCTTCCATCAGGTTTTGCTTCTTTCTGTATGGACTCCTATCCCGCCAAGACAGTTTTAAGAAAGATTTCCAGATATAGACTCTTAATTTCACTTTAAGGTTTAAATTCATCTTTGTAAATATAACTTTTTTCTTTTCTTGCAGGTCTGCAAGCTTTACAGCAGTGATATTTGAAAACCACTGAATTTAATATTACAAAGGGAGACCCCTACTTCTATGATAGATTGTGGTGTTTTTATGACTGCTGAAGTAAGCTTTTCAGGCTGAATGTATTTCCTTTGTACTATCCACATAAGAATAAAAGCTCTTTTGTAATTATGGAAAAAAACAAAGTGTATATTATTTCTTGGTCAGTATTTTACTATTAAACACAAACTATTCCCTGTTTTGTTACTTACAGGACTCATATATTGACTTAAGATTCAAAAGAAAGTCTGTGGAACAAAGTAACAGAAGAACTGTGGCAAAATGTATCAGTTTACTGAACAAATACAATTACAAACACCATAGTTTTTTCTTACCTTTTTCTGAAGGTTCTGTTCTTCTACTTTAAATATATTCTCTCCTCTGTTCATTTGCCAGGCATGAGACTAGAAGCTGGCAACACTTCTCTTGTTCCCATTGCTCCTTTATGGACTATACCACAGGCAGTACAAAACAAGCTGTTACAAGTTAGTCTACTGGTAAAATTGAGCCCTTCTTCACTCTACATGAAGAACAATATTACAGATCAACCAGACCCTGATAAACTTTAAAACTAATCAAGACATCTATACCCACAGCTCACCCAAACCAGGAATCTCTAGGCTGCACTGCTGCCTCCACCAGCATCCACTCGTTGACAAATGAGACTTTCCTAATACTTCTATGAACTGCGACAACCATGAGAAAAGTGAAATTTGGACCTAAGACCTCTACAGAGAGGTTTTCTAACATGGTTCTTTGACATATAATCCCTGTCTATGTCCATCAAGAAAGCCAAATGGGAAACAGGGTGACAGCACCTGCATTTAAATATGATCAAAGGTAGCTCTGTTCTGCTCTAAGAGCAAACAGGGCTTCAGTTTAAACCTAGAAACTCAGAACCTTCAGGAGGACTGAAACCAAGACCAAAGAAAGTCTTTGTGCCTCTCTCACCACCCCAACATAATTAGCATAATCTTATTTTTCATTTGAATACTGATGTATTTACATACTTCCTAAAAAAGTGGTCTTTTCTGATGGATTTTTTTAAACCCTACTGTCTTCTGTGAGTTAAAATATTAAGGGACAGAGTCCACTATGTAGAGTGTGCTTCTGGAATTGAAGAGTTCTCTGTTTTCCTGTTTATGATGGCCACATAAATAAAATTTAATCAGATCAGTATACTGTCACAGGCAGAACCAGCTGTTCCCTATGTGACACTTTCAACTAAGGAATTCTAAAAATATTGTAAAGCACATACAGATAAGATAGGGAAACACATAACTCAGCAGTGGCACTCTAACACTTGCCAGATCATCTTCAGTCACCAAAGCTCATCTTTTCCCAATGAAATCAGTTGCTTCTTTACCATTTACTTCAAGAAAAAGTTGGTCTTACGCCAGATCCATCATTGGGACCTCTTCACTGTTGACAGGATGCAGGGTGCTTTGCAGAGGAAGCTGAGGATATGCCATAAATGCTGAATATTGTTTCAGATTTTCAGCAAAACCATGAAGTTTTCAAAGGCACTGCTTTACATATGTTTTTACATTATCTGCCCATCAAATTTTTTGGTGAAATCAATTTCAAGCATCCCATTCATGTCACAGTTCAGGGATTACTGCTTGTACTCACAGAGTGGTTTGGGTTGAAAGGGACCTTAAAGATCATCTAGTCCAACCTCCCTGCCATGGTCAGGGAGACCTTTCACTAGACCAGGAATTCAAAGCTCATCCTAGCCTTGAACACTTCCAGGCATATTGTATGCACAACTTCTCTGTGCAACACGTTCCATTGCTTCACCATTCTCATAGTGAAGATCCCCCTGGAGCCTTCTTTTCTTTAGGCTGAACAACCCCAACTCTCTCAGACATGCTCCGTCCCTCTGATCATCTTCATGGCTTCCCCTGGTGCTCCAGCAGTCTATGTCCTTCTAATATTTGGAGCCCTAGAGCTGGATGAGACCCCACCTGGATACCAGGTGGGGTCTCACGACACCTGTTTAGGACATTGATTGACAGAGGTCTTGTGAGTTCTGAAGGGCAAAGGAATCCAGGAAGGCTGTATGTGCTTTAAAATGGATTGTTAAATATTCAGGAGCAGGCTGTCCCCATGTGTATAAAGACAAGTTGTCATAGAAAAAGATCAGCCTGGTTAAACAGAGAACTTATGCTTGAACTTAGGGGGGGAAAGTAGAATATATCACCTCTGAAAGGAGGGTGAGGTGTTTTGGGAGGACTATAGGGACATTGCAAGGTCATGTAGGAAGAAGAGTAGAAGGGCCAAAGCCCAACTAGAACTTGATTTGGCCACTACGGTTAAAAACAACAAATACATTGGCAGCAAACGGTCAAGGAGCGTCTCCATTTCTTGAATGCAGAGGGTAGTGTAGTGACAGGGGAAAGGCTGAGATACTTAATGCTTTTTTTACCTCAGTCTTCAGTATCAAGATCAGTTGTCCTCCAGACACCCAGCTCCCTGATCTGGAAGTTGATGATCAGGATATGAGTGAAGCCCCCATAATCCAGGAGGAGATGGTTAGTGATCAGCTATGCCAATTACACACTCATAAGTCTGTGAGCCCAACCCAGAATAATGAGGGAACTGCAAAAGAACTTACCAAACCACTTTCAGTCATCTGCCATCAGTCCTGGTGTCCTGGCTTCATCTAGGATAGTATTAATTTCTTCTCAGTAGCTGTTGAGAGTGCTGTTTTGATTCAGAATGAGAATGGTATTTATAACACACTGATATTTTGGGTTTTTCCCAAGTCATGTTTATCCTAAGTCAAGGATTTTTTTTCCCTTGCCTCATGCTCTGCCAGTTAGGAGGTAAGCAAAAGAAAGTGGGAGAAGAATTGCAGGGACAGGTGACCCAAACTGACCAAAGAGATATTCCATACCATATGACATCATGCTCAGTATATAAGGTGAAGGAAAGGAGGAATAGAGGACATTTGGACCAATGACTTTTGTCTTCCCAAGTAACATGTGATGAGGCCCTCCTCTCCTGGAGATGTCTGAACACCTGCCTGCCCTTGGGAAGCAATTAATTCATTTCTTGTTTTGTTTTGCTTCTGTGCTGCAGCTTTTGTTTTCTCTATTAAGCTGTCTTTATCTTGACTCCTGAGTTTTCTAGCTTTTACCCCTCTAATTCTCTCCCTGATCCTGCTGGTATGGGGAGTAAGCAAGTGGCTGCATGGTGCTGGAATTCTTACTGGGGTTAAACAAAACACCTTGTTTACCGGACAAGTCTCACCTGACTGGAAATCAATAAATGTAACGTCCATCTACAAGAAGGGTCAGAAGGATGATCTGGGGAACTACAGGCCTGTCAAGCCTAACCTTGGTTCTGGAAAAGATTATGGAAGAGATTATTCCGACTACCATTACATGGTACATGCAGGACACCCAGGGGATCAGGCCCAGCCAACATGGATTTATGAAAGGAAGGTGTTGCTTGACGAATTTGATCTCCTTTTACAACAAAGTGACTCAGTAGATGAAGTAAAGGCTGTGTATGCAGTCTCTCTAGACTTCAGTGAAGCACTTGACACCATCCTCCTAGAAAAACTGGCTGTTCCTGGCTTCAATGGGTAGACTCACTGACAGGCAAAAACTGGATGGATGGCCTAACCCAGAGACCTGGAGCTAAATTCAGTTGGCGACCAGTTGCTAGCTGTGTTCCCCAGGGCTCAGTTCTGGACTGGTCCTGTTAAACATCTTTATTGATGACCTGGAACCAGGGATTGAGGGCATCCTCAGTAAATTTGCAGAAGACACTAAGGTGGGTGGGAGTATTGATCTGCATGAGAGTAGGAAGGCTCTGCAAAGAGACCTGGACAGACTAAACTAGTGGGCTGAGGACAGCAACATGAGGTTCAATAAGGTGAAGTTCTGGGTCACAGCAATCCCATGGAGCCTTACAAGCCTGGGGAGTAGTAGTTCAAGAGCTGGTCAGTAGAAAGGAATGCGGGAGTGCCAGTTGACAGCTGGCTCAATATGAGCCAGCAGTGGGCTCAGGTGGCCAAGAAGGTAAATGGCATGTATATGGTAAATGATAGACGGCCTGTATCAAGAATAGTGTAGCCAGCAGAACTAGGGAAGTGATCATCTCCCAGTACTCAGCATTGGTTCTCAAGTACTGCATTCAGTTCTGGGTGCCTCACTCTAGAAAGGATGTTGGGGAGCTGGAGCCTGTCCAGTGAAGGGCAAGGTCATGAAAGGTCTATAAAACATGTCTTATGAGGAACAGCTGAGGGATCTGGACTTGTTTGGTCTCTAGCAGAGGAAGTTCAGGGGGAACTTCATCATTCTCTATAACAACATGAAAGGAGGTTGTAGTGAGGTGGGGGCCAGTCTCTTCTACTGTGCCTACAGTGAGAGGACCAGAGGAAACGACTTTAAGATGAGACACTGGAGATTCAGATTAAATATTAGAAAAAAAATTCACTGTTAGGGTGGTCAGGCATTGGAAAAGGTTACTCAGGGAGGTGGTGGAGTTACCATCCCTGGAGGTGTTTAAGACATGTCTGGATCTGGCACTGGGTGATATGGTTTACAGCTACAGTGGTAATGCTGGGTTGATGGTTGGACTTGATGATCTTAAAGGTCTCTTCCAACCTTGATGATTCTATGAGTAACAGCATGAGGACTGACTACACTGAGAATGAAGGGATTTGGCAATTCAACATTATAACCCCAGCAACTGGGAAGAAGGTTAAAATCCATTTTCCCTCCTTTCCTCCTTCGATGTGTAAGTCACAGCAGGGGAACCAGCAGATGCCAGTGATGATGTACTACTACTGTAATAGCTAAAAAAAAAAAAAAAAAAAAAAAAAAAAAAAAAAAAAGGGGGGGGTTTTTTTTCAAAAACACAACANAAGAGGTGGGTTTTTTTGCATAAAAGCAACCAAAATCAAACCAAAAATATCTGCAAGCTGCATCTTCAGCTGCCACAAACTAGCTCTTTAGATATACACTTCTGAATTCTTCTCTGTCCTCAGATGCAACATCTAATCCTAGTGTTGAAAAGGGCTTCAGTGCTTTCTCTGTTCCTGAGAAATCAGAAGGCAGCTGAAGCCAATTCATGAAGCTTTAAGAGTTGTAAGAAGAAGATGGATGTTTAAGTCTCACAGCTAGGGTTCCAAATGCTAAAACAAGAACACCCCAACACAGCCACCATTGCTTATACCTTGCTGCAATATAGAGCTTGTCGGTGCCCCTGGCTGAGCTGTCTGTCAAAGGCCCCTGCCAATCAGATACAGCATGTGTCACTGGCCAAGGAACTGCCCAGGCTATAACCCGAGCCAATCAGGAGGCAAGGCGGGAGCTTTTGAATCTTCCCTATATAAAGGGGCTTCCAAATAATGAACAGTCTCTTTTTTGGCTCCTCATCCTACAACCACACTGAGGGTCAGTGTCGTTCTTTCTCCTCCCAGGTCCCCTTTAACATAACACATAGTGCCCTGTGTGAGGAACTACTGCCTTCAGAGTGGGAGGAGACCTTTGGATTTCTACCACTGATCTTCAGAATAAAATCACAATGGGAAGATTATTCTCTCGAGTGGAGCCCCCGGCTATCAAGGTAGGGGAACATTTTCTTCAAGTATTTCGAGTGGACTATGATAGAGAGGAGCTGCTAGACCTCCTTTCGTGGGCGAAAGACAACGGACTGGATACTTCAGCAGAAACAGCCTTGAATTTTAAAATATGGACACAGAATAATTGCGTTGTCCTGCATTCTGCTGCCAAAGATAATTATACTGCTATGGCAGTTATAAAACCCTGCCAACTTATATTAAATCTGATCAGACTGGTGCACGGCTTAAACTGGGAACCAGGCAACCGGGAAGAGGAATGGGACACCCCCCCACCCCTTCCCGGAGGGGACACACAGTTAATATTCCCATAAAAAACCCCCCGTGGCCACACAGCTTTAAACGGATATCCCGCTATGGCACTGACTCCTGGGGAGTCCCTCCACACTAACATCCCACGTGGAACAGTCGTGGTGAGCCACGGAACCCTGAGAAACGGCAACATGGTGGATTGCGCAATACCTCCGTGTGGTGGGTGCCAGAGCGCTGGCCACAGTGCGGTGGCGAGCTGCATCACAGATCACTATGGACTGGCAGGCAGTGACGCCATGGCCGGCGACGGGCAGTGCCGCAGAGTGGAGCAGGGCACACAGGAGCAGCATGATCTCTGGCGGACCACCAGCGCCATACAGTAACGTGGTAAATTTCGCAATACTTCCACGTGGCTGAGACTCAGAGTGGAGACAGGCAAGGAGTGGTGCCAGGCAAGGAGTGGTGCCAGGAACCCGAGCATCAGCCGCGGTATGGCAGCGAGCCCTGCCACGATGTGCTATGAAGGCGGCGGCGGCGCCACACGGAACCGCCAAGCGCAGCAACGTGATTCCAGGCAGCGGCACGGCAGCAGGCGGTGCGACGGAATGGAGCGTGGTGTGCTGGAACAGCGCAATACCAGGCAGCAGCCCGGAGCAGAGCCACCCTACTCTGGGTCCTCAGAGATCCTACCATGCTGCCGCACCCCCATCAAGCTGGCACCATGAGCAGTACAGCCCCCCCATGGCCCCAAGCGGCTGGCCAGAGTCAAACAACCACTCCACCATTGGCCACGTGGTTCGGTCTCCATGGGACGCACCAATGTCTCCTTGGGGCAGGCCCCACCTCTGACCCCGCCTCAGGGGGTTGTGGCCACACCCCCAATTCCGCCTCTGGGGGATGCGGCTCCGCCTCCCACCGAGCCTCCAAGCCGGCCCAGATGAAACAAGAATTCGCAGCCAACCCCACCCCCACCGGGTGAAGCCAACATGCAGTACAACACATGGGCAGATCTTAGATACAGCGCCAAAGGTCCTGGCGCCTCACCAGTGAACTCTAGCACCGCTCCTAGACACAGTCTTGCTCCTGCTGCATCTTCACCACATCTACAACTGAGACATGGGCAAGTCCAAGGACCCGCACCACCGATGAGCACGCAGGATCCATACAGAGGGAACGCAAGCCCCCGCCCCACTACTAACATCAGGGATCAAGCACTCACAGTACTACCAACATCAACATCGTTGATCTTCCAGTCAGAGTCTACCCCTACCCATGATCCCATGGTCTTCTGGATGGAGATAAAGAGGCAGGCAATTGAAAGTGGGGATTTAGAGGCAGCCAAACTGATTAATGTGCCCCTATGCTCCCTATCCTCTGAGAACTGGCATCAGGGAGGGGGAACAATTGAAGCTTCCCCAGTTATAAGAGGGAACAGGAACACACTGGATTAATAGGTCCCTTTTAACTGGCAACTTCTCCCTGAACTTGGCCAGATAACTGCTAAACATGGACTTGGGTCCCTTACAGTAATAAACATGCTCAGATTTATAACTACTAACGAATTAACCCCAAAAACAAAAACTATGCTAGAATCAGTAGAGCAAACTATTTCCAACAGACAAGTCCACCAGATATACCCAGAGGTGTGTGTCACTGTGTTTATCCTTAGTGTTAAAGAAAATCCCCAGAACTCAGTAATTTTAAATCACTTTCTGTCACTGCAATCATCTAGTGACACTGAACTACCCAAACCCAAGGTAATGGCAAAAGACTTTCCCACTAATAAATGGGGAGACTCCTGGAATTTCATTATGTGGGGGCAGGGGTACACCTGTGTCTCCAAGGACACTGAAACACATTGGCTACCTGCCAAGTGTGTCCCACCTGCCCTGTGTCCTGCTCAAGACCCTAAGGAAAATCCCCCTGATAGTACCACAACACACGACGTGGAGCAGAGCATGGAACAGTGACTGAGGCAGTTTATTCATATACCTCAGGGAAATTTGGGACCCATGAATTGATAAATCTGTTTACAGGTTGCTTCCTTTGTTTGTTGTTCATGGTTTTAAAAGTGAATGTTTTCTCGGTTTCTGTTTACAATAGTTTAAGTTTGTAATAGTTATAAGGGTTACATTGTTTTTCACTTTGTAGAGTTAAGTTGAAAATTGCAACTTATAAGCAGTTAAGCCTGTGGTGTGCTGACCTGAAAGCTGCTGAGTTTTAACTAAGCAGTCCCTGAACATCAGTGCTGCAGCTTGTGACACATGGACATATCCCTAACTGAGGAAAACCAAGTTTGTTAAATTGGATGGAAAGTATCAATCAAATTAGACTTATGCTGTTTCATGCCACTCCATCTGCAAAGGGCCCTTGCCAATGGAGTCACATAGAAACATTCTGCATTTTTAATAAAAAGGAAAAGGGGAGGTGTTGCAATATACAGCTTGTCTGTGCCCCTGGCTGAGCTGTCAAAGACCTCTGCCGATCAGATACAGCATGTGTCACTGGCCAAGGAACTGCCCAGGCTATAACCCGAGCCAATCAGGAGGCAAAGCAGGAGCTTTTGAATCCTCCCTATATAAAGGCACTTGCAAATAACCAGCACTCTCTTTTTTGGCTCTTCATCCTGCAACCATGCTGAGGGTCAGTGTCGTTCTTTCTCCTCCCGGGTCCCCTTTAACATAACAATACCTTCACAGAGAAACCATCAGCTTGAAAAGCAACCATGCAATTTTGAAACCATATATTTTGAAAAAAGGTCTCCATGCTCCACCGCTAACACTGACCTGTAAGTGCTCCCAACTAATCTTAACTGATAAGTTTTGCAGAGCAGAAGGTTTCAATTTTAGCAGAGTTATTAGCAACCACTGGAGAGTGGAAGGAAGACTCACATGTAATTGCTTGGAGTCCTATAGAAGTTTTGGCTACACTTTGTCTAGTGTCCAAGTCCAGAGCTGAATAAGGCAAGTCTGAATAAAAGACTGTCTTCTGGACAAGATCGATGGAGGAAGGAGGATAGAACAGAGCAAGAGATTCAAGATCTTTTTCTGGCAGCAGTAGCTATTAAGAACATTAAGCAAACAACCAACACATACCTAAGAAACAGTTTATTGCAGGGTGAGCACTGCTTAGGTAAAAGGGAAAACTGATCAAAGGCAGGCCCTGCCTGGTGAAACAAGGTGCAGAGGCAGCTGGCAGCCCATCAGCAGCCAGGGAGTGAGAGCACCTGTGTCCTTGTGCAGCAAAGCACAGGGCGGTGAAGCACTACTTGCATCCAGCAGCATTCCTGAAAGACAGGCATCCCTCTGGCAGGCAAGAGGAAAAGCCCTCTGATATCCTGAAAGGATGTTGAGCTGTTCCAGTCTGATTCATTTATGATGTCATTAAAACTCAGGAGCAGGTATGTTTCTGGGAGGTCTCTGATGCAAGGAAGTCTGCTGCATTCCTTCCCATGGAAGAAAGGACACTGATGGCTGCATTTCTGTTTTACACAGCCTATTGCTGGGTGAGCTACTACAAGGAGAAATCTGGATTAAACTTCTCCTTGATATTCTAGTGCAACATAGGAAAAAAAGGGGCAAAAATTGTCAGTTCTCAACTTTCAGTATTCCCCCCAGAGAGTTTCATATACTTCTAATAGTACCTTGGCCCAGCAACAGCTTATTCATAAACCTTTCCTCAAAGTTTATTAAAAGTAAATCAATGAAAGTTTTTTCTAATATGTGATTAAATCTAAATTGATATCCAGTAGGTCATGTGTAAAAGACAACATTTATTTCTAGATATCTGGTTTGAGACATGCAAAGATTTTGCTATAGATTATTTACTGCCCAATGAGACAAATTACCATGCTCCCTTAAACCTGAGAAAACACTATAGGTCCTCTGCCTAGATTATCTTATAAAGTACTGCAGAGAATTATTACATCATGAATACATATCTATCAAGTAAAAACATTTCAGTACTCTTACTGTATTAGTATTTTAGCTGGTTCTTAAACAGTAAAAGCAAAAGAAACTAGTATATGGCTTAACAACCACTACCTCACACTGCTGTGTTTATAAAGCAACCATGTTGTCCTGACTAAACCACATTTTGGAGCAATACAAAACAGAAAGGAGAAGCAAACCCTTCCACTCCACTCCAGAGACAAATTCAATACCTTGTCTGCCTTTCATAGCAACATTTGACTCATGTTGCAACAGACACTTGCCTTCAGCATCGCACTGCCCAAAAAACTTCCCTTCACCTTGAAAATACACATTCCATGCCCAAACCCCCAGAGGCCAGCCGTCCTGCAAGACAGAACAATACCAGGAACATGGCAAAAAAGCCCTCCCCAGACTTGCTTCAGCAGAAAATTAAGGGCATCCGAAAAGAGCCTCAACTCAATCACTGCTTTGCAGCCTTTGGGTTTCCATTCCCTTCAAATCATACAGGCTGAGAAGGGGTGAAAATTCAGAGCACCCTCCCCTGTCCCCTAGCAAAGCCAGGTAATGAATATTGTTTTGTCCCCAAAGTCTTTGTGAATAAACACACCAGCTGGCACCGGGGGTGGGAAGAGGGAGAGGAAAGTACCAGAGCTGCCACAGGTGAAGTCCTACCAAGGAGATGTCCAGTACAATGCTGAGACCTCAGACTGTTTAAATCATCACAGCCCTTCCCATTTAAGAAGAGATGTCAGGATCAAATTATCTACTGCGTGTCTGCCTGCTGCAGACTACAACTCCTCAGGTAGCATCAGCCACCAGCGTGCTCTCAGTATCTGTGTAACACTGCACTGGTAGCACTGTTGTGCCTAGTAACAAATTCCAGTGAGATATGGCTGTCAGTTTTCTGGCAGAGGAGAGAGGTATTTTCTCAAGTAGTCTTTGTTCTCTCCAGGATGAAGCCTCTTATTTAAGCTGCAACTAAGAGGGTTGTGCCCATCTGATCATTCTCCTTACACATATATGCATGCATAAAAACAGACGAGAAAATCATGAAACATTATGCCAAACCTCAGTTTGGTGTGTATAGATGAACTAAGCCTCCATAAAATAACTGGGAATGGAAAAGCTTTTCTGTTTTCATCTAGTGATTAAGAATTCTACAGAAAAAAAATATCTCTCCTCTTTAGGCAATCTTGAAACTTGGAAGAAGAGACATATTTGTTACACTCATAACACACTGATGACAAAGAAAGTTATACTGAAAAACAGCCTGAGGTTTAGTTATTACACATCTAGAATAAGTCTTACAGTTTTTCTAACTTTCTGAAAGGTAGAAGAGACCCAAGTTTAATGTATAATATACAGACACTGCCTTGTAGTAACCGCAGGAGAGGTCCTGAACAAGAATGCTGCTTATCTATGAACTCCACGTAGAATCCAAATCAGCATGCTCCTAAACTTGGTATTAAACAAAAATTCAAGAAGTCCTAATAGAGAGTTTGTTTTATGTGGCTCTTCAATTAGGAAGGCTTACAAGACAGCTGTCATCTACTTTGATTAGGTTCCTTCACAAAACAGGCTTCCTGGAGTGATGCTTTGAAAGAAATACATGCTAATGCATATCTCAGATACTGCTTGGAGTCCTACAGAAGTTTTGGCTATGCTTTGAAAAACATACCATAGTTGTTCACACAAAGTAACACCCAAAAAGCAACTCAAGTTCAACTTGGACCCATTTGTTTTCAACTACTGGCCTACTCTTTCTTCGTATTTTTGCTTCCGCTGTTTCCAAGCCTCCTTGGTCCCTTCCCGCCTACCTTTCCCTTGAGGGCTGAAATTTTAATAACTCTAACATATGAGGCTGAAGAAAACAAATACAAACATAAACAGTTCTGAAGACAAGGAGGGGTTGTAGCTTGACATGGTAGCACTCTTTGCCATGGCCAAGAACTGATGGGCAAATGGGTGACAGAATTTTATATACTGAGAATACGAAAAAGACACCAGACATTGTTTCTAAATAAGCTAGGCAGACACTACAGCTTTTTCTTTTCTGCAGTGCCAAGTTCTTTAAGCACAGATACTTTTTTCTACTCAGGAGGCAGTATACAGTCATCTCATGGCAAGTCAGGCTTAACATATAAATTGATAAGAACAATCCAATCAGTGGAAGATGAATTTGTTGCCATTGCAAGTGCTATTGGAAATGTTTTCCAGTTGAGCCTTCTCTGCCTATTTTGCCCTTATTCATCATGTCAGTGCTAGAAATGATGTGCATTGCAGTGGGGAAAAAGTCTTCTCTATGCTGCAGTAAGGGTAAGATTGTTGAAAACAGAGGATTCAATTAAGTACCATTCAGGCTATAACAAAACTTTTCTAGTATAACACCTGAAGTAATTAGCATCCCAGTAACTGCTTATATCTTAAAATGCTTCATTAATGGCATTTCTACATTTCTACTTGAAAATGCTCAATGTAAGAAGCAGTTCAATTTAAGGAAGTAAATGGATCTTTTGCTAAGATTAAGTCACTGTATTTATGGAGAACAGGTGTGGAAACTGCTGGGAGATTTTGAAGGTACAGCAAGAAACAAAAAATAAAGTGCTACAATCATTTTGACAGTGGGAGGAAACTGGAGGAGATGAAAAGAGAAGTACTACTTACAAGCCTCGGAGACGAAGCCAGATTTTCTCTATTTGCTCTGGCTGTAGGTATTTCAGAGAGTTGTTCTCAAATTCTTCTATTTCCTTAGTTGGTGACTCCATAGCTGCAGGTTACCACTTTGGTTAAAGCTCTCTGAGGACAGCTGCTGCCTCCATACACACACTCTCCACCTTTAACACTGGTGGGGAGCAGTTAACATTTCTGGCACACACTTCTCCCCCCTCACTGCAAACAGAACTGTGTGGGCAGCCCTGGAGAGCTCAGGTGCACACAGGGCACAGCTGTGCCAGCATGCCACCATCCTCAGGCTGAGCAAGAGGATCAAAGGCTCATCTCCAGATTGCAAAACAACGTGGATTTTTTTCCCTTTGTTTTTTGTTTCGTTTTGCTTTTACAATAAGCCAAGGATATAACCCATAATAGCAGCTGAGGGATCTTTATCAAGGGAGGAGGGGAGGAATATCCCTTGCTGACAAGTGAGCTGTCTGCAGGGGCTCCTGTGGGGAGCCTGATGATTGCAGGGGTCCCCAAGGCTACAGGTCACCTTACCACGCTGCCTGTCACTGTGTGAGTGGCAGTACACAGACCCCTTCAGCCTAGTCCTCACCAGGTCAGCCTCGCCCTCCTCTCCCTAGTCATATTTTTTCCCACTTACCAGCAGCGCTGCCGACAACTGACAACTGAGGAAGAATTCATCTGTCAACGTAGCCCAAGAACTGTTTTGCTCTCTGCCTCCCTCTTTGCTTCCCTCTCTCCCAAGTGCACACATATCCACAGATACACGAGGGAGAATAGGCTACTGGAGAAAGATTGGCTTTGATTAAAAACCCAGACAAGACAAATCATTGACTAAAAAAAAAAGAAAAGGGGAAATAACAGAAAGTGAGCCACTCACTTCTGGCAAACAGCCATCTACTTCATTACAGTCAGTCTGCTCTCCTGAGAGAGTGACGCACAGCAGGGGTTGTAAGGTTTCAACAGGGCAAAATCCATTTTTATGATAAGCAAATCACTAAAGTGCTAATTCTTGAAAATGCTCAGAAGGGAAGTCAGTACACTGAAGAGAGATCAAGCCCAACACATTAGTATAGGTGTCATTCAATAAGAGGTTAGCACAGTGGAGGTTAAAACTCAGTTTTGCAATAGGATGCCTGCCTCCGGCTTCACTGGAGCATCCCCGTACTGACCCCCAGGGACATGCCTCTCTACATCTGCAGGTTTCATGCTCTGAGGAGGAGGAAGAACAGGGATTTCCTTCAGTGCACCAGCCCAATCAGTCATCTCTCAAATTCTGCCAAGATATCTACATGCTTCTCTTTAGTTAATGTTATTGATGTGTTGCTTTCAGCCAAAGCCATCAGAGCAGAGGGAAAATAACTGTCAAAATATTGTCTTAGCCTTAACACATTTTGTTGCATATTGCAAAAGCTGTCTTTTGAGAAGCAGAGCCTGCAGCAAAAGAATTAGCACCTCAGACAGTCGGGTAGCCTGTGACCTGGAGAAGGTCACCTCTTCTTTGCAGTAACATTAAAACAATATGCCTGTCGTGCTAGGTCCAAAGCAAGTCTTTGAAGTACTTGATGTTGCTTTTCAGAAAGCTCTTTGTATAATGAATGTTATCCTTCCCATTGCTAGGTGTCATATTGTATCAGCCATCACCCGAAACAGTTTTAATCCTTTCATAGGAGTAGTTCTTAAGGAGTTACCCAGTTAAAGTGCTGCTGCAATTGTTAACCATCTCCAGCTCTCTGCAGCTGAGTGAGATTCTCAAATATAACCAGAAAGCAGCTGAGTCAAGTTGGTACACATTCAAAGAAAAGAGACAAGTTACGGGAGGTAAAAGCACAAGAAATTCTCCAGATGGTCCTCTTTCCCCTGTGGATTACAAAGGACAAGCCAGTACGTTTGCTCTAGAAACCTCTTTTGAATAATACAAAGAACTGCACAAGCAGTCATAGCAAGCAATTTTCTGACAAAAGCTTGGGGCATATTATCCTTCTTACGTTCCTGCTGTAGTGATAACAGAACACAGTGCTATTCTTCACTGCTCATGCTACTTTCCACCACTGACACCAGTTAGCATGTTGCACACATCACTGCCTATTGGTGGTGAGTAGTTACAAAATATGTTGTCTTTTTTTCACACGTTTGATTTTAAGGTACAGAGGAAGTAACAGGGGGAAATGGGAATGCAGAATATTGGTAGCACCAGGTTTGAGCTCAAGTTTGAGATTCCCTTTCTTGTTTAAGTCCTGTTGGTCTGATTTTTTGATAGATGCCATTAAGTAGCAAACACCAAGACACTGACTGTAAAATGTTATGAATTTGTTCCATAAGTATCTGACATGAACACATATCATCTTGCTTGCCTTGTCCTTAAACTTATGGCTCACCTCATCGTGAGAGAGTAGCTTCTAAGAAGACAAAGTTTACAGGCCAAGTAAGCAGCACTCTTTCAGTTCTCACATTCATTGCTGCATTGAGGCAACAAGTTGTAGGCAATCAAATGATACCATTTGGTTTCAATCAATTTAAAGAACTTGACTATTATGACTGTCACTTGATGGATACAAGCAGTAAGCCACTTCCTGGTGGATTAGCCATATCTTTAAAGCAGAGGAGAGCTCAGATGAGCAGAAGTCCACCTGCCTGTCAGAAACATCTGTTGTTCAGCCTTCCACAGGCAATGACCTAGCTGGTAGGGCAGACAGCACTATATATGTACCACTGCAAGCCCCTATGGCTGAAACAACACTGCATGAACTTTATCCCTGGAATCACTAAATCACAGAATATTCTGAATTGGAAGGGACCCACAAGGATCGAGTTGAACTCTGAAGTGAATGGCTCATACGGGGATCAAACCCGCAACCTTGGCATTAGAAGTCCCATGCTCTAAGCAACTGAACAAATCCTAGTAATTTTCTGTACCCAAGCACTTCCCCGGCCTATCCCTTAGGAGGTGCAGGAAGGGTCCAGGACACTGCTTTTGTCTTCAAACAAGTTCTAGCTTGAGTCAGAGACTAGATTTCCCTCTGCTGCTCTGTTACCTGGCATGAGGTCCAGCACAGGATTACTCCTTCCTGAGCCCTTGAAGCAGCCTTCTTGCCTCCTCTGCTTGCCTGTAGGAGAGGAGCCGGGACACCCATCTCAGCCACCGCAGACACTCCCTTCCTAGGTCACGAGGTCAGCATTGTCAGTGACAGCAAGGGATGAAGAGCAATGGGATGGAGAGATGGAGGTCTCAGGCAGGCCAAATATACCCTACACTGACTGTCTCCTTTATCACAGCACACAGATTTGGGCAAATGGGGGTTTCACCCTCTTTTCGTCCACTTCCTCAGTTGAGGACAGTAGTGGCATACATGTTAAAAGCCTGTAGATTGAGCCCTGTGCAGGAAAGGTCTTAACTACAAGCATTTCTTTCAGTTTTGAAGGACTGATGATGTAGGTGGATGCTGACACGCAGCAGAGAGGTGGTAATAGGCAGCTGAGAAAAGTAGAATCCACACTGTGCTGCCATGAGGGCAGGCATGACTGTTAAACAGTCAAAATACCAGGGGCTACAGGAGTAGGTCTGCCTTTCTCAGGAAGGTGGCACAAGTATTTCATGCATAGTCCAAGGAGAAGCCAGAGCCATCTCTGACATATGTGGCTGGAAATTAGACTCTGTCCTCATGTTAAACTTCTAAGCAGCAAACTTCCTGAAAGGCACCTATAGTTCCATTTTCTATATTTTTTAAACAAAGACCAGAGAAACAGTGAGAAAGTTCAGAGACCTCCATACATTCATAAGAGCTAAGTTGTGTTAGTTAGTTGAATGTTACTGCATAAGAGCAATAACATTCAAAAGGCCCACTGAAATGCATCCAAAAATCCTTCCAAGATAGAATCAGCACTTTAGTGAGCATGAGCAAACTGAAGCAACAATTTCAGACAGCAGGTTATCCAAAGTCCTGCAACAAAAACAGAGAAGCTACCCCATGTGGAAGGGGTAGCAATGAGATACTGGAAGTGTATTGACACATCTATTGCTATTTCTACATATTGCCTGTGTGAACATTGAAACAAGTTCCATAATTAGTACAACTATAATATATTCATGCCTGTCCATGCCAGAATATATTTTATTCTCTTACCACTAATGCCTCCAACCGAAATTGCAGTAGAGTATTTGTCTTTTATTTTCTTTATTATAAATCTGAGCTGGATCCCTAAACTTCAATTATGCCAGAGTGATGAGTCAGCCAGTAACATATTCCCAAATGTTTTGCTAATTCTATATCCAAACAGTTGTGAAACACTGACGTCTTCTAATTCTGCTAATGACAAAATAAACTAGGCAGATTTTGCCGAGTCCTTCCCCTAACAGGAAATAGCTTCTTGCTCCTTTTCAGTTAAAAACAACTTTTTGTTTGTTTTGTTTGGAAAGGAGTTTGGAGGAGGGAGAGGGGTTCAGCTGTGTCACTGAATTGCATTGGTCCTATTTATTCTTCATGTTGAGGTATAAGGGAGTGATGGGAGATATTTAGACATAGAATAAAACTATTTAGATTTAGAATAAAACTTTTTAGTTTTATTAAACTAGATCTAGTACTTCTTAAACAGTAGTATCCAAGTGAAATTTCATCTTTTTTTCTGCCCACGGTTAGACTTTAGAGTTTGATGGCAACTGACTCACACCATAGCCACACAGCCATTAATACCACCATAAGTGAGAGTTGGAAGGCTCCAAGTGAATCAAGGGTTTAAAAGAAGCTTAAGAAATGAATTAAAAATTTAAAAATTATAATGCTTAGGACTTAGGTGGGCAATATCAGGAACTTTAAGTTGGGAATGCAAGATCATTCAGATTAGTTACTTATTAGTAGATGGAACTAGTTGGAGCTGAAACCATATATGACTGAAATGACATATTCTAGTTAAAGCTGAAGCTATATATCACTCAGATGACATATTCTTGTTTAGAAAATAGATAGAACGAGAAGGATGATACATTGTGGAAGTGAAGAAACTGTAACAATCCCGGCATCTGGGACTAATTAAAACAAGATAGGGAGTAGGAATAGGCCCAAGGAGGGGCCAGGAGCTTTGCCAACAGGTCAAAGTTACAGAATCCATCAGGAAGAAGATGTCCCTGGCTTCGTCCCAGACGACCACTGACCCATTTCAGAGGCCACCAACCCAATTCTTGGATGAAAATGCGCAGGCGTAAAAGGACTTTAACCTCATTTTAATACAAAGCCTGGGAGAGGTGTGGTTAGGATATACATATGTATTAGGCGGATCAAGTAACTTTGAATATGTAAGACTATTGTAGATAAATAGAGAAACAAAGCTTTGTGAAATTTGCACATGCCTTTGGGGTGCGAACCCTCGTGTGTCCAGCGTTGTAATAAACATACCGCTTTCTAACTTTAGCTAGTTAGAGGGTTCATTTTTCCGTGCATCATTCTGGCGAGCCATTTCTGTTCGACTGCAGGACGGACTGAGGAACGGACTCCCTTCGGCGCCTCCCTGGAATTCCTGGAAAAGGGACTCTTGCCCTTGGCTTGTTCACTGCGAGGATAGAAAACGATCTACTGGCATTACGGAAAAAGAGTATGTTTAAAACATTGAATATTAATGAAAAGCATGTGTGACTAGAAAGGCGGGTTGGTAAGTCGTACGGAAACGTCCTACACACAACATAAGCCTGTGTGATTTTTGTTTGTTTGTTGCCGGCTAGAGGAATTTGTTGTGTTGCTGAAGGATTTGCTATTGATCCTAGAGTGGCTTGGTCAAAGTTTTGTTAATTGCTGCTATTCTCAGTTACGTGCTGTTGTTTTATATGTGTCCTGACTGTGTGGAATGCTTGCATGAGTGACTGCTGAGACATACAATTGAGTACGAAGTGAGAGGGAGTCCGTATCCATAGTTCCGTTCTCGGGCAACCTAAATGGCTGGAGACAGACAAAGTGACTGGGGTGAATGTTTAAAGTGTTGTATGAAATGTGTGAGTGAAATTAATGTTTTAACTTGTGAATGTGGTTTTGGTGGTTGCTGTGTATTTTTGAGGTAACACTACCATCTTGTGACAAAAGTTATAATTGCAAGCAGCTGGTAGGCTTTTGTGTATTTTTGAGGTAATACTACCATCTTGTGTCGAAAGTTGTAATTGCAACAAACTGGTGTTTTTAGATTTTGTGTGTGTGGTGTTATCTTGTTTGTGGAGAAGCAAGAAAATAGTGCTAGTGCAAGTTTGGCAAAGCTGAGTTAAAGCAACCCCTCATAGTGGTTTAGCCTTTAATTTTGGAATTTGAGGTACAGGGATTGTGTTTGTGGAAATAGGAATTTTGTTTGCAATAGAACATCTTGTGCAGGAGTTGTTGTAGTGTAATGTTTGAGCAGAGTGCTGGTACAGGTTTCCTCAAAAAGTGAATGAGCTGCCTGTCTAAGTGAGCAAGTGATTACAGTGCTTTATGATCAACAGACTAGATTTTGCAGAAGTTGTGTGTCTTAACGGCTGCCTTTGTGAACCCTGGGTTTGTTTTCATTGCACTCAGTGTAAAAAATTGTGATATATACTGGCATACTTTGTCATTTGTGTTATTCAGAGGAAATAAGGGTCACCGAAAGAGCTCTAAGATTTTATTGGCGACTGATCATGAAGAGCACTGGAGTAATAGATTGTTTGAAATACAAGAGAAAAGAATTTCAGAACTTTTAAAACCAGTAGAAATAATTAGGATTGAGTGTGTTCAGTCTATTTTTGTACCTCAGTCCTTTCGCATTAAAGCAAAGAGTTGGGATAAAGTAAAGAAGCGCTGGGAAAAGAAGAGAATGGGCTCTGGTCAGAGCAAAGAGACTTCTAGGGCTAGTCCTTTTGGTTGTATTTTAGCTCGCTGGAAAGAAATAGTGGGCTATGGGAGAACTGAAGATAAAAGAACTCTCATAAAATTTTGTTCACAATAGTGACCTTTATATAAGCTGGATTAATGTATTAAATGGCCAACCACTTGTAAGAGACTTGATCAAAAATCCCTCCTCTTTTTGCCTCACGACTGCCGTAAAGCCTGAGACCCCCAAAACAAACCCCTGAAGGCAGGGGCCCAAGCCTGGCCAAGGTAACTCACTGGCCCACGGTGACCCATAAGAGAACAATGCAGTTGTGGCAGACTGCCTGAGCAGACTGGAAGAACCTGTGTCTGTGCCAACGCGAACCAACCTCTGAAACCTTGGACCGCAGGAGGGGGGGTCTTTTGGCCCAGGCGGCATGTCGGTGTATGTGTGTGTGACTGGACTGAGAACTGG
>WEKY01016262.1:0-22615 GCA_013390045.1 Picathartes gymnocephalus
TATTCCATACCATGGAATGTCATTCTCACTACATAAACTGCAGGAAATTGACTGGGAGCCACAGAGAGCTGCTCAGAAACAGGTTGGGCATCAATCAGTGGGTGGTGAGAAATTGTATTGTGCATCACTTGTTCCTCTTGGGTTTTATTCCTCTCTTTTCATCACAGTTTGTTTTTGTCGTTTTTCTTTGATTCTATTATTAAACTTATCTCAACCCACAAGGATTACCTTTACCTTCTGATTCTCCTCTTCACCAGGGACAGAGGCAGTGAACAAGCAATTGTGTGGTACTTGATGAACAGCTGGGTTAACCATGACAGCTGGGTAACCTCTCCTAGCCTGGAGGCCAAACCACTCTGCAGTTAGCTGAGTACCAGTTACACTGTAACCCAAATGCAGATTTTACAGCTTTTTGCTTTGTTTACAGAAGCATGCAGTAGGACGACACAGCTTTCCAGCACTGCTGTTTACACAGTTGCCTTAAATCAAGGCCAGTAAGTTAGTCCCCACCCTTGCTGTGCTTTACACATCTCTTGCAGGCTACAGAATGCGGTGACCTTCTGTCCTGGCTCTGTGATATTTGGTTATGAGAGAACCCATGCAGACTTGTCTCCTGCTCTCTGAAGCTGAGCAGAGAAAGAAGAGAAACCTGTATTTTCCTTACTACTGTAACCCATCCTGCTTCATGCTTGACATTAAAGGTGGAGGAGGAGGCAGAGGGAAAACAGACAGACCACTGTGAATGTGGTCTCACCAATTTACTTTTTGCATTAATGTGAACATTTCCCTCTGCTAAGTGCTGTACAGCTTTACTTCGTTATTTGCAGCTAACTGTGATGATGGAAGATAATGATTCCAGACTGTAAATTAGATCCTATTAGATGAGTTGTTGCAGATTGGCATCTTGACATTAAGACAATATTACATTTTTAGAAGTAGACAGGAAATTTGGTCTTTTACTTTGGAAACAGTAAGCAAAATTTTGCTTTTTTGAAATGCATGCATTCATGAATGGCTA
Organism: Picathartes gymnocephalus; assembly: GCA_013390045.1. Taxonomy (NCBI): domain Eukaryota; kingdom Metazoa; phylum Chordata; class Aves; order Passeriformes; family Picathartidae; genus Picathartes; species Picathartes gymnocephalus. The sequence goes on from WEKY01016262.1 coordinate 1,019, forward strand.
AACAATTCAATTTCCCCATGGACATGCATCATTTATCAAACATACTGGAGAATCTGATCCTGCAATTCCTGTCACACATGAGTCCCACTGAGGCCAGTAAGGTCATTCTCAGAGCTACAAGACCAGGCCTTTGCATTTGCTAGCAGACAAGCAAGCAAACAACTGTTTTGCAGAGTACACTGAATCCACTCTCCAGAAATATCCTGAGTTTCCTACACTGACCTTTGAATAAGCCCTCACTGATTATCTGTCCTGACAATTTGGCAATAACCTCTAATCTCAGCACTTCCGAATTGCAAGTAGAGATTGAAAAGATGATCTGTCTACAGGATGAGAATATGGTATATTTATCTAAGAGATGCAGCTCATGTTAACAGAAAGGCACATCTAGAAACAGCTAAAAATGGGGTAGAGAAATAAGAAAAAGAAAGGAGATGATGTTGAAAGGTGATGGAGAACAGAAGAAAGAGAACATGATCTGCAATCAGATACAAGAGGAGTGGTGCTGCCCCAATCATTGATTGTTGGGTATAAGCCATGGACAGAGGTGACAGCAGGAAGATGCAAGGTTTTATCCGTTCCTGTGCATAAGTAGTCTGCTGATGCCACACCAGCAGCTGCTGCAACCAGGAGCAGTGGTAGCCAAGCAAATCTTCATGTTCTGATGTAATCCCTTGCACCTATTCATACTGGAATATCTGCATGAAATTCTGTTTGCACTACAAATCAATGTAATTTGTGATAGTTGTTCTCCTTCCCATTAAATATTCAGGTGCTTCTGAAAATGCTAACAAGGAGCTGCATAGTTAACATCTCTCCAGGCAGCACATACTTCACTGAATAACATCTCCAGATGATCCAGCACTGTTCTTGAACAAAGACTGGTAGGATAAACGTGGTCAGATTTATAAAGTTTCCTTCAGAGAAAAAGTAAGTCAATTCTCTACATGGGCAATGAAGACATAAGGGCTTTTGAAGAGTGCTTCAGGGTCCTTCAGCAAGTCACTGCCTGTAGAGTTCATCCTCTGAAATGCCCTAGAGGCCGTGAAGGACAAGCAGCTGATTGTGAGCCAGCAGCGTGCCCTGGCAGCACAGAAGGTTACACAGCAACCCTGGGTTGCTGGTATCAGAAGCACAGTCAGCAGATCAAGAGAGGGGGTGACCCCCTTCAGATAAGCATTTTTTGATATTGCATTTGGAATACTGTGCACAGATTGTGGGTCCCCCAACACAGGAGCTCAGCAAAGGACCACTAGGCTGGTCAGGGTTAGAGCACCTGCCCTCTGAAGAGAGGTTGAAGGACAAAGGCATGTTCAACCTGAAGACAAGATGGCTCCAGGGGCATAGAACAGGAGACCCTCAGCACCTATGAGGTTACCCAGTAAGCAGAGGCATTCTCACCACTCTAGTGCACAGTGGGAAGACACTGGGCATGAGGAGAAGTGAGAGGCACAGACTGGATTCAAAGAGAGACTTTTGCACTCCAAGAACAGCTGTGCACTGATTCAGATTGGCAAGGGAGGCAGTGCAGGATATGCCTTGTGGTTTTCAAGACCAGAAATCCCAGAGTAATCTGATCTGATCACTCTGCCTGGAGCAGAAGGCTGAATCAGAGATCTGCTGAAGTCCCTTCCAACCTCCACTATCCATCCTACAATCCATTTTATATGCTGTCCCTGCTCACAATGCAGTCTTTTTTCATACTTGTCCATGAAACAAACTGACCTTGAAAGGCAACAGTACTCCAGCTTATCACCCTCACAGTAACTCCACCTCTGTGTCCTAGTCCCACTGCTTATTCAGCTCATGCTGGTAGCTCATCTTGCACGAGCAGGTCTCTAGTCTAGTAACTGGGGTAATACCTCAGAGCTGAGAGCTGTCCATCCTGGAACAGAAGGGGCTCAGGTCCAGATCTCCTGCATCCCAGAGAGGAGAACAACAGGAATAGCGATAATAGCACTAACAGTTGTAGCGTTAGGTAGGAGATGAACAAGAAGCTACCTGTTTCTCCAGCAAAACTGAGAGACCAAGAAGACTTTAGTTCTGCCTCAAAAGCAAACTGGCTAATAATGAACAAGAATACCCAAGCCTGAATTATAAGCTTTCCTCAGCAGGTGAAGAAAACGATCTGTTAGATTTGGGGGTTGATCTCTGCCAGATGACACCATAAAGGGGCAGACTGAAGAGCTTTCTTGTGTACAGGAGACAACATTTCACCTAAGAGGGACTTATGCCCCACTGTAGGCAATCCATAGATTTCAGTGGTTTGGGGTGGAGAAGTTCTCAAAATTCAGTTCTCATGGCACAGCAGAGCTTTCAGAAGAAAGAAAGATCTCATGCTTATATTTAGCAAGTGAGCAATGAAGCAAAATGGCATAGCAAATGCTGACGGTAGTGGTGAGGCTGTGGGGGTGGGAAGGGGGTGTGAAAACTGGCAAGAGCTTCAGAAGAGTGAGTTTTGGTATTTCAATTTAAGAGGTAAAGGCTAGATGCTCTACAGCAGGTACTGAAATTCCAGTGCCGTAGAAATTTAAACATCATCTGAGCTTTCTCCCATCTCCCACCTCTCTGTCTTGTTTGAAAAATATTTACAAGGGGGTGAAAGGCAACCTTCAGACGTGTGACCATAGCTGTGTGCTGATGGTTTCTATAAATATGGGTTTGCTGAAGCACTAAACGATGTTCTGCTGCAGTATGGCATTATGGTTTCTGCTCAGCAAAAGCTGTTCCTATTCTCATTTCAGACCCCTGCTAGTGTTGGCATCTGGCTCTCAGCTACATGACTTTTTTGCCCTCCATCATCAGAGCAGAGAAAAGCAAATACTCTCAAGTCAAGCTTTGGCTGTAAAGAGCAGAATTTGTGCTTGTAGCTCAGATGCACATAATTGACAACAAAACAAAGTGATTTTAAGAGTCTGATGATTCCAGACTTTATTTTGTGCACTGCAAATAATTTTGTGCTTAGTCATCATTTATTTCGTGATTTTGTCTGTGTCCACTCAGTTTTCTGAAACTGAGACAGAGCAGTGCAGACAATTTGCATTTTATGTCCCCTCCCCCCTTTTCACAGATTATTCCTTCCCTTTTTTCAGTAGTCCTGCCACCTGCACGTGTGGTAAACCTATTTGAAATGCAATTGCCCTGGGATAGAAGCATAAGTTTATATGCACAGCTCTTCAGTGGTAGCAGAAAGCTTGCAAAAAAGTGCATGATTTTACCCCCACAAAATCATATCTTTTACACTTTCTCCATATTGTGGAGTGGCAAGTCCAGTTCATGTTACAAAGAGAAACTTTGTTATCCTAAATATAGGAAAGGAGTTGCACAGAGATATGTGCTGGAGAAATAATTTGTATTTTATACCAATAGGCTCAAAACAAAATGGCTGAAATATCTAAAAAGGTCTGCAGCTACAGTTACACATAGAATCAGTAGCCAGGAAATATTTTTTTGCTTGATTACATCATCATCTTCCTTCATTTAGAAATAAAATGAAGTCAATAAAGCATTCAAGTGTAAGACTCAAAAATTCCATTTTGCTCCTCCTGTTCTCTTCCCTTCTACCACTACTAAGTCCTCTATATTTGCCTTGTATTTTTATCCTTTAAATGGAAAGAGAATTTCTGTGCTTATCTTAGCCTTACTTGAGCTGTAAAAGAAAAAACCCCAAAACAACATTTTACACGTGCTTTGTAATAGAGCTTCTTCAGTTCACACACTGTAGGTTCACAAAGCCTAAACTGATCACCACGCAGATTATTTCAGACTAAAGAGTATTGTGTGATTCTGGATGTGTCCACCCATGAAATAACCTCAAGTCTGACCTAAAAGCATAAATGACTTTTCTAAAGGCCTTCCTACTTTGGCATCTATGCTGACTTGCATTGGTAATTTGAGAAACAGCCAAGAGGGAGATCAGTTTGGTGTTTTTTTTTTAAATCATCTTCCCAGAAGCATCTGTTTCAGACATTCCTGAAAAGAGGCTGTTGGACAAGACAAACCTCTGCTCTGACCTAGCATGGGTGTTCTGCATCCTCCGAGGGTAGAAGTTCACGTCACATTTAAAGGGCTTGCAGCCAAGCTGTTCATTCCAAAGAATGGTGAGATACACATTTGAATCAAATTACGACACAGGCTGTGAAAGTCAAGGAATTGGAAGACATGGTCAGGAACTGATAAATACATTGTAGATAAACATGTGCAAGGAGCAACTAACAGCAACAGAAAGTGGTTGTAAGCAAGCAGTAAAAATTTGTTAATCCAAGATTTTGGGATAAATCAGCAAAAGCAGGTTTACTAATTAGACTTTAGTATTCCCTTCCTCCCAGTTGTGTCATTCTTTTAATGAAACCTATTCTAATAAGCAACACAATTTTGAAAATTACATACAAAGGTTATAAGTATACCTATATATTTCAGATTTGTTCATGCTATTTTAACCTAGCAACAAGGATTTACAGAAAAAAGTATAATCTGAAAGAAGATCTAAATCATGAAAAAAAAAAACCAAAAGAAAAACAGCTCTACAAATTCAACCTTGAAACAAGATACCTTTTCTTAGCTGTGAGGATAATTAGACATTGAAAGAGCTTATCTGATAGGTGGTAGACTCAACAGAGGCTGGAGTCTTTAAAGATTAAATATTTAAAGAGATAACTCAATCCAATGTAGGAAATGACCCCTCAAAGTCCACAGTGTAAAGAAAGCCCCAAACACTAGATGGCCAGAATGGTCTCTTGTGACCTTAACATCTGAACATATAGATAACACTATATATTTCCTCCTCCAAAAACCACGCAGTGGGAGAGTTTGAGACTCTTTGGAGGCAGCAGAAAAAAGAACCTTTCCTTTCTCCTGAGCTGTGGATCGTGCTATCAGACAGGAGCTTGCAGCCTCCCTAACCCTGCAGAGATCTATGCTTGCTTCAGGCACCCACCTACAGGGAACAGAAAGACTCACCCAATCTGTGCCACTGGGTGGACACACACCAGAACTTCCATGTGGCACCTTCCCCTGCCAAGAAAACCAGCTGGTTGAAGCCTGGATTGGGCACTGTAGTCTCTAACTGAAGGGTATGTTGGTTTGGGTTTGTTTTTGTTTTTTTTTCTAAGCAGACAGACTCCAGCATAATTCTACTTCTCATACAAGCTGTATATGCCGTTTCACCAACTTTCCTGCAGTTTTGAGAGTCCTGAGCATTGGGAACAGTCACAGCTGCTCTCAGCCTGCAAGTTTCTTTTCCAGGGACCAAACTGTAGTGGACTAATGAAAGTGCCACGGGTTAGGTCATCAGAGGCAAACCGGACAGCTTAAAGCTCAGAAGCAGTCAGGCAAGCCGACAGAGAGGTTTTTGTAATTTAAGACCTGAAAAGCCATTTTAAGCTGCAGGTTTTCTTTTCACTATAGGTTTCCTACAAATCATGAGCAGAGCAGCAGCAGCAGGAGGAAAGCACAGTGCTATTCTCATGAATCACTCCCCTGTTATGCTGCATCTCTATTTGTGCTTAACACATGACATTAAGGCCTTTTCAGAATGTCTAGAATCACAGAGCAAATGACAGTAATACCTCCTCAAACAGTCTCCCAAGTACATAAATAACGTTTCATAAAAATCTTCCCATAGCATACATTTACATGACTTTAAAATAAAAAAGTCCACAAAAATTTACCTGCCTCACACTGTTCTTCAAAACAGTAAAAAAACCAAAATCTGTTTAGGACTCTTGGGAAAATGAGTGAGTATGTAAAAGATTAACATGCTGTGAAGCAACTGTTCTCCTGGAGCTGCTGGGTACCTAAAGATATTTTTATCCTTTAGAGCTGCAGATTTTTTCTTCCTACTTTGGAGAAGTCCAGGTTTACCTGTCAAGTCCAGGTTTTGCTTTCATAACAGATGCAGGCAGGAGTCAGCCCAAGACTCCTTTATTTTCCAGCTGTATCCCTCAGAATAGCCCCAAGCAAGGGCAGAGTTTGGGCAAGCTCATGGGGCTATCAAGGGACACAACTGACACACATTTCGTTTTGTCAAGGGCTGACTAGGTACAGGGAAACATTTGAGTCAATGGGAACAGAGTGCTTTGTGAAACAGAGGCTGGTTATCTTGAACCAACAAATGTTACAGGATACTTTTAATTTAAGCATCTTTCACACTGGGACATCTTATTGTCTCATGTTCTGGGTTTATACCTGCCTAAATTTCTGTAGTTCCTATAGTCCATGCTGCTGCTGGAGCACTGACCTGTCTTTCCACAGCAAGATGAAGTCCAGTGCAAGCCAGTTTATGGCACTATTCTAGCCTCAGCAGCCTCATGTCAAAGTTCTCGGGACATTGTCCTTGGCAAGAACCCTACAAAGGAGCCCCCTGAAAGAACCACTAAATATGTGGGGTGGGAAAGTACTTTGCCATGCTAGGTAGACTCCCTCTTTGGGAAACTGCTGCCTTCTTATTCAAAGCTTAAGAAGACCTGGTCTCCTGCCCTTCAAGGACTGACAACTCTTCACAGTACAATTACAGCATGCTTTTGTCCAACATTATTTTTAAACATCCAATTATTAAGCCCAATGATTACCAAAACCTTTAGAAAAAATAATCACAGAACTGTCAGTACTGTTGTCAACTTGAACCCAAATCCACATACTTACATCCCAGCCCCACCAAAGCAAAACCTCATTTGTTGTCACTTCAACAGCAACAAGCACCATGGTTGTCCACAGAATAAAAATTTTCTCTAAGTTCTTAGGGGAAGAAACAGGGAAAAAAAAAAAAAAAAAATCAAGTCACCTGGCAGATATTAGTGATGTGCTCTGCTGCACTGGTACGTCATATTTTGCTGTCATACACAGCAAGAGTGGGGCAGCTCCAGCAGATTAGGATCCACCAGTTCATATGGTGACTACCTCCACTCCTTTGCATCCCTTGGAAAGGAAAATATGGGAAAGTTTTGGTCGCTTCTATCCTCCTGCAGCTTAAGTTTTTAGGTAGGTGATACCCAGGAGACAGTCACAAATCAGTTTTTACCAAGAACACATGGACTAAGAATAGAGCCACCAGCAATTTGGATACATTTTCCTTCTAAGATCCCACAGCAGCTAGAAGTTGCACGCTTCTGTAGTTTCCCCAAGAAATATATTCAGACATTTTATAACTCTCAGCATTGATCTGTCACTGAAAAAACATGGAATATCAAAAATTCTTTCCTTTAATTTTCATGAAATATGAAGTTTCCCACCTTCCTAAACCAGGAGGAATTCTATTTAATGATTATAATTATTGAAAACTTGGTGCAAGTCAAGTTAAAAAGTTGTCTTTGGCTTCCAATTTAGCTATTTGCTCAGTTGCTTTTCATGAACTCTGAAACTGGCCCAGAATCTAGATAAAGTTTCAGTTTAACCTTTTTTACTGCTGTAACCAGCAATATGATCTTAGTGTCTCATCAGAGGATGGCTTCATTTGGTGCATCTTTCTTCCATCCTCAAAGGGCTCCTACTGAGAATTGTCCCACTTGCTGTCTATGGAATGGGTCCTTTCATTATTCCTTTAGTGATTTTTGAATGGCCACAGCCTGGCTCTCTGAATGGTCCTGACCCGGTCAGGAGTTTTGATTCTTCTTTTTGTCACCTCCCTGCAATCACTGGGGCTTTGGCACCCCTGTGCCTTTTCCTCAGATTAACCCCCAGGAAAACTCCTCTGCTTATGGCAAACTTAGTAAATGGAAAGCATTAGGAAAAAGATTAGAACAGATATAGAATTTCAAATCCTGATGTTGACCTCAAAAGTTAGAAAGTGCCCTTGTCAAGCCATCGGTGTCACTGCCAGTAGCTGTGACAGACACATCCCTGATATTTTGTAGGGAAGAGAGAAGAAACACTCTCATCATACAAGTGCTTATTTGTTGCACACACTTCTGTGGCTGACCAGCTGACTATCCCATCAGATGGGCCTGCTAATATTTGTAGTTTACTGAATATTTATTCATCTGTTAAAGGAAGATGTTGAACATGCTAAAAATAACACATCCACCAGAATTTTCACTCTGAACTATGCTCTTTCAGATACTGATCTCTGTTAGATGGAGGCTTCTTTGCAAGTTTGTGAGAATTTCTGACAGCCTTTCCTGAGCAAGGATTAAAGCAAGTGAACGAGAGACCTCTTGTACTAGTCATTTAAGCCAGAACATAAGAGAGAATAATTAAGAGTTGCAATACAAGTCTTTCCATAGTGATTCAAATTAGCCAAGAGCAGGTATAGATGTGGCGAAGATATTTTCTAATCACAAATCCAAGTTGTCTGGTGATACTTATTCTCATTTAGCACATGAAGCCAATTGACACCGCTTGCAAAGAGATTTAAGTTTGCTCCATCTTATAATTAGCACTAGCTGATAAAGAATGTGCAAAAAATCTTTTTCTATAAATGTTATATCTTACTTCAAATTCAGATCCCACAAACCATTTTCTGCTTATTGGCTTCTAGAAACAAAAGAGTAATGAAAGCCTAGGCTAACAGCATTTCATATTTACTCTAATACCAAATTCTTAATCTACTTTCTAAAACACATCTACTAAACAGTCCAGGCCAATGCATGCCTAGGTATTGGACAGTCTTGATTTATCAGACACGTAGCCAATAGCTTCAGACATTCTTCAGGTCTGGGCCCAGAGCCTAATATTATTATTCTTTTAGCTTATACCAAAGGAGCCATATCTTCTCCACAAGAATATTTTTCCAGTAAACCACTCACAAGGCACCAGCCAGCTAGGGACTCACCATGACCAGCTGGGGTTGATAATAGTATGTTAGTTGTTTGAAAATTTGACAAAGAGTCTCCAGGTCCAATGTGAAGATGCCCAACTAGTTAATCCTCAGTGAAAGTCCAGTTGGAAAAATTTGTAAGGTCTGTGCAACGATGACCTGAAGTCCATTTCTGACTGGATCTTCATATGCATTGTTTCCATTGACAGGACCTTTTAAATATCTGCCTGCTGATGGATTTTCAACACCATTTTCAGTGCCTTTGCCCTGCTCTGGTTGTGCAGCCATTAATCCCTGTACAGCTCCCTCCACACTCCCTGCTCCTTGCCTCACCTGCTTAATGCTAAGATGGGAAAGATCCATCACCAACCTATTCCCTTCTGAAGTTCCTTAACCATTCTTCTGTGAAAAAACTCAAGCCTCAGTTTTCTCACTTTCCTCCTTTCTGGCCCTCTACCAAGACCTGATCCTTTCTTTCTGCTCTCTGCTATTTTCTACTCCTTACTGCACTTCAGCTCTGCTCACACCCCCTCTGCAACCTGCTGGATTTGAACAGCTTCTTCCCAGCTGAGCATTACTTAAATATAGTGGGGTTGGGGGGAAATCCAAAAAAACAAACCACAAGCCAATCTCTGCTCTGTAGGCACTGTCAGTCTCGGGTACATTAGCAGGGGAAACAAATGTTTTCAAATAGGGAAAAAAAATCCCAATTTTATATATATTTATATAAATGAATCAATAAAACTGATAAATCAGATGCATCAATGGCCTTTTTATAATTGTAGACAGAGAGTCCTGGAGGGCAGTCACATAAAAATAAATACTTTTTTTTTTTTAAATCATATGGGTAATATATTGCTAGTTGGAGTGAGAGCAGCCATCTAACATGAAAGTCAATACAGACCAGCTTAAGCTTTTTAAGCTCCTCTTTCATGTGTATTTGAGCTGTATATAACCAGAGACACACATCTTAGAAAAACATTCTTCCAACACAGCGAGATTACTGCTGCCTGGAAATTTTTTCAATCCCATTTCACTTATAGCTTCTGACAATGTTAGTCACAGCCGCGTCACAAAACATTAGGTAAAATTGTGTGAATTAATTATGTACTATTTGTTTAACTTCTCTTGTCATCCATCTCTGCTCCTTCTATTTGAAATTTCATTCGCTCATCTAAATCATCTTTCCATCACACTGTGAGTTACCCAGTCCCACCTTTGCATTAAGCGCTTATCTCCTTTTCTTCAGGAAAGGAACAAATTTGGAAAAAAAAATAAATGAAGAACTCTTAAAGTGTTTATGCTCCATTAAAACTTAATTCTGCTTTTAATCCCAGACCAGAGTGTTGATAGATTAATTCATATTAAATGGAACTTGAGTCTCTGTAGTCCTTTTTTCTCTCTAATGAGGCTAGCACAGAAAGAGGGTGCTACTCATGGTGTGCAGGGATATCGCTTTCTGGTCCCACTATTTAATTCTACCTTATTATAGGTGTTCAAAACTGTACTTCATTCTCTAGCTCCCATTTCGACTGTCATTAACTACACAGTCACAGTTCACAGAACAGAATTGGAACAACTACTATGGAGGCACACGTTTATTTAGGAGGGGAGAGGCAGCAGAGATATGCTATATTCCCTGATTGTTAAAACATAGCTGTTTGGCTCAAATGTTCATTTTACCATGCCAGGCTATTTCTAGACCCCATCTACCAGTCCAATATTTACCTTAAGACAAGTATGCTTGGCAATATCTGTTAGTGTGATTTACTATTGATATGATTCCTCAAAATAAGCCCCAAGCAGAACATCACCAAAATGTTGTCAATACACCAGGTGCTTTTAATTAAAAAAAAAAAAACAACCACACACAGACATGTACAAGCACACCTCAGCTCTGCCAGTTATGCTTCTATTCCTTGGTAGCATTTAGTAACTTTATGCACCAAGTTATCTATTAAAACACTTCAATTCTTTGCTTGAAGACATGACATAACTGTGCAGAAAGTTCCATTATCTAAATCCCTGCAATGCCAAATCCTTCCCTTTGCACTTGGGAGAGAGCACAGAGAGTAGTCACCACGGAATGAATCTGTGACAGCTGTGCTCAAAGCAAACCCACACTTGACAACATTTACTTTCTGTCCTCAGTTCCTGAGGTGTTTGCTCTGAGGTCACTGCAGTCTCTGGAGCAGGCAGTGACACCACCAGCCGCCGGGGGCACCTCCATACCACCACTGTCCTCCACCACGGTTTGCTCCCACCCACACATAAAGGAAATAATTTCCCTTGTTAACACCACGCTAACAGCGGGGACAGCATCTCGCCTGCCCGTCAGGCAGCTGCTCCCGCTCCTCTGGAGCTGCGCATCAGCAGAGCCTGCCTGTCCCCACTGCCCACCGCAGCTCACACCACGCTGGACAGTGCTGCAGCCCCATCTCCTGCAAAGGTCCCTCGCCTTTCTGCACCCCTCGCGGCAGGGTGGAGGAATGTGTGTTTGTCGTAGTATCTTTGTCACCCCTGCACTGTCACCAGCCCTTTGGTAGATGCCAGACCCTATTTCTTTCTACAGTAGGATTACCAAGAGGAGTATGTGACAGGGCAGACCAGGCTGTGTGTTCTGCTGAGGAGAAAAGATATGTGGGATGACCAGATCTTGATTTCCACACAGCTTTTCTTACAATAAGGCTTTTCCAGGAAAAGTATGAGGTATTTCCAGCAGAGCAGTTTAGTCTAGCAGAGGCCTGATTAAGCCAGCAATCCTTGTGATTGTACAAGCTTCTGTTAAATTACCCATAACACTAAATTTACTGGGCAGGATTTGACTGTGCTTTGCTGCCCACCAGATATGTGTGGAAAACAGGCACTTCAGCTGCCCCAAGACGGTAAACTCTGGTGGCAGTCTGGAGCTTTTAAGGTTTCTCTGAAATATTTAGTGATGAAAGCGTTCACCTGAACACAGAACACAAAGTGCTGCTTTCCCTCTGGATAGGAGGTGGCAAAAAGCAAGGGGAAAGGTAATTGGAAATAAAAGGAAAGCCAAAGATTAACTGTGGGTTTGCCAGTGGAAAGGTACCTCTCTTTCAGCCCCATTATTCCTGTTTATACTGTACCTTACAAGTTTACAACTGTCCTTGTTGGTTGCAAGTAGAAAAGAGCCTCTAGATCCAGGTGGTGATCCCTTGGAAGCAAACAGCAGGAACTAATAGGATAACACATGAACAAGCCCAAGTGAGGCTGTAAACAGACACCTTAGGCATGCCCACCAAAGTACTAAGATCCAGGCCCACAGTCCTCACTGACTACTGTGGCAACATCCTCGAAACAGTTTCCTTTTCCACGTAAGTAAAGAATGGTGATTGAGCCAGTAATTATTTATTGCCTTATGCCAACCTTCAAGAGAGGGGAAAAGGTAAGGTATGCTCAGCAGTACGGTAATGGGCAGAAGGAAAACCATCTGCACTACCAAAGGCTGTGGAGCACACAACCTGTAAATCCTGAGTTACAAGTAACAAATAAAAAAGCATAGAAGCTTTAGAAGTCATCTGAAGTGACTCAGAAACGCATTAGAAATAAGAGTCCCACAATACTTGCCAATAGAAGAAATTAATTGTCTGGTTTGGGTAATTTAAGTGACAATTATGTCTTTGAACAAAGTCTGCAAAGTGATAAATGCAAAACATAAATCACAACTGACTAAACTTGTTCACCAGCACTAGGAAAGTTCCCTCTAGGAGATGGAAGACAGGGGATGCCTTCTTCTCTAATAAGGATAAACTGAAAATCTTTGTCATAGTCAGGTCAAAATGCTATCTATCTGTTTTGAAAATAGCATTTTACAAGCATTCTGTAAACATATTTTCTTTTGAATTCACTTGTCTTCATATCTCCTCCCCTCTAATCTCCCTAGGTGAAACTTCCACTTTCTTCCACTCCAGTTTCTGCAAACACTTGCAGACAGTGTTGCACCAAGAATCTTTAATTCTGTCAGCAGCTACCAGCAGCAACTACCAGGACAAGGAAGATGAGGAATGGGAATACTTACCAAGCTGCAGCTAGCAGTGCAGGGTAAGTAACTGCTGGCCAGTTTGCAGCCAAAGCCCTACACTTTTCATCTCTCACCTCAGTAGATTGTTGGAAAAACACTTGGACAAGCACCTTGGCACTTCCTCAAGCAGCACAAATTTGCTTGCAGCACATCTGTACTCTGACCTACATGGCATTAACTTTTCCTTAGCAAAATAGAGGTACTCAGTCATTTACATCCCTGGTGAGAAAGCAGGGAAAAAAGCTAGTGTTTCTGCTCTCAAGGGATCATGCTGTGAATTCTACCAGGTACATTTCAACATTAATCCAAAAAGATGTACAGAGAGGTGAGGGGCTGCAACCGCATAGAGCAAAGCTGAAGGCAGTGTAACATATACTTCGCTTTTGGTTACCTTAGTTATTGAACCATCTATCTAAACACAAACTGAGCAGACAAGCCACAGACAAATCCCCAGTGTAATATTTAAAGGCAGTTGGTGTAAATAATGCATAACTGTGGAGCCTCTGGCCAGTACAGGGCAATTCATGTTCCACATCCTCAGACTCCACTCTTCACCTGATGTACAGAATCCAATCACAATTTCTGCTCTGAAATATTTGTGACACTTCACTGCCACCAAGAGCTTCAAAGGACATACTGTGCCATTTCTTTTTTGAAATAGGCCTTTTTCCCAGCTTCAAGGGAAAAGACATTGACAGACAATAAAGAGATATTGCTATTTAGGTTGGAGTAATTATTTTTCTTTGCCACTGCAAATGTTCCCTCTTTTAGACTGTTCTAACATTGCATTACACAGGAAAGAAAGTGTGCCACTTCTAGGGTTTCCTCTGCTTCTGTTTAATGACAGTGACTCTTATTTCTGGTGCAGAGATTGTTATGATTAAAGTGGATTAGCATTTCCAGAAAGAGGCATCAAGAACACATTATCTGTACAGGAGCAGAAATACCATTAGCAGGTATCAATTACAGTAATATAAGTTAGAAGACAGGAAGGTTTGTACAGAAGTATATCAAGATGTTTGGTCACAAATCCTACCCAAAATCAATAGGTACATTATGAAAAGGATGCATATACCTTCACAATTTGCAGTATAAAGAACCCTCATCCTAATTACACATCCAACACATCTTGCAGGACACCTGCCACCATAGCAGGCTGCAGCAGCAAAAGGGTGCACTCTTACTTTCCTACCCATTGCTCAAGTATGTCTTTTCTTCTCATTCACCCACATGAGATGAGGGCCCAGACACTGCCCCAGTAGGTCTGGTCTGGTTCACCACTCTGCTGCCAGTATTATCTCCAAGTCATTACATAAACTCCTTGAAAGGCAAGCATGTGACAAAGCACTACAGCACCCTCAGAACCAAACCCTTCACAGCTGCCGATTTCAAGTTTTGCTCTCCAAAGAGCAAGTAGCCTGTATTTGTTAAGGCAGAGAGAGAAAAAATTGGGAAAAGTGGCAGTTCTCAGATTCAATGCTATCTGGGCTCATTTCAACATATAACAAAAGCAAAACCACAATGCAACCCTTTTGCTTCTTCCTAATTCTTTATATGAATTTGGAATCTTGTACGTGTCAAATAGGTATTTCACTGAAAAGCATTGTGTTCTTTGCAATTGCAACATTTTTCTATAATTGCGAGTAACAAAGAAAGAAGAGTTCCGCTCTCTGGAACCTACCAGTGTTTCCTGTGAGGAGTTCCACCATGATTTGGAAGCCTTACTGTATAGGACACAATAAATCACTTAGCTGGATACCCTAATTATACATTTCCAGAATAAGTGGCAATCATTTAAATGACAATTTCTTCTTCTAGGACATGTTCTTTAAAATTTGATTAATGCATAGCAACTCTATCTGAGAATTTTCTTCTTGCTTAAGTTGATGCAAACTTCATTTCTAAAGTCTAGGGTTTGGAGTCATTTACATGAATTCATATTTCTAATATTTTACAAACACAAGAAAAGGAAACAACCATGAATGTTACTTAATTAACCACAGGTCAAGTAATCATTAGTTGTGCAAATGATAACAGTAGTAAGTCACAAAGTACATGAAATATCATCACATTTTGTACATATTAGAACAATGCCTGAGGGTTTCTAATAGAAAGTCACTGTTCCAGCAATCACAAAGAACTTGGCCTTATCCTTGAGAGGCTTTAGGATTCAGATGCATGAGAACAGCAGAGGAAACAGGTGAAGAAAATATGATAGAAGAAAAACAAAACAAGAAGAGTTATGACACTCAAGTACCAGATCTTTTTTTGAACTTTTGTTCCAGGACTCACTTAGAAGGGAAGCATTTAAAGAAGAGATAAACCCTAACAAAAGGTAGGAAAATAACTAGAAGAGGGGAGTTGGCACAGGAAGAGAGAAGCACCTCTCAAAAAAAGAAACCAACCCCCCAGAACAGCCCCCTCTAAACACAGGTGTTCTGAGCACGCTACTGGCAACTACAGTACCTTTTCCTTTCAATCTCTGCTTCCCAGCGATCACGGTGCAGGTTTTCACTGGATTGGTCCTAAACCTTAAGAACCAACTCAGTTAAAACAAAAACAGTGGCTACAAAGCCCCTCAACAGAAGCACAACCTGCTCTCTTGTAGCTGTGGGTGGTAGAGGGGTGAGTGGCCCCAGCTGGAGCTTGTTGCCTGAAGTAGGTCTGCACACCGGCTTGCCTTCCTTCACAGGTGGGTATAGAGCTCATTGTGCTTATTAAGGAAAATACCCTGCAGGACTCAGTATAGACTTATTATAGAAATGTGGCAACAATGAAATCAAATGATTAAGCTATGCTTAATTAATATAAAACTAGAGCATCTTTGTGCTCCTTATCTTTTCTTTCTTTGCTTTCCTGGGTGATAAAGTGATGGAGTGTATCAGGGATTACAAGATGGTGCAAAAAGGGTGAAAAAGTGTAGGCATGTAAGAGCATTGAAAGATGGATAACACAGTAAATGCAGTAATGTCTAGACTGTGATCCTGAAGACACTGTGGGGAAAACAAGCACAAGCCTTGAGCCAGAGAGGAGCAGAGAGCAATTTGCTGAGATTTGCTGTTCTAATAAAACAGATCTTGCACTTCAAATCTCTGGCTGCAGCATGCCCAGATGTTTAGCTTACAGGTAAGGAGCAGTTAAAATCGCTCAGGGTGGGTACCACCAAGCTGTAAAGCAGCATGAGGTCTTCAGGTTGCCTGAGTACCCGGGGGCCCCACCCTGGTGCTGTGCCTGCACCCGTATTTAACTGGTACCCCAGAGATACCTCTGCATTCTGCTTTATGACTTCAGGTGGTCTCTCCCAAAGCAGTGGGGAGAGTCTTTGATGGAAAGCAGGTTGGGCAGCACGGCACAGCACAGCTCTGCGGCCACAACTGGAAAAGCAGTAGTGAAAGCATGAGAGGAAAAAATCAGTCAGAGCTGAGAAAAAAAGCACACAAAGTGGCAGCAGTGACAGCTCAGCCAGGCCTATGTGTTTGGTGAGCAGGTGCAATGTAATGTACATTATACCAGAGGGAAATAAGGCTTCATGTAGCCATCACTCTAATAAGAAAACCTTAATTGTCACATAGGCCACTCATATTTTATTCAGGCTGAAATTACAGCCTCAGAATGTGGTTACTTGCTGAAAATTGGGCTCTGTCTTTAGCCATTGTAAATCTGCATGACTCCACAAATGCCACAACAGTGGTGCTGATTTAAACGGGCTAAGTACCTGGCCCTGAACACTGACCAAAGAGGCATCCCGTGCCTGCTGGATTTATGGGCATGCTGTGTTAGCATGGATGAGCTCCTCCTTACAAGTCACCCCTTTGTGTGGTCCTGATGCTTCGAGCCTGGAGCCAGCTGGGCCAAGCCTGTGCTGCAGAGTGTGCTTAGGTCAGACCAGAGTGCCCTGCTTGCCCATGTGCCATGCAGGAAGGCAGGGATACTGCATCCTGGTGCCCCTCTGGGATTCATCTAAGGCACATCCTGTCTTGGTGCCCCCTGGTTCCATCTGTGACCCTGTTCTCACCAGGCTGAGGAGCATCCCTCTCCAGCCCAAGCAGCACCAGTGCTACAGTGGGAGCCAAAGAGATCACAGGGCTGCTGTGCAGCACTCCACAGTATGTGCATCTGGGTCTGATCATTGGTAAGTATAAGAGAAACAATAGATGTTGCATAAAGTTGCAGTTTCCCTGTCTATTTTCATCTCAGGGTCCTCTGCATAAAGCCCACCTGGTGCTGTGTCCCCTACAATGCCTATTTACATAATAAAGAGTGCCTTCTGCTCTAACCCAAAACCTAGGCTTTTTCTCCTGGCAGAAGGAGTTTGAAAAGTGCACATTGCTTTTGAAATCTGTCTCTGAACATTTCTTTTAGCTTCAACCACAGATCACATCTCATAAGCAACCATATTTTTCAATATAAGTTTCATATTTGTTGGTTCCAATCTAATTATTTATAGAAACCTCCTTTTCCTGTGATCCCTAATCTTCTCAAACTTCAGTAGTTTTTTGGTATGAAAAATGATTCACTCTGGGCTGACTGTATGGTGGCAGCTGCATATTGGTTTATTGTGGTGTATTTTTTATCCAGAAAACTGAGTCTGGAAATGGTTCCCAGGTAACAGTTGCCCTGAGGAGCACTGCCAGTAGGCTAATCCAGTCTTCAAATGTTCAGGATTCTCCTGAAATTAACTGGAAGTGATTGTGGAAGTGTGAGTAGACGTCCTTTGCATATTCTGTCAAGTATTTATAGCATCTATTTTCTCCTCATTGACAGATTATGCAACTGATGTTTTAAGGCATTTACATCCATGAAAGATTAGCTCTTTGAATGTACAAAGTTAATTCTAGGGGTTGGATGGACCCACACAAGCTTAAAATGGCAGTCAAAATGAGAACTGAAAAGCTTAAATGCTTGTGTGAATGCCTAAGAAATATTTCTGGTCCTTGAAACCAAACACAGACCAGGTTGCCTGTGCAGCTACAGTCCTTCCAAGGCAGGGGGTAAGTGCAAAGGAAAAGAAGTCCTTGGGAAGGATATTGACCCCAATTTTGGTGGGCTTAAACAGCCTCATACAAGTCAAGTCTACTGCAGGACCACATCAATGTGCAGACAGTCAGAAATTCCTTTCAGATTTTCTACAGCATATTTTTAAAAGTCTTCTTCCAAGTAATAGCTTGTAACCAGGGTTTTTTTACCTTTGAAGGTAGATTTTTACCTTGGAGTGGAGAGAGAGGTGTATTGCTTCACCATTGAGAAAGATCCCACCCATATATTTCAAAGGACGGAATTGTTCGTTACAAGAAATCACTCGGTCGATCCACATTAACATGTTAATCATGATTCAACAGATTTTCCATGGCAGCCTAACATCAATGTTAATCTCTCTGGGTAAGTTTTGTTACGAGCTACTGCAGCATGGTAAATGGAAAAGAGATCATTGCCAGAAGGGTTTGCTTTGTCAGGTGTCATCCTAATTGGTGACAAGTGCAGCCTCATGGGGAGGCCACCATTGTTAGATGAGATGGGCCGGGAGCTCAATCCAAGGTTTGGATTGAGCTGGGTTACATGACCCCACTGCCCTGCAAACTGCAAAAAGGAGCATCGCAAGCTGGCTGTGTTTCCATCGATAATTGGACTCTTTAGTGTTGCATGGTGAGTTTGCCTCCTGTTTACCTGCAGTAGTGGAGTACTGAATTTGTGTCATTTCTGATTTCTCCCCTCCATATCACAGCTGCTAAGCGTAGACACTTTTTCCCAGGCAATTAGAGAACCTAAGACAGGAGCCGGAGTGAGATGAAAGACACTGCATGTTAATTACGGTTTTTCCAACTAATTGACCCAGTCATGCAGAGGGAATATCTGAGATTCGTTGTTGCTGTTGCTATTTTCACCACTTACATATCTGACGCAGTTTTACATTGAATTGACTTAAAACCTCCCCCAGACATGCAAAAGTTCAATAATGTAAAGTTTTGCTCTTTGGGAGTTTTGATGTGGAAAAAAGGACCCACTTATCAGCTACATTTAAAATATCTGAAAACTTCTACACCAAAACAATATTAACACTGTTTTCTAGAGTGAGGAATATGAACATGTGAAAATATGTTCATGTGTTTGTATGAAAATATACAACAAAACAATGTATCAAGCAAATGAAGCATTAGTATTTTTACCCCAATAACTAATTGTTGAAAAGGAAGGAAGGAAGGAAGGAAGGAAGGAAGGAAGGAAGGAAGGAAGGATTTGTANGGAAGGAAGGAAGGAAGGAAGGAAGGATTTGTACTGTGCTTTTTTCCCTAATATTGTCTCCTATATGAGTTTTGGTGGCAAAATCTTGATTCCTATCCAGCCTCTCAAGGTTTCCAGGGGCACTGGGTGTTTGAACACGCTACAAACCTTGTTTTAGATGCATGTAATTTTCTTCCACACGTGTACAGGCTTTATCTCAACAGCAAAACATGTATCTTTTGTCCAAGTACAATGATGATGCACTACTTCCATGCTATGCCCTCTTAAGTCCAATCTCCATCATCTCTGAAGCCACTAATCCTCACCATGCCCAGAGACGTGTGACTTCTGCCCTGGCAGAAAGGCTCTTCCACCAGCAGAAAGGGGACAGCCCTGTGCGAGCAGACAGAGCAGAGAGGCTGGAGCATTAACAATCAGAATCAGTGGATTTGCCAGCAGCTATTTAGATTAGATTAGGAAAGGTGTTAGGAGAGATTAGCTGGGGATGGGCTCTGAGATAGTGATAGGGGTCAGTGGGGACATTAGAGGGCACCCAGGGACAAGACTTTCTGGACACTGGCATTCCCCAGTCTCAGGGGAAAGGTTGTGACAGGTGTTGCTCAGTGCCTGGGAGGAGGAGGCGATGCACACCGCCCCAAGTGACCATGCCCCATAGACTCTGGCTGAGAACTACTACTGCACTCCTGTCCCAAACCATAAATTGTCCCTCAAAATCAGCCCCTCTAACACCTTCAGGATCCTGAGGAAATTCACAGCAATCCTGTGAACACATGGCAATGTTGAGCACTGCCCTGGCAGACTTGTGTTCTCTGGGCTTACCCATGAATTGAGTTTTACAGAACAGGCATCTTTCTCAGGACAATGCAGTTTCCAACTGGACCTCCAAAAGGAGATCATTACCTTCCACAGTGGCGTTGTTTTCATCAAACAAATGATCTTCACTATGAACATTTCCTGACCTGTTGTCCTCTCCCTTAGCCCCTACTTCATGTTGTTAGGGAGTCTGCCCATGCTGCCATCTCATGGTTGCAACTCTGCCCCATCTCTGACTTCATCTGGGTATAACTATTTTTCTTTCCTCTGCTACTTTTCCATCTCTCACCTGGAGTTGTTGTAAATGAACTTGGTGAGGAGACACACCCGGCTTGTTCTTGTTGGTCCTTGTGGGGAAATGACTGCTGAAACGAGTCCTCCATTTTTTTATCCTTTCCTTGAGGTAATATGCACCTGCTTCTTGATCCTGGATCCTCCCTCTATGTGTTCGCCTCCTGAGATCTTTACAACACCCCCAACAATTACAGCAACCAGATCCACCACAGGAAGAGACCTTGGAGTTTGCAGCACAAGGAGCCCTGTGAGTTTGCAGTTTTCCATGCTGGCATCTGTAATAGTTCAGGAGGCTTAATCCTTGCTCTGCATAATACACTCATGTCTCAAAATCTACCTTTCCTCTAGTAATGTGGAGGAGCATCAGCAGCTGTGACTATGTGGGCAAGGTGGTCCTCAAATTCAGAGGCCAAGGTCAGCCAAGGTGGGAGAGGAATGACAGGTGGATAAAGGGCACTCTGCATGGGGGAGAAGCTCCCATATCTTTACATTTGGATAAAGATGCCTCACAACAGGCTGCCTTGGGAAATAAGGTTCAACACACTGGGAAGTAAAATCCTTTAACAAATTTTAAAAATTGAAAATACAGAGAGTAATTTTTAACAGCCTTGGCTATGCCCTGAGCATATAATGAATATAAATTGCAAGTGGACAAAGGTGATAACAGGAAAAATGTAGGACATGCCATAAACTGCATTTGCTCTTTCAAAAAATGCAGATGCTGCAGTAAGCATCCGCAGGACTGTGAGTCACTTCATTCAAGCATCTCCCCAAAACAAGGGGGCACACAGAGGTCAACAGCTCCTCTGAAGCATGACCAGTTCTTGAGGGAATGCAGCCCCACCACAGCAGCATGGTATCTCCACCTCTGGGCATTGGATTTTTGGACAGAAATTAATTTCATAGAGCTAAAAACCAAAAACCCAAAACCAAATCAAGGGGGGAAAAAAAAGCCAAAGCCCAAATGAAACAACATACGGCCATAGAAAATGATAAACTTTTTTTCCATTGGGCTAGCTGGGCTGCTTACACCAAAAACAAGAACAGCAGTTGTAAGGATAACAATTTGGAAGGGGGAAAAAATTGAGTATTTGGCACAGTGAAGATTAAGTTTTCAAAGCAGTAGAATAACAAAGCTTGAAAATACAGAAAATTTTGCTGATGAGCCGCACGTTTTTATTGGACTATGGTTTTACCAGTGTACATAATTTCTAATTTCACTGGCAGCACAAGAACTGCCGGGCTTACTTTGATTCTCTTCGCTCTTTACCGTCGTTTGTCGGAGGTGCTGCTGGCAGTGCCGTGCTCGGCCCTCGCTCAGCCCCGGCCCGGCCGGGGAGCGGCACTGCCTCCGCGGGCGGGCGCGGAGACTCCGCGCCTGCGGTGGCGGCAGCGCGGCGCCAGGTGGCGCTGTCGCACCGCCGGCAGCCTCCGCCGCTCCAGCGCGCCG
>WEKY01016262.1:84782-155778 GCA_013390045.1 Picathartes gymnocephalus
ACCTGCCAGCAGTATAACATACTGCTAAGAAACAGCTGGTCCACAAGAGTACAACAGCTTCCTCATGCCTGATCTATCAAAAAAGAACAATTTCTCATGCACCGGTCAGGTGCATTTTTGGTTTACAGGGTACCTATACAACCTGGTCCTATATGGTGGTTGTAGTTTCAGCCATGTTTCATGTTCCTGGCAGATTCTGTCAGTATGCAGTTAATAGGAGAGGCTGCCATTCTGTGAATTATTTACGTGCTGTCCAGTTTGTTTTTGTAAGTAGGGCAGACAAATTTTTTTGGATGAATTATCTGCTGGCATGAGAATGGGCAGAGCAGAACAATTTAACTCTTTTTTGAGCTGGAGTTGTGGTTACAAAGATATCATGGATCTCATCATGGCTATGTGAAAATGATTTTTATTCACATTAGAATTTTAAGGATAGACTCATTTAGGGTGGAAGAGACCTCTAAGATCTCTGAGTCCCGTTTTTAAGCCAGCACAGCCAAGTCCAACACTAAACCACATCTCTAAGTGCCACACCTACATGTCTTTCAAATACCTCCAGGATGGTGATTCAACCACTTCCCTGGGCAACCTGTTCCAATACTTGATGGCCCTTTTACTGAAGACATTTTTCCTAATGACAGAATCATTTGGACGTGGCATAGTCTGCATTTTCTGAAAGGAGCAAAGTTTGCCAAATGCAAACAAGCACTGTTTACTGTGATGTATTTATTTTGTAAAAAACCCAAGCCTTTATTTTGTATTTGAATGTTGGAAATTGTTCCTCATAATTATGGATAGACTATAATTGAAAAATCAGTCATCTCACAGCTACAGCCCTCAGTCCCCTCCAACCTTACTCTTTGTCAACCTCATGGTTTTTAAAAACAATTAGATCTTTATTGTTTAGAGCAAGAACAACCCATTTAATTCCCCATTGCTATATTTGTTAGTCAATGCTCTGTAAAAAACCTAAAATCAATATCTAATATGATAGTTTCACATCACTGAATGAGCAGTATTCCTGCATTCATAAACCTCACACAAAATTCCATCAGTAGAGAGGAATCAGGCTCTCCCTAGAAGACAGCCTGTCTGCTTCTAGGTGATACAGCTGCTTGCTTCACTAGTTCATTGCAGGCACTTATCTGCTGACATTTTCCCAAGCAGTTGAGCGTATTCTGGCGTTCATAAAGAGAGGTGGGGAGTTTCATTACAGTGAACAAGCTGTGTGGCCTTATGTGTGATGCTTTATGTGAAGGCTATCGGGTTTACGGCACTTTGCTAACGAGCATAGACTTTCACATTTTAAAGTGTGAATTTTAGAATGGAGACCACTTCTACTGACTATTTTAGTTTGTACATTTCAAGCCTTCATCAGCCCCTTCCTCCACGGAGATCAGAGAGATTTTATACTCTTAACACCTGCATTTTCAATCTCACTATTGAATCTGAATATTTGCAGAAAGCATGGAAAGAATTTTATGATTATGAAAGTAGAATTCAGAAGTGATCTCATCTAACAGCTAAATCATTAAAGATCACTGGAAAAACACATCACCAAAAAACCCCCAAACCCACCATAACCACAGAAAACCATTTGAGCTGAACTGTACTCAGCTAGAAGCAGAAAAACTCCTCTGTGCACTGTTGAAACAATTAAATATAATTAATTGTAACCTATTCAAGAATAAGAAATATTTAGATAATGGAAGAAGTGTTTGATTAATTTTAAGGGAGTAAATCAGCCGAGAAAGCTAAAATAGTTATCCTGATGTCATACAACATTAAGGAACTAAGGTTTGGCTTTTCAGTTCCATGGACAAACACACAGCCTTCATGACCAGTCATTAAAAGTGCAGAAAAAGAAAGAATAATTTTGGTATCCATTTCTCTTCTTGGTCTGGCAGTCTCTTTGTTATATTAAAGATGGCAATAGCTGTCCAGGAGAAATAATTAATTTTGTCTGTTATGTCAGTTTTTTAAACTAGCTTCTTTCTAATGGCAGGCATACATACAGTAATAGCAAATATATAGAGAGAAATTGAAGTTCTTCAGGTGCTTAGTCTTGCTTATAACCTTTTCCTTTCCAAAGAACAAGCCTTACACATTGCCTTCAGGCAACTCTGATATGTCACTCATTTGTAGTAGTAATAAGACTCTTTTAGATATAACTTTTTACTGATATTTTTTGCTGCATGATTGTAGGAATGCTGCAGAAGGTGGAATCTTGTCTAGCAGCCTCAAATGCAGAAAATAAAGCAGCAGTAGGAAGGTGAAATCTGAGGTTGGACTGGCAGATCTAGTAAAGGCAACAGCACTCGCAGGAGGTCCCTATTCTGAATAGTCTTGGGTGAAAGACCAGAGTTTCTACAATAGATCCTGACCTTAGAACAGTGGCAGGTGGTAAAGTGTTCTCCTTGCCATCTGCTTAACTTCTACTATTGGTGGCAGAAAGCTTCCTTGTGTAGTTCTTTTTCCTGTATTTAATTTTTTGCAGAATGTAAAAGATATCACAATATAGAATTAGTCGCATAAATCTAATAATTCTGTACCTGTCCCAAAAAGGCTGCATAACTTTTGCCCAAGAAAATGAGTAGGTATAGATATAGATATATATAGATATATAGATATATCTGGGTAAGCTGAGGCAGGTGTGCATGGTTTTGGTTTGGACTCATGATGGGTATCAGTCTCTCATTTCCTGTTGAAATACAGCACATTTCTGGTTCCCATGTTCTGAAGAGGATGCCAAAAAAAAAAAAAAGGCAAGGCAGAAAAGGGCTTCAAAATTATTTGGAGGGCTGCAGGAAGTGTTTTAGAGTGAGAGACTTCAGAACCACAAGTTGTTTATCTTCCTCAACGAGTATGCATTAGGATGACTTGATTACGGAGACTAAGACACTTAATGGAGAGAAAATACTGAGTGAATGAACAGATCTTTAGTCCAAAGAATTGAATTGCCTGTAGCTGGAAGCTGTGACCATAAAACCATTCAGATAAGCAATGAAACATACTTTTTTTTTTGAACAGAGGGAATGATTAGCTGTTGGAATAAACCAGCAAGAAAACAAATGGATTCTTTATCTCTCAAAATCCTCAAGTGAAAAGATGAATGCCTTTCAAAGTTATGCTTAGTCACACTCTAGTTAATTGGCTCAAAGTAACAGCAGCAAATCAACTTTTGTCTTGTTTTATACAGGAGGTCAAGTTAGATGGTTATATTAGTTCTTTTTGGCTTGCCAGTCTGTGTAATACTGCAACTGCCAAAAGCTTGCATGAAAAGAAAAGTAGTACTTTGAACTTAAGCACTCCAAGGGGAAAGAAGGAAGAATTAAGGTTACTTTAGTAATCTTCACTATGATCCTCTGTGTATTTGCATTATGATGCAGTCTTAACTGCTCAGTCGCTCAGATTACCAAAGCTCTAATCCTACATTTCTAGAAATCAGAATATTCTTTTGCTTGATCTATAGAAACAGCCCCTACCCCTTTTATGTGGGTCAGCCCTTAGCAAGGGGTGCAATGAACAAATAATTGTATAAAGGACTGGCAGAATGAAAAGCACTTTGAATCAATGTCAAGTTAATGAAAGTATGTCGTCTCCAAGGAGAGAGGATACCCCATTAGGCCATCAAAATGCCTGTTCTGAAAGGCAGCACAGTGATGGAGAGGGCATGATCCTGCATATTAAGAACAATTATTCTGTTCATAAATGCAGATACGGGACATTGGTCACTGCCCAGTTGCAGAATACAATGGATTTTTGCAGGGAGGATTTTCTTTCTCCTATTTATGTGTGTTACCTGAGATGCATATAAACACCTTGAGACTGCCATAGCCTGTTAGGAAAAGGAATGAAGCTGGGAAAAATTGCTATCCAGCAATTTGCTTGAGCTCATTCTCCTCACAGTCAGTAGGAATATTGCCCCTCATTAGGGAAGCAGATGTGGGCCCATAATTTGTAATGCAATGCATACATAAAACTGGCTTATTGAGTAACATTGATTTTTGAACACATCACTTCATACACAGAAAAAAAATTTAAAATTTAGGTTGAGAAAAATCCATAGAGGTATGAAATTATCTTTTAAACCCATTGAAAAATATCCCTCTCTATGGCTCTGTACTTTACAAAGAATTTAGGAAATAAATGTACCAAATTTAAGTAGAAGTGTAAGTGCATTTTTAGGGCAGAGGAGAAAAGGGGGTTTTAATTTATAATGTTGCCTGCCTTTGTCTCATAGTAGTCTCAAGAACATTAAAAAGTTGTACGTTAGAATGTGAAAGAAAAATGTAAGCCTACATTTTGGGATTTTTTTTACTGTGCTCCTTTATTTTTAAGGCCCTTTTCATAGTGTTCAGAGATCGCATCCAACATCTACTAAAGTACCTAGAACGGCTCCCATTGATTTCCATGGGAGACACTGTCAAGCTGTGTTAAAGACAGGACTGAACACATTCTAGGTCTCTTCAGATGTAGCGGAGTTTTAGTCTGATAAATCCAAAGCTATTACTGTAAATCATCAGTCTCATTTCTTAGAAGATGAAAAAAACCCTAGCTCTCCATTTAGTTTAATGAGAGTTTGGAAAAATGAAAATCTGGTATTAGAATCAGTATAAGAATTATTACTGCCTTGTCTGCTTTCTTAGGACTTCTTTAGGATTTTGCAAAAGCAGTATTTAATTTATTACTTCAATGTATTGAGGTTACTTGTATCCTCATGTACTATACAGTGTGAACAATGTGGAATAAAGACAATGATTATACTGAATCCTATTAGTTTTACTGTTTAAAACAAAAACAATCCCCTGTCAACTCGTCTGGATCTCCTCCCATGTTCCTTATTAGTGTAAGCTTCATCTCTATATCATGTGGCTATTTGTTTGCCCAAAAGGAAAGATATCCTTTTACCATTTTTGTACCTCATGGTTCTTCAATATGAAGGGATGTTAACTGTTGGTTATGGGATTTGTGGGTACAGAGAAACCTTTACTGATATGCAAGTATATAAAGTGTGGATAAGAATGATTTTCATCATCTCAGAAACACTTGAAAAAGCTTTACATATTAAGTGAAAACTGCAGGTAGAACAGCTAAGGGAAGATTGCTGCCAATCAATTATTTTGTATATACCAGCCGTTTCCCTTTAAGTAATCTCCTGAATATGTACAAATTAAAGGCTCTGACTTTGAATTCAAAAACATATCCAGAAGGAAAAGGGATGCCTATTGATAATAGATTTCAACCATGATCAATACATCTTCTGTTGTGCAATCTTCAACAAATTGCCTTACCACAGTTTTATAAATTGCTAAGAGCTCTAAAGATAGGTATATCAAAGTGATAATGTGAATGAAATATTAACTTAACACAGCTTAAGCAGCTCTTCCCTTTTCTCCTCCTTCTATATTGTCCCTTGGCTACTCAGCATCTTCCAGAGGCTTGGAAGAGTCCCCAGTATTTCCTGGACTGCAAAAAAACATATGCAGCTGTGAGCAAATAATATGTAGTGGCCAACAAAACACTTTCCTCCACTGTCAGTATGGACCATAGTGACAGATAGGACAGGTGCTCACAGCTGATGACATACAACAGTTTAAGTTCTCTTTTTGTGAAAACCTATTCATTTTCCCTTTGTAGGACTGCATCCTTTGTGTCAATTCAGACAAGGAATTGCCAGAACAGAGTAGTCAAAGCAAAGGGACTAGGGTTTGGAGATTTGTTGTTGTTGTTGTGTTTGTTCTGCTGGTTTTTGGTGTGGTTTGGGGTTTTTTTTGTTGTTGTCATTGACTTTTTTGTTTTGTTTTGTTTAATTTTGTTTAAAAGTCTGGTATTACCAGATCATACTCCACCAATTTCTTCTTTTCATCTAGTTTCCTATGAAGTCTAGAGTCAAAAAACATAATAATTTGGCTGTCTGAAGTTCAGATCTGTCTGTGTCTCTGTTGACTTCAAACACAGCACTCTTCAGTGGTGTTTCAGGGCACCCTAATAGCTTGGATTGGTTTTCCTACAATTGCAGAAGCTTGAAAATAACCCAATACACTGTAGCTTGTAATGTTTTACCTATGGCAAAATAATCTGCCCTTGACTTCTGAGATAAGGGCTTAGATGCATTCAAGTAATATACAAGTTCCCCAGGGATAACGTATGTCCTTAGGAACATTGGTAAACACGGTTAACAAAATAAGAAATGTAATGACTAAAGCATTAAAAAAAAGTATAGTGCAACAGGTATGGCAAACAATTTAATTTGCAGTTTGCCTGCTGCAGCAAGAAGTGATAGCACTGATAAGTAGTTCTGGCTGAGGCAGGAAACCTATGGATTTTCCAATCTGAAGAGTTTGTATTAAATGGGTTGGAAAATTGGAAAAAATCTATGGGATGTAGCTATTGCACGCTGGAATTGTAACTAGCTGTGGTGTGCCAGTGGTCCTTGTGCAATGATGTACGGTTGGACGTGGTCTGAGAACAGCATTCCTTGTTCAGCCACAGGATTGTCAAAATTTCTGCCAAAATAGGCTATTCTTACCAGCTTGTTTGATCAAGATCCTTTCATTAGCTTGAGTGCCCAGTATTGTGTGTGTGTGTGTTTTTCAAACTGAATTCAACTGCACATGGACTTTGCAGCCACATTCGGGTCTGTGCTTCAATATTGTACAAGTTGCAGGAAGTACAGGAAACATAACTTGCAATAAATTACTGGCTTATGTGAATTATTGGTCCCATGGAAATGAGTAGAAGTTACATTTGCCTGGTTTGAACAATTTATGTTTTATAACTACAGTCTGTTAGAGTCTTTTTCACGGAGCACATATAAATATTTCCAGCAGCTGTGACTGCCAAATTACTTAGAGCAAGTGAACATTGCTCAGTCTCAGTATGAAGAGATTAATAACAATCATGCCTTATGCTCATCCCAGTCATTACTCATTCTGCTTTACCTCATACATACTTGGGACTTAAATGCCCACTGACATCTCAGCCAAAGCTGTGAGTGATACAGCTACAGCTTGTGATGGTAGTACAAGAAGTCTTTTTGCTTGAAATGTGCTATGACTTTAAAATAAGGTAGAGTTACATTAATCACCTATAGTATATTTGCAGCAGAATTTGCAAACTTACACTCTGATTATTTCATGCATTGGCAACTTAGCTAATCTGCATTTACTGTTCAATCCGAATTTATTCACAGCATTCAAGGTGGATGACTAAGCATGGATTTCTGCTTTCTATCTTCTGCAGTCTTTCCTTCATGTTTTATTTTGACATGAAAGCAGTCAGGTGGTCTCAAAAATGTGGAAGGGAACCATATGCTAAAATAAGAACTTCTTGGAAAACCCTAGAGGAGTTTCACAACTAAGTCACCAATCATACAACTATGATACCAATGAAGATAGAGCAACTTCTTAAAAACCTTGCATAAATACTGTAAGAGACATGCACAGTTCAGGAACAATTCTTACAGTCCCTTCCTGGTCCCAGTATCTGTATGTAACATATAGGCTTTTCCATCTTAATTATCATCACTCCTGAAATCAAATGCAACTAGCCATTGTGGGTGTTCCCACCTGTTGGGGGGAGATACGTGCAAATAAAGCAGGTGTATGGTACACAGCTATTCCATATTGACTCTCATTCTCTGAGCTTACCATAGTCAAAACCATTTTTCACGTGCTGGCCAGTGCTGTCCATCATGGTATCACTCACCAAAATGATAATTGGGGTTATTTGTGCACATTTTAAGCTAGAGATGTTTTGTAACTGCAGGATTTTCCAGACTTTCTCTTGTGTTAATAAGGTATATTGTTATTAATAGAAGCAAACCCAAGTTCTTTTTGTCAGCCTTAGGTGCATACAATTACATGCTTTCACAGCTGTTAAAATGACAAGCAAGTTTCCATACACATTTAAACAAATCAAAGTGCTAGGATAACTTTTGCTTCAAATGCACCCAATATGAGAGAATGTGGCTGTTTTTTCTGACTTAAACCATGACACCATCCTGCGAATTTCTCCCATCAGTGCCTGTGAGACCAGTCCCAGCATGCACTAGAAGTTTCTTGGGCCATACAATTGATTCCTTAACAGTACAAGCCCTGATTTCAGAGGTGTCTTTCAAACAGACTGAAACACAGCAGGAGTGAGAGTGAAATGACAGCAGCTATAAACTTCACCTCTTATATTGACATAGGTTCTGTAGATGTCATTCATTTCAGCAGCAGAAACCCCTCTATTTAGGTATATGACATCCACAAAAGATTTCAGGAGTCACTGTTTCCCTTTTAACCCATGTGGTGCCTTTTGCACTTAGTATGGAAAATGCTTCTCAGGAGATGTTGTACCACATATATTCTGTACTTAGCTGTGTTGTAACTGTTCAAAGCCGAATTTAAAGAAAAACAGCAGGGAATTTTTTGTTTGTTTTAAGATCACCAAATATAAGTGCTATACAATTCTCAGGGATTCTCGTTTGCTAACTTAATTGCTGTCGTGTTTCAGAAGAACCTGAGATAGCCTTTGTTAGCCCTCTAGGTTGAAAAGCTCGGGTATAGCTGTGTATTAAAAAGAAAAGGAAAAGTAAATTTATTAGCTTAAGAGCATACAGCTTGGTAAGTTAATCACAGAATATTAGACTCACAAAATCTCTTGCATTGAAAGGGACTCACAGACATCACCAAAGTCCAATTCCTGGCCCTGTACAGGACTACCAAAAATCACACCCTGTGCCTGAGAGCATTGTCCAAATGCTTTTTGAACTCTGTCTGTCTTGGTGCTGTGACCACTTCAGCTGGGGAGCTATTTCTGTGCTCAAACACCCTCTCTATTAAGAACCTGTCCCTCTGCTTCCCCTTGGGAGGTGTTGCAGACTGCAATGAGGTCTGCCCTTCAGTCTCTTCTCCAGACTGAGCAAACCAAGTGACTTCAGCTGCTCCTCATAAGGCTTCCCCTCCAGATCCTCCACCAGCTTCATGGCCCTACTCTGGATGCAGTCTGATAGCTTTGTGTCTTTTTCATATTGTGGTGCCCAAGAGTACATACGATACTCAAGAAGAGGCTGCTAATGATCACAATATTTAAGTATGTCATGCACAGCACAAGTCAGAGCATCTGTTAGAGCTTTGGATCAGTGTATTGTCTATTAGCCTACTTCACTAAGTGTTAACAGTACTGTATATGTTTGCATGTTTTGCTGTGACAGTTAAAGATCCACAGTATTATGTATTATCAATACAGAGGCTAAATATGTCATAACAGCCTTAGGCATTGCAGGCTGCTTTGATTCAGCAATATTGTGTTGCAGTCCTCTAACATGCTGTTAAAACTTTTGGCTTTCTCATTTTGCAGGAGCAATTTAATCATGAATTTTGCTCAGCTTTGCTTTTCCTGAACATACAATATGTTGCTCACAGGAGTTTTGCATAAGCATTAACTCAAGTAAGACTTGGGTGCCTTTTCCCTCTCATAAGATCACTAGTGCAGAAAGGTCAGAGAGAGGATGCAACAGCTTTTACTTTCCAGTCTTCTTCTTTTCAGATACTCTCACCCTCTCTGACTTTTAGAGCACTTGATCTCACCTGACCTTTCTCTTATCTCCTGAATACCTAGTATGTGGACCCTATAGAGCACTGTCTTTAATTTTGATTTACTGTTCTCTGTTGAAGGTCTTTCTCCTCTTCTCAAGGCCTTTCATGCTCAGATGTCAGTGACCTCCTTGTTGATGGATGACTATAACTGCCCATTTCCTCATCCTTACAAGCTTATCTAAAAACTTCCCACAAGGATAATTATCAACTCT
Organism: Picathartes gymnocephalus; assembly: GCA_013390045.1. Classification (NCBI taxonomy): domain Eukaryota; kingdom Metazoa; phylum Chordata; class Aves; order Passeriformes; family Picathartidae; genus Picathartes; species Picathartes gymnocephalus. The sequence goes on from WEKY01016262.1 coordinate 94,582, forward strand.
GTGTCTTCCCTGAACAAAATTCTCCGTGATTTTTGGCTCCATTCCACCCTGGTACATTTCGGTTTCTTGCCTCCTTGATCCCCAGAAGCATGTCCTGTCACTAGTCCAGCCATCAAAATCTGCATTTTAATTTCTCTTAGTTTACCTTAGGCTTTCTCTCAGTCATTGTGGGACTATTTTGGGTTTGTTCTGGAAATTCGCTATAAACATTAATAAAGTATTTCTCATGTCCTGCTTAAAAAATCGCCTTTCAAAACTCTTTATACTAGATAAACCATATGCACTGGGATCCTTTATCCCTCACATCACTTTCTATTCACTTAGGTGTCTTTACCCAGTCTTTTCTTGCATTGCCTGTAAGCTGTTTGGTGGAAGAATCCACATTCTTTTTCTGTATGTGTGCTGTATCTTGCAGAATGAAGCCCTGAACCATGACTGGGTGTCCAAGACAGTATAGTTAAACAAAATATATGCTGTACTGATGATGAACTTAATTGTTATTACTTCCTCTCTTTTTGCAGTGTGAAGTGAGTCAGCAAATATCATGCCAGATGTACAACTCATGCTCACTGCTTAAACCTAGAGGCATGGTTAGGAGCTTCTAGATTGTGTATTTAATTTCCCATGGAAGAAAAAAATTAATAAAGTTAAAGCATATTTGCCTCATTAATTACTCTCACCTGATAAAATAAACCTTACCAGTTCAGGCCCTCAAAGATCTGTGGTGTTCATAGGCCTCTGTTTTCATCGCTCATCGTAATTATGGGGCTACTCTGATATTGTATTTCTAGTGATTTGCTTTGGTGTCCAGTGATTTTAATGCCAGATATTGGGTGGAAAAATCCTGTTTGAAGGAATATTGGCCTTCTTTTAGGGTTACGTCCTTCAGACCCATCTGTTCAGGTTATTTCAACTCCTAGACCTCAGGGCATACAGACCTTCTTTTAAATCTCTTCCATTAAATCTCTTTTTAAAGACAAATATTTATGTTTACCTGTGTGATATAGGCAGATTCTTTATTTCCTTCTCAGTCTGTCACAACTCTTTCCCTGTCTGGCACCATAGAAATGAATATGCACTGTAGGAAGGAATATGCATTCTTTAATTCCCACATTACACATTTCTATGTCTTGAGACAACATCTCCCAATGAGATTTCCTCTCATATATTTAAAGCTGTGCATTCCCATTGCCACTGCCATGCCTAATTCACTTTTACTTGCATTGGAACATAGACAGAGAAAATAATATCAAATCAAAATGACAGGTTTCCCCATGATTTGCTAAGGCCGATCTGAGAACCACCTGATAATTTTATTTCAAATGTAAAGAGAAAAGAGAAGTAAAGGAATTGGTGTTAATGTTCTGGTTGTGCTATCATCTGCAAAAGCAAGATGTTGACAATCCATGTTGGTTACCAGCATAACATACAAAACAGACATGTGGAGGAATCTATCTGTGAATGACAGCGGATCGCTGTTGTGAAGCGGATGGGTGTGTCGTTCCCAGTGAAGCAAAATTACAAACTGTCTGAGGAAAAGTACCTACCTTCTTTTCACCTTTGCTGTGTTGGAGCTAGGCACATGTTGCTTACTGTTGAAGTCACCTTTATGTGAATTTGAGAGGGGTGTCTGTTTCTGCATATCAAATGGCTGAGCTCAGGCTAAAAAAAGTTCCTATTAAGGATATTGAACGAAATATTCAACTTATTCTGCATCAGCCATGAGATTAATTATACCTTAATATTTGCAACAGGATATATTGAATACAGACTGACAATTGTTTTCTGATGGCAATAATACTAACACACACTGCATTTGTGAACTTCTGCTCATCAGCCATAGCAGCAGGGTATAGAGAACTATGGATTTGTAAGGAATTTATAAGGAATAGTTGTTGATATATGAGTATAGACATATTACACCTATCATTTGATAAAAGTAAAAATAGAAAATGGTAGAGGAAGGCATTACGTTTTATAGGTTACAACTTCTTTTTAGGTAGCTATTTTATTTATTTCTGTTTTGCTAACAGAAAGAGTAATGCTCAGTCACATCCACAAAAGGAACTGGGACCCAGTACGTGGGTGTTTATAATGTGGAAAGATCCTAACCCTGACTGCCATCGCAGCAGGCTCTGAGCAGGCTGCAGGCATTGGCTGACAAGTAAGTAGGCATGAGAGAAGTTTCCCTGCCACCTTGCATGGATATGGATGCCTATGAAAATTTCTGTCATCAAGGTAGTAGGGATACTTTATATGTAGGCTGAATCCAAAAGACTTGGTAAGGTCAAACCTTCAGGTCTTGTGACTTGTGTCACTGGTTTTTTGTACCAGGGAGATGACAGTAAAGCTCAGCATGAAGTGTGGCTGTGACTTCATCCAGAGACAAATGACCGAGATGAAGCTGAAAGCTTCGTTAGAGGAAGGATGATGGTGGGTGATGAGAGCCAAGGGGCCCATAACGCATGCAGTGAGAAACACTGCAGAACACCTGAGAGAGATATAGAAAGCAGAAGCAGTACCAGGAGAAGCAGGTTTCTCTTCTGTGCAGTTCTAGATTAGTTAAAGTGTAGTTGGGCAGGAAAGGCTGGTGAGGAGATGGCTGAAAACCAGCTAGAAAAGGCACCACCAGATCCAAAAGATACCATCAGATCCAATGCTCTCAAATACCACATCTTCTGAGGACAAAGGCTTGCCCTGTCAGAAGCAAAGCCTGCATGGGATTATGACTTCTATACAGCAGTGTATTTCCAAGAGAATCAAGAGGGAAATTTTGCTGTCTTTGGTTATTTTTTCTTCCTCTGGGAGAGAAATGGATGCAGAGACAGCTATAGTACTGTTGTCTCAAAAGATCATTATTTCTCTCTGCAGCAGCAAAACAGTGCCAGAGGTGGAAAGGATATGGGTGAGTTTTAATTGTTGGTGCCAACACTGTGTGCATCAATTTTGACAAAAGCTTTACCAATTGACTTATAACAAATCTATTTGCCAGAGTAACTGAGCACATAAGACTTCTTTGACCAAGCAGATAATTTAAGGTGAGCATCATTATCAAATTATGTACCGCTGAAATCAGATCATTTGGGAGTCTCAGCAATAGCTGCTTTGCATAATTTCATGTAGGTACAAAGATATTACTGGAGTAGTGTTGAAATACTTCAAGCTTGTTCACACAATTTGTAGTTCCATGCCTGTTTATGAAGGGGAAAATACAAATGCAAATATTACTGCATAATGAAATCCCTTGAAATTTTTGCTCATGACTGAGCCATCAGCAGTATCTTCACAGAAACTGGAGCTGTGCAGGCATTGGATATTGACTCTTTTCCCTAGTTTCTCCCTGGCACACATTAAAAATATCATCAAATAACAAGACAGTTTTTGGTTTCTAAAAACATGATTAGGGATACTGTTTAGTATTATATAACCTGAGGGCAGGCTGTGGAAGTTAGCAACAGTATGGGGATGACTTTTTCTATTCTTATCTCTGTTCACCAAGATTTTAAAGTAACAGCATTTAAAGGTAAAATATGCCTGTTTCTGATGGTGGATGTATATTAGTCCATCACTATTTTTATTCCTTTTGGAGACAGCAATGCTAGTAATTTATGACTGCAGTGAACACTAAAAGTACATTTTACAGGGTACATGCTAGCAGAAGAGATGTGTTGTCTTGCATATCTGAACTTTTTGTTACACCTTTTTTTTTACACCTTTTTTTGTTACACCTTTTTTTTTACACCTTTTTTTGTTACACATTTTGTCTGATTTATTTTTTTACCAAGCGTCACTTAGACAAATAGGTTGTGTTACCTTTACAGAAGTCCTGCATTAGCACTGTCTGCCCTACCTCATTTACCTAAATAAAAACCCCAAGATTTTTACAAAACCTACAGAGCTCTTGGTTGTTCTGTATCACCATCTGCTGCAACACTACTCCCTTATTTTACTTGCACATACATGGAGGTTTCCTTTTTTCCACATGATAGTTCTCTTATGAGTAGCCACAAGATTTTTCTTCTCCTCTGCAACCATTGGTTTTGCCTTAAAGTAAAAAATTAATGCTGTAGACACAGCACAGAGTTTGATATGATAGCAAACTTTTTTACTGAGACTCATAAGATGCAGCTTTCTTGATCCTGAACTATTACCTCATCGTTCAGTCACATCATCTTTCCCAGGCTCAAAAATAAGTTCTATCATACATAGTGAAAGAATTGATTTTGCCACCTTAACACGTCAACAATACTGATGCTTTTGGTGGAATTTTGTAAAGGCCGTGGGTTGGATCTTTTCACATCACTGTGAAAGTCAGGTTTTTAGTTTTGGCCAAATTAGTTGTCCTTTGAAAAAAAAAAACCCCAAAAAAACCACAACAAAAAAACCCCAACAACAACAACAAAACCCTCCCAAAAACAGACAAAAAAACCCCCAAACTTGTTCCAAATCACTAAAGCAATGGGGTTTGGCCTGCCGCAGCACCAGGTAGCTTTCTTGACACTGCAGGGTTAATTGTCAATAGGAGATTAACATACTTCACTGGAGAAACTGGAATCAGCTTCCCACATTGTACATATATTTCTGGGAAAACAAGGACATATAATGACAAAATTTGGGTAGGAAGCCAATTGGGCCTACTGTTGTCGCAACATCCATTAGCTTTAATTGCAGGGGTGACTGATATACTTGACAACACAGATGGAACATTCAGAGTGCCAGCCAAGGTTTCTGTCACCCACAAGGCTATGGCAGAGCCTGTGCTTTGCCTGCCTCTCTTCTGCTATGCCATCTTCCTCCTGCAGCATTAAATGCACTGAAGGAGAGCTTAGTAGCATGACTGAATAGTGTTGATGCATCATTTCGGTACAAATGCGCCAACGCATGTAATCAGTGAGTTGATACCTGACTTGCTCAGCCTGTGTCACAGCAGCCTGCCTCATGTGGATCAGAACTTTTCACGGTATTCCTAAGGTTTATGTAAGGGTCATGTGTACTAGAATGGGAGGAGACAGTCCTGTTCCTCAGCCCTTGCTCTGAGCAGATCAGATAGGAACCAGCTCCTGTTCAGGGACTGCAATGCTGGATCCCAGTGAAGATGCCCATTTGGCCATGGGCATTTTTGTCAGTGGAAATAAAACTAGCTGTTTATTCCAGAACAATTTAGGTGTCAACATATCAATGATGTTGCCTCTTATTCTCATACACTAACAAATATTACATTTCCTGGGGTTGTCTCCATTTTGCCTTCACACAGAAGTCCTAATGTGGTAACACAAATGACAGAGTCGTTTCTACTAAACAGTGCTGCAGCTGTAAATATACACAAATTGCTTGAAGAGGAGCAATACTAATGGTACTTTCAATAAGTTGGACAGAAATACAGGCTGGCTGAATCCACATTCCTGGGGAAGATCACAGCAAGGCAGTGTAAAGGAAGATTGGATGCACACCATGAGCTCCAAAGATTTCCACAGAAAAGTGGAGTGAAAGAAGGAGGGCCTTTGCTAAAAGAGTGGATAGAGAGTGAGAAGGACTTAAGAGAGCACAGAGATGACAGGATGGAGATAGAAAAGTGGGGAATGTGTCTACAGAGAGGGCAAGGCACGGAGGACAACAGAAAAGTGCTGGTCCTGAGCCTGAGCCTGGAGAAGAGCTGCTGTGCTATCTCTTGTGAGGGAAAACAGGCTGGCCTCCAGAGTGGGAGGGAGCAGCTCTAGATAATGTCGACAACATGATCCTAGATGTGAAACTGAGACTTGGTGGGGACCAGAGCAGATATTTTTACAATGAGAGGAACAAAAATTTTAGGAAATAAAACTGATACTGTGAGGAGAAAGATCCCTTGGGATGCAACCATGAGGATGTGTTGAGGCTGTCAGGTGTTGAAATAGACAAAATACTTCTATGGCTGTGAAAAGGTCAACTTGAGAATGAAGAGGAAGTAGACAGGCTGGTAATAGTCATTCTTCTTGTTAATTCTGCATGTTAATTATGCTCTCCTTGGAAGGTATGGGCAGGAGCCCATGAAGAAAGAAGTAGAAGCAACAGGCAGCACATAGAGTGTCTTCTTGGGGGGGTATTTATTTAAATAGAAGCGTATAGTTCAGGATTGTTAGAAAAAAGAATGTTTATTGTACTGAAGGCAAACTATCTACAGCATTTCCATCATGCATGCTTTTCAGTGACAGGTCAGAAAGAGAAAGTAGGGATGGGTTTGAAAGGTCTGAAAGCAGATGACAACTCATCAAAGCTAATGGACCAGAAAACATGAAAGGGCCAAGTGTCAATGTGAGGGAAAATGAGCAAATGCTGAAAGGGATCAGATGAAGGCTGAAGAGGGAGAAAGTGGCTATAAAAAAAATATCAGAGTGCTGCTTGATAAAATTGCTCATGGGAAAGACACCAGTGATGAGAAAAATGAACCAAGACTGAAATTTGTAGAGAGACATGAAAGCAAAGAAATACACACTTAAGGGTTGGATGCATCATCATTGTAGGAGTGGTGAAAGTGGTTATGGATGAGTGGGGAAGAGTGCAGGACAGAGAATTAGCAAGATTTAAAGCAGGTTGATAGGTGTGATAAGATGTAACAGCAAAATGAATAGAAAGAAAAGCAGCAGATGCAGTTTGCTCAAAAGCTGGGAGAAAAGTTGGAAGGAGAGAAGACGCAGACAGAAGCCTGACAGATCAAACACAGATGGGTTAAGTTGGAGAATATGAAAATAAGCAAGAAGGGACAAAAGGAATTTAAAATAACTGGGAGGTGGTGGGATAACTGTTACAGGCTGTCTTCCCAGAGTATGCAGAAGTCTCCTCATCACAAGAACCACATCACACAGGTATTCAAGACAGTCCTTTATTTCTGGGATATCAGGCCACAGGTTGCAGTGGTTTTGTGTTGTTCCCTTTTATAGAATGATATGACAAAAAGTACCTGTACAGACATCTCATCTGATTGCAGAAGAAAAATCTTGTTACATGTCAATCACCAGATGACATTTTGAATGGAAAGAAACAAACCAAAACAAAAATCCATTGTTTAGCAAATATTCAAGGATGGTTTCATCAAAATACTCTTAGAACAAGTAATGTTATGTGGAAATGTGTGTGTATGTTAGTCTGGTAGCTTAGGATTTAGGAGCTCTAAAGATGAACAGTTAAACTGTCACCACCTCTGTGACTATATAAAATGATTCACATCTATCTAAATTGTATATTGATTGGAGATTGGACTACAGGAATATAAATGCCTTTAGAAGCCTTCATATGCCAAATGCATCAATGGTTTGGCCAGAAAACAAATATGTCTGGGAAACAGCATCCTAAATCCACTGAGAAAGGACATCTGGGCTAGCAAGACCCATGATTTAAAGAAACTTCGTATTAGCTAGACAGCTCCTACTGGAAAAGGCTTTGAAAGTTCTTAATTATTTGCTTTTTATACTCAGATAAATTGCTTTAATTTTTTTTCTTTGCATTGTTGTACAATTTATGATACACCCTTCCCTGTGCCCTTTAATGTGCTTTGTCTAATCTTTTATCTTTTACACTATAGCCCCCCAGGATTAACCACCAAATAACACATGCCCATACTTTGCATGTGCACTGTAAGGCAAGGATTGTATGGAAACACATCCTCTGGGTTGTAATTCAGGCAGCTCCAAAGCTGCACATGCTCTGGGATCTGCTTTTTTGCATTTCCTATTAGTTGACATTGCCTGAGTTTTGGTTGTGCACAGAAGTTGAGTGTCATGGTACACCTTACCACAGCAGACAGCAAAGATACTTGTAGAAAATGGAAAAGAACTGTCTAGTAAACTCTGACCCCAAAAACCCCACCCCACCAAAAGGAAAGGTTCTTATTTAAGTCTTGTACTGGAGAAAGTAGAGCTCGTAGACCGTAGAGATAAAAATCTAATGTACTTAAAAATGAAAACCATTTCTAGTGTCAGAACTCTTCGTCATTTTTCTTTTCCCCTTTATGTTGCTGTACTCATGCTCAAAGACAGGCCATTAATACTACTTACAGTGAGTGATGGTCATTTCAGCTGCAAGGGTGAGGTCACTGATTTATGGAGGTTATAGCTGAATTTGGGAACATGAGGTAATGGAAGAAAGTTGACTGACTTTTTTTGTGTAATTTGAACATATTGGTTTCCCTTTAAAGAAGGATTTTTGAAATTCTACTCCAGCAGCCTTTACAGGAACAAATAGTTCCAGCAGGGGAGCAGGATTGATGTTGAATAGGAATCAGAAAAAAGGGTGGAGGTGGAAACAAATGGCATAAACCAGAATGATGTCCGGTCTGAACAGGAGCTAACAGTATTCCAAGGCAATGGAATAATCTGGTTTCAGTTAATGAATACAGAAACTTGTGGAAAATATTTTTAAATAAAAAATAATGACAATATGCCCCATTATTTATCCATATGTAAATCCTTGAAATAGAACTAAAAGATGTATAAGTAATAATAGTCTTTTAAAGTATGACCGAGTTTTTATTAGGAAGGCTGGTATTTTGTATTGCTCTGAGGGATTGGAGAACTCTTTGCTGATATATGATAAAATTAGCGACTAAAAACACAGCAACCCACTATTTGCAGTGTAAGACTGATATAGCCTTTGGGATCTATAGATTTAAGAAAAGCACTTACTTTTCTTTCTTTAAAAGTAACATAAGCAATTGAGTTAGTGTTTCTCATAGCCATTCACTTGTCCACTCATAGTCCATCCATAGTATCTCAAAACACCACTGTACCTTGGGATCTATATAGGACTGCAGGAGATCTCAGCATTGTCTCAGGCATGTCACAAAATTATAATAACTAGGAAACATTATTAAAAATAATAATTTGGTTCCTAGTTCTGCGGAATCTCGACCGTTATTGTCCCTGTATAAAAAAGGGGAATGCATTTCTTTATCTCACCCTTTTTCCGTGTGAAGAGGGAAGCCTGGTGAAAGGTGAAGCTTGTAAATGGGCTTTCTGATCTTAACTGACAGAACTATTTTGCTGTAAGGCAAGAAACCTGCAGCAAGACTTGCCAGTGTGATTACCAAACTGAATCCTAGATTCAGTGTCCAATTTATATGCCATGAAGAACTATTTATGAGGAACTATCATTTTAGCAGATACAAATTTTTGTACAGATGAAGCATATCATCTCACCAGCTGCCTAAATCTGCTCTGGGAAGAAACAAGGCCAAGCTGTTAAACCCTTGCTTTGATCTAGTATATGGATTTAGAAGCTTTTTTTTTTTTTTTAAATGTATTTTCTTGAGCACAGAAACACCATTACTTTCCATTTGTGATGAGACAGCCTTAAAAAACTTCAGGGGCATAAATGTTAAGGGATTCCAAGCAGCCTTAAAAAATGTCAGCGTGATGTATTCACTCTGTATGTATGTGTAATGGTCACTATTGCTGTGATCACTTGCTATGCCCATTTTTGCCTGGCGTGCAAGGCCCTTACCACAGTGATGCAGAGCCATCAGCTCTCTCAGGATTGAAGCTGGGATTCCAGCTGCAGCAAGTAAGGCTGTCTCCCATGCCACTCTGTGCTGGCAATCCTGCCCACAAGTAATACACTATCTAATGGTTTGTTTTCCAGGCTGGTTTATGTCGAGAAGCCAAAGACCAACAATAAATGAGAAGAGACGGAGACAAAAGGTGGTTGGTAGAAACAGGCAGGTGCTCTTTATTTCATGTGGCACAGCATTAGGCAGACAACCCAAGAAACAGTTTCTAACAAAAACCAAAGCTATCACTTCCAGGAACCATTCCCCAAACAAGGGTCTACTACCAACAGTGGCACTGAGATGTCCTTGCCTGTCCACTCTCATCTCCTCATCGTTTATATGCGCTTAGGCTGTATCTTAGTGGTGAGCATCCTTTCTAAGGAGACTAACGTCTTACAATACAATACCTTTAGACAGCGTACATACTGTGCAGGATCACCAGAGTACAATCTCCTCAAGCCATGCTAAAATATGATGCTAACTCTGGAGAGAAGGCTGTGCGATCGCCTCATGTCTCTCTGAGGTAATACAATGCTGTTTCTTAGCTGACAACATGAGGGGCACCTGAGGGGGGATCAATATGGCTTCAGAGTCTATTTTTAAACTCTTGATGCAGTAGCGAGGACCCGGTGTGCCACCGGCCGAGACAGGGTGAGGACCTCCTCCACTGCCCACCGCCGCTGGGCACCAGCAGCACCAGAGAGCTGAGCCTGCTATCACTCAGGGGGGTGAGAACAGAGGTGGTCTTGGACTAGGAGGAGGAGGAGAGGGCCATCAAAGATCACAACAGACCGTCAGCTTTGCGTCGGTCATTAGGCCAGAGGTAACAGTGACAGTGGTGCGGGGAGGGGTTACATCGTTAGCACTCCGGATTTAAAGGCATGAAGAATGGCTGGTGGAAGGAAGACGTTTTGGAGACTAAGGGCAAAGCTTTAAAAGCCTTGGGATATTACTTTTAATTATTATCTACAGGTTATTCTCTCTATATATACTATTTTTCTTTCTAAATTAAGAAAATAAACATTTATTAACAAGTCACTGGGTCAAATCCTGCTCTCCAGTGAAGGCAAATCCATTGACTTCAATGGGAGGGAGACCCGTGTAAACAACGAAGGGCAAATTTGGCCCTTTATGTCCTGAAAATCCGCTTGTACCCATTGTCTTTCAATCTTGCAAGGAAATACAGATTGAACGGTGAACTAATCATTACAAATTTCTCTTAAACTACTCGGGAAGTGTCAGTGAGATGTGGCAAAGGAGCAAAAGAAAAAAAAAATGAACCAATAAATAATACTGCTTTAAAGATAATTTTATCCATGTTTCAGAGCCAAAGTACAAAAAGAGAGTGGATATGGATCAAGTGCTGGCCTTTTACTTTCTAAGCAACAACAAAATTCTTCATTTAGCTTCGGTGAAATGTTACACAACCAGAGAAAACAGAAGGAACCAAACAGTCCTTTTCCTTTGCAAACATCATATACCGAAAGGTGAACACTGTCATCCCCTTGGATGCTCCGCTAACTCCCACTGTCTGCACCGTGCAGTGTCAACCGCTGAAGACAAAATACATCTACCGTGCACATGAGTAAAACCTGTGGTGTCTTACAAACGTAACATTCTGACGTTTTGAATACTAAAAACCACTACGTGCTTTTAGACACAGAACAATACGATTTCGGATGCATTTACCACTTTTATTTCACTATGCAGAAACATACATTCACCATGTGTTGTGATGCAGCTGACAGTGTAATGGATGCTATCCCTTCCGTGGGTATTAGAGCCGGACACTAACGAGTTTTCAGTGGACGTTCTGTACAGGTTAAGGCTTGACTCAGAACTAGATAGTAAATGCTGACCAGATTCTCAAACAGATTTTGTTTTTTTTTTTTCCTCTGAGAACAAAAGGGAAATCAATAGAAAACCATCACGGTTATTTCAGATTAATAGTTTTCTAAAGCTGCAAACTAAGTAAAATACAGATTTTTTTTTTTTTCCTCCAAAATAACTACATATAATTTACAAGGTTAGGATCTGTGAAGGGTGACTGGAAGCTGACTCTGAACAATGCTGACAAAAATCATTAAAGTTAATATACTAAAATCATTACTACCTCGTAGGGTATTCAGTTAGGTATACAAAGCACATTTTGTAAGCATTTAAATGTTTTGATAAGAGTAAAGATTCATCATCGTTTATCGGGCAGTAATAAAACCAGATGAAACAAATATAAGATTCAAGTTGTTTACTGAATTAACTGTGTTATTGGCACATCTAATGTGTGGTAAAACATTATACACAGTACCTATACAGCTTCTAGCATTTTGGGGGTAATCTTCATTTACAATATCTGTAAACAAAAGGCTTGCCACCTAACAAATTTTAATTTGTTTAGACTTTCAGAAACTGTGAAAGGCATGAACTGTTTATGTGTTACATGAGATCACTGTTTATATTGTTTATGAACGTGCAGGTAAAGCTGAAAACTTAGACATTTTAACAAAATTAAAAATGCTGCTTTTCTGTAATTTTATTGTTGCTTCATGCAATATTGTTTAACTGCTGCTGATTCAGATTGCTTTCTATGGGAAGGTATCTCTGCCAGTTTCTTTATTAACGGTCAAGATCAATTCTTCTGTACTGAAATTTTCCAAAGACAGATACAAGTCAGTCAGGTTGGAACTGAGACTCCGTATAGGCTCTCGTATTCCTACTGGTATGCATGTCTGGATTCATATGCATTCTAGGTTATTCCTGCAGAAAAGAGAACTGAGTTAATTATTCAAAGCAACTACTCTCTTGCAAAAGAGATTTTGTCAGTTTGTTCGTATAAGAAAAGCTATTTGAAAATGGCATCATCCCAGTATAAGCAACTTGGACCAAATCCAAAGTCCACTGATGCCAATGGAAAGAATTAGTGACATTAATAGACTTTTAAGCAAGCCACGTTGAGCTGTCTCCGAAACAATTAGCAGAATACCACAAGAATCACAGCTACTCACTCCTTAGTGACTGGTTCCATCTTCCAAATAAATAACTGACACTGAAATTCAGTTTTCTTTAGGGTCTGTATATCCAAAAGCAGGAGAGCCAAAGAGCTTCAAAAGGTGCTGTGCATTATACTCTGTTACTTACACCAAGTGCTAGGGAATACATATTTTTTTAAGAATAAAATGCTGCTATCGATTCAACAAATCCGACCAGCAGCTTTTTCTTCCCCTTCTCCATACAGCATTCAAAGCAATTTGTGCAATGGTGCTGGCATTAGGAGCTTTTGCATAGAAGGTTAGTATGCATGACATGTTTCTGCACACAGAATAAATATAGGAATATTAAGACATCTGTTTAGCCAGCCACTATTGGAGAGCATGCCTTTACTGAGAAAAAGCTTGAAGCAAGGAAAGCTGCATTATCATCTCATCCTGATAAACAATGCTGCTTTAAAACATAAATGTTCGTTCAAGTACAAGAAAGCCAAGACACCCAAATACCGACAAACTAATTCACTGTGTTTAAAAGCAAGTTGGACCATATCTTTGCAAGTTGGGAATTAAAGCATAACTTATAACATATCTGCACAGGACATTTGAAAAGCAGCTGTACGTTTTTCCCTTAGCATTTTTAAACCAAAATGCACACCTTTAAGAACAAATTATTTTTGTTCTTAAATGACACAAAAGCAGACAACAGATTTTTTATGACTTCAGAAGTAGAAAATTAGACTATAACAAAGCATGGACAATGAGGACTTTTCAGAGAGCCAACGAAAGCAAATGAGTACTGTCTCTTTCTCCAGCTGGCATTGTTTAATGAAGACAGATGTCTAGAGCCAAATGCGGTTTACTTTCAGATATCAGAACTGATAGCCAGCAACTTGAAAATGCCAGTGAGAGAAAGTGAAGAGTTAAAGGTGAAATATGGTAGGAAAACAACATCTGCAACATGCCAGCCCAGTAAATGCCTAGGAAAATCATCTGGTCCTCTTACCTGTGGTCAATCCTCCCCATCTTCTGGTGTGATTTCTGTCTCTTTATGTACCACTACTTTGGTCACTGACATGTCAGGGTGCTGCTCTTTGGCTTCTTTAATTGCCTGAGCCAGCGCCTATCCCAAGGAAACCACAGAAGGGCAAAAACAAAAAGGAGGTGGAACATGCATGATCAGTAGCAAGGTGGAGAGATTCATGACATATTACACAATTTACAAATGAGGAAAATGATTAAAATATGAAATATACCATCACTGATTTAACTACTATTCCAGCTTAATTTAGGCATGCCAGTATGAATAATATCTGTCCAAGCAATGTTTAAAAATGTTCTCTTTGGCAGTCTTCAGGGTAGCCTTTTTAGCAGTTTGTAGATTTTACCTGATCATGATCAATATCTGCATCTCCTGTGATGACTATTCGTTTTTCAATTCTTGTCTCTGAGATGCCTCCTTTCACAGTCTAGATGGGAGGGACAAATTCATGTCAGTAACTTACTTTAGAGTGCTGCTACTCATCCCTAGAATGATCAGTGCAGGAACCCTCTCATGACTGGACCAAAATGACTCAAATGGCTCTTGCCGAGGGGACAACCCTGGACTGCAAGTGAGCAGCTCTGGAGTTGGCCTGAATGCTCTGAATGGAATAATGGCCTCCAGAGGTCCTTCCAACACAAGTAATTTTATGATTCTAGTTAATCTGCACATGTATCATGAGAGATGTTTGTATGTCAAAATTGGCAAATTTGTCTCATGAAGAACAGAATGGGAATAGAGACAGCCCGTATTCAGACCTATTTACGTCCAACTGCTTGCTTCAGAATGGCACATGGAGTGTTATGGCCTTTCATGGCTCATCTATGAACGGGGGAACTTCACTGCAGAGAGATGAAATCCTGTTCTCGGTGAATATTGCTAGGAGAGCTGTCACAGCACTAAGAGGGTTTCTGCTTAGGGAGGAATGGTTATTTAAATGCTGCCTTAGAACCTGGAAGACAAAACATCGTTTTTCTGTGCAGATGAGCTTTCTGTCTGGCTGTGGGCAAGTTCCTCAGGGAAACACCCAGAAATACAACCAACGTGTTGGAGCTGACTGAATGTCCTGCTATGGCTACAGGATACTGATTTACTATGTGCTTTCAACACCGTGTAGGGCTAATATCTCAGGCCTAAAAGGCATAGTCATGTCAATGGAGCCTCATGTTCAGACAAGATATTCCTTCCAGGCTGCCATATGATGCCAATGTGGTTATACTCTTTCCAGTTCCAGGTAGTATTTGCAGCTGAATCAAGTGTCCCTGTACAGCAAGATTTTATGCTTGCGTAGACATACCCTAAGGATTTAGGACCCTTATCAAGTCATTGGATGATGTGTTAATTGACTCAGCATAAAGACAGGTGAAAAAAGACAAGCATTTATGGTAAATTTACAACATTTTGTCAAGAGAGTACCAGTGTGTTCCCATTTTGAAAGAAATCATAGAACCAAAGCTAAGATAGCATACACTCTGATGAAAAAGGAGCTCTCTGTTTTCTGAGGACTCACTTTGGTGATATGTGTAGTAGTTGTAGTGCTGGTGGTTTCAGATGTGATAGTTTGTGCACTCATCAATACACCCGGTTCAGAGTCAGCACCACAATCCACCTAGAAACCAGAAGAGAAAACCATTCGCTGAAAAAATGTTCCTGAGCAACAGGAAGGCAAGAACTGGACCCTTAAACTTCTCTATTTCTACAGTTCTTCATAAAGTGAGTATCATATGGTAGGGACAACTGCTATTAGGGTGACCACATGTCAGTATTTCTCTGTGCATCTGGAGGCTATCCTTTGCCTCTGGAAGCACAGATGAGAAGCTGGCGCTTTTAAATCTGCAGTTTCATCAATGTTCTTGAAAGGCCCTAAACAAGGATGTGAGAGTGACCCTCAGTTATTCTTATGTACATCCTCCTTATGCTAATATTTAATACTTGAATAACTTAGAAAAGTTTACATTAAAGCATACAGTTAAAGATGGGTGAAGAAATGGGTTCCTTAAAGGCACATTAAACTAGACCGTGTCTTTTGCAGAATTTCTTACCTGAGAAGACTCATATGTAATGGTTTTTGTTTCTGTATGGACTACTGGCACTTCCTTTGTTGAAATTTCAAGGGTTTCCCCACCAACAGGGACACTGCTGAAACTGATAGTCTCAGTCTTCACAACTGGCGACTGCGTGAACAAAAAAGAAGGAATTGGAACATTTAGCAAAGCTTACGTGTTTCTCAGAACAATTTTATTTTTGTTTAGGGAAAAGAAAGAATAACTAAAAAATGCTCTGCATTTAACAAAAAAAAAAAAAAAAGGAGAAAATTCTCTTCAAAATTCTCTTCATTACAGTGGTACATTCATGTATATAATGCTGGCGACATGTGGCTCTTCCCTGGATTTTATGAAAACAAAGCCCAGAATGTTCTAAACGCTACAAGAGGCAATGGTCACAAATTGAAAAACAGGAGGTTCCCTCTGAACATCAAAAAACACTTTTTCACTGTGACAGTGACTGAACACTGGCACAGGTTGCCCAGAGAAATTATAGAGTATCCTTCCTTGAAGATACTCAGAAGAAGCTCTCTGGACAACTCAAACTGCATGTCCCTGCCTGAGCAAGGGGTTGGAGCAGAGGACCTCCAGAGGGTCCTTCCAGACTCAACTGTTCTGAGAATCTATGATTCTACATTTTCTTAAAATGACAAGAGAATTAATTCTGTCCAGGCTTCATCTTCTCTTCATCTCTTGGAAAAAATCCCTGCACAAAACAGCTCTTGGAATTCTACTAATGGAGCTAAGATATGGGACCTGGTCTGTTTAAGACACAGTACACTTATATATAATAGCACCAAGCATGGAAAAAACAATTTATTTCCTGTCTTTGAGGACATGTGAACTTTGCCAACCTCGATGGACTTTCCCAAACAGCATGTCAGCTGATCTTGTTATCTGTTGCATAAAATGCCATGAAATTTGGTATTTCTCTGTAGCGTGAAAAGCTACAATAAAACATGCATGGCCTTTTACTAATGATGGGAACCAGCAGCAAGCCTTGCAGGTGACACGCAAGGAGGAAATAAGAGGAGAAAAATGCTGCCTGTTGTAAAAGTGTAATCATACAAACTGAGCACACTTTACTTTTGATGACAGGAATTAACTTAGCCCACTATTGCCTACATTCACAATTCAGCATAGACATGACCAATTTAACAACGAGTTACCTCAAAATGAGGTTTTCTTTCCAAAGACTCTGCAAGTTGGACTGCTGTTCTGTGCTCCTCCGCCTGCTCACACGAAGCAGCGGCAGCGACTCCTTCCTGTTTGGTTAGGGCTTTCCCAGCCTCCTCCCTTTTTTCCTCCTTCGCCCCCTCAGTCCCAGCAGAGCCCTCCTTCCCTTTCACGCCGGCAGCCACCGCCGACGCTGCCTCAGCCTGGGCATCCAGCGCAAGTCCGGCCACTTTAGCAGGATCCCCGCCTGCATGCACCTCCATCCCATGTCTCTCCTTGACAACTACAGTCTCCTGTACAACCTTCTGCACTGTATCCTGATCCGGCTGGACTGCTTGCTTCATGTCACTGGAAGTTATCTCCTGAGACGTTGTCGTGTCTATTCTCTGCAGGGAAGGAGGAAAACACCCTCAGCATCAGAAGCAGACAACACTATTTGCAGTAGCTCCCAAGCTTAATGTACTGTGAGCATAAATTAAAAAAAAATGGGCATTATATTTTGCCAAGTTATTTCTCCCACATTGCACGGATTTTTGTTCTCAGGATGTCATCAGTATAGTAGAAATGGAAATCAAAGCAAGAACCAAAATTTTTAAAGGTGAAGAGAAATTTCAATGTTGGTGTTCTTCTCATTTTTGTATTTTTGTGTGAGTTTTGCAAAGGCAAAATACAGCACCCTGCAAAATGACCAAAATAAAATGAAATGGGAGAAAACCCATTTTGTTTTGGTTTTGGTTTTTTGGGTGTTTTTGGTCTTTTTTCATTTTTTGTTTTGGTGAAGTTTCTGTTGTGGTCCGTTGTAACAAAGGAAAACACACATGAATACATGCATTAGTTATACAGTTCCAAATTGTGTGAAAAACCATGAAACAATAGAAAAGCAAAAGTAATTGGTGTGTGGTTATGACATCGATGGAGGGAATCAAGCAGCCACCTGAGCCCAGCTATGGGAAGTAGAAGTAACCCCTCCTATGAACTCAGTCGGTTTTCTGGCGGACTCTATTAAAGTGAAGATATCTGAACCATCCAAGGTTTTTTCACTGGTGGACTGTTTAGTCTAAATAGACAAAGAAATGTAGAGTCATACACAGAAAAAAAGGCAGACCCATATGCACAGACATATTAATTGCCAAAACCAGAGGCAGAGACGGAGGAAAAGGAGAGAAGGTTGCAGGGGCACAGAGAGGTTGGAAACAGGAAAAGAATGGGAAAATAAATCAGAGCGAATTCATAATGGCTGTAGTAAGCAAGAGTTACAAAGCGTAGTTGTTAGCATTGGCGTTTTGCTGGTTCAAGCAAACCCTTTTTTTTTTTTCCTTTTATTAACAAGCCACAGCAGCAATACTGAATTTCAGTACATAAACCAGAAAGGCTGAAAGCCTTATATAATGTCTGCTTCAGACTGTGAGACGGATTCAAAGTATGAGAGAAAAAAAATAAGCTGGGTTGGCTGCTGTCAACATAAAGCCAGGCAGCAAGAGAACCAAAAGCTAGGGTAGTGTGAAGGGATTGCCTAAAAGAAGTCATGCTTTTATCTTTAAATCGTGGCATGAAGTCAAAGCCACTTGTTACCACTACTTTTGATGCAGACGACTCAGTAATATAGTGAGCAGTAGCAATGGTAAATGGCTGTTCTCTGGAATATTTCCACTCAGACAGGATCTTATCTGTCCGGGCAAACGCCCCTGCTTTTACAGCTTCTCCGCCAAGGTGCTTTTCTGCTTTGCCAAGCTGTAAGCCTTCCAGTGTACCGAGTAACTGCAAATCCTGGTCCATCCTTAGTGTCTTTTTCAAACTCTCCTCTTCAGGACTTTGCAACTGAGATGCTGCTTCCTTTATGGGTGTCAGAGAGTCAGACAGCTTTCTTCTCGTGCTCTGCACGTCGGATCCCCGCCTGGCTTTCTCATCAGCGACAGGCTTGAGGATTTCATACTTGGCCACTACTGGAATGATTTTCACAGATTCTTGCACTTCCCTTTCCATTTTTTGAAAAGTTTCTACTGAAGGCTGTACTGCTTTCTCACCCTCTTTAGCTTTACTTGTCATGGTTACAATTTTCCCAGATATGGTATCATAGGACTTTCCTAGGGTGATCATTTTCTGCTTAGTCTCCTCATTGGATTGTATTTCACTTTCCAAGTCCTCAAAGCTCTGCATTAGAATGGTACTGGATTTTAATATCTCAGGTGGAAAGGCAGTTTTACTGCTCACAGTCACTACTTTGTATGCCAGATTTTTTTCCGGTTCACCATCAACTACCTCAGAGGGTATTTTGTCTATAATAACCCAATCCTCAGTGCCCTATATTTGAGATATAAAAGCTAAATTAGAATATCTGAAGGTTTATCTGTACTTCAGGAGCACTAAATTATTAAGACTTTTAAGAAATCACGTTGCTTCTTCTCAAAGCATATAATAACTTTTAGCATTGTACCTCTTAGAGCAGTTATCAAGCAAATAAACAGAATCACCTCAGACAAAATATGATTTCTTTCCATATTCTCTGTCTTCAGAGGTCCATATAACGTGGACCCAAAAATATTACTTTAGCCACACTATTTATGTATTTGTTTGAAGCAAAATAGCATGTCAGCACAAAATTATAATGATGATTGGAATCAGCCTGGGGTTAAAAATCACATATTGCAGTGGTTCACAAAGGTACAGTCAAAAACAAATTACAAAAATAGGGCAAATAAGCCCATTAAACTGTACCCCAGTTGTTACAAACATGCTGTTAATGATCTTTTAGAATAGTATGTTTTTTGTATGTAGCCTGCGCTGTATTTTCTTGTTTTCATTAGAAGAATATCAAGGCCCTTCAGGATTGTTTAAATGGAGAAGCACAACACAGCAAACTGTATAAACTAAACATAATACTAAAAAATCTGAATGGAACTTAATTGCAGCATCTATTTTTCCTCCTCATGCAAATGTACTATGTGATTTGCTTTCACTATGCAATCAGCATCCAGTTATTTGACTTTAAGACCATAACTTCTGTATTTAACTAAGCAAATGATGTAGTTTAAAATCGAATGAATTAAAAATAACCTCTAGGGATGATGGGATACTTTTCTGGATAATGATTTGATGAGAAGTAACCAAAGTGCCAGCAGATTCTCCTTCCTGCAGCTTCTTCTCTATCACACTTGGCTAATAGAAAAACCAATAAAAATATAAAGTTCACCATCACTCAGCATAATCTAAATTCACTTGACAATATAAAGGAAACTCATTCTCGTGACAGAAGTGCCCCATTCACCGTAACGTTCTCAGTGAGGTTTATGGTGGAAATGCATGCAAACTGCAAACAACATCCAAACAGCACCGTGCAAGTAGATTTCTAACTAATAGACAAATCAGCCTCCATTAGGAAGCCATAAGCTCTGGAGAGGACCCATTCCTCAGAATTTGGTCCCCAGATTATATCTCTGTCTGAAACTTATGAAATAATAATAATAAAAAAAAATATAAAAAGGGAGGGTTTGGAAAGGAATAAAGATAATAAAATAATAAATCATTGCCATCCTTTTCTGACTGCATTTCAATGAAGTATTGTTTGTTTTTACCTGCATTTCAAGGAATGTAGTACCTCCCTTCTGCAAAAATATGAGTTTTTCTGATTTTTCTGTTTCTTCTTTGGTCTAATGTCAGGGGAATAAATCATTTTAGTAAATGGAGGGTATAAAGTTCGCTATACTTTACAGTAGCTCATCTCTAAAAATAACTAATTGCACAGAAAATTAGGAAAGAGAACTAAAGAGAATCATTTTACAGCATCGAGCTTTCCAATAAGAAGTGAAATCAGTGTCTATGGTGAAAGCAAAGCAGACATGAGCACACAAATGCTATGCACAAGTGTAGTACAAAACCCACTAAACTGAGTAACACCCAGGTGTGGATCCACTGTGCTCGTTTCATTTCATATTATTTATTTAACTGGGAGTGATGCCAACTTTCACAGCTTCCACCAACAGCCGAGAACAGGCCCCTCCACCTTCACTCTGGGCAAGGCTCTCTCCTGAGTTTGCAGCCCTCTGTGCTGAAGCAGGCAGAAGGTGTGCCCAGCAAAGATTTCCACTGTCCCCTTTTCCCTGCTGGTATTAGAGGTCTTAGGAGCACTTTTCCTACACAGGGAGCTAACTGTTGCTCTATTATCCTGTAGTGTGACACTGAAATCTCCTCACTTTTATCCCATCAATACTTTTCCAGTGCTGTGAGAACAGTAAGAGAATCTCTCAAACTTAGACAACTGGGAAGATTTTAAATGTTGGTAAGACTCAATTTCCCAAGGCTTTTGAGCCCACCTTCTGGGATAGCCACTGTTGTCATTTGGCCAAAGAAAGCCCCTGCGGAGCAAAATGGGTTTCTAGCCAACCCCTTCTAGCGACTTCAGTAGCTACTGTAGTCAATAGACACAGCAGTGGAAGTCCTATGACTAGCATGATAAAAGGATTCAGGTACTCAAGAGGAAAGGTAGAAGTTTAAAGAAAGAGAAAGGGATAAATGGCTCAACTCCCTAACTGCGATGAGATGCATAACTCCTTTATTCCTAATGTATTGGTTTCATCCAATCCAGATCAGATTAAACATTGTCAAGGAGTTTCTCAATATGATGGCTTTCATAATCTGCAGCTATCTGGCCACCACCACAGAAGATATCTAAAGCTATACTTCTCATCACTAAGGAAGACCAAAGTATTTCCCCATCTGTTCTAAGAAACCCAGTGGTGACCATACAGGCTTAAATTCACACTGAACAAACACACTCAGGTGCCACATGCTCGAAGACCACATTTTGAAAAGGCGTATTTTCTCTTCTGTTCTTGTTTTATTATAAGAAGGAGCCACATGTTATCGCACTGAGCACACTTTTAAAGTGGATATCCTAAATGAAATGTGTAACTTCTTTGACTAGCAGAAGGCACTACACTATCCTGACTGTCTCTGCATTTTTTAGTAGAAATCAAGGTGCTGATTTTGACCTATGGGTGGCTTCAGCTTTGTCCTGGAAAAATCCCCTCTCATCAGGACATGTGAACTGAAACCATGTCACTTACTGGGACCAAAAGAATGGCCAGGTGTTATCTACAGCAGAAGTCACCTAAGAGTTAGGCTCTGATAGCTCAAGTCCTCTCTCAATTTTCCACAGAAATACCTTCATTTGGATTAGGTTCTGTGAAACAGATGTAGGTTACTTAGATGCATGTAAGATCTAGATGCATCCAAGTAACTGGACATTGCTTTTGAGCAAGTCGTCTTCTACTAGTAAGAGAAGAGATACCAGATAATTCTTGACTTTTCCTTTCCAAACAAATTATTAAATTCAGATGTGTTTCCTCAGGATGAAGCCTACATAACTGTGTAATACTTTGCTACTTCTTGTGTGTTTTAATTAAAACTTTTGATTAAATTCCTAAAGTAATAAAGATATTAAACAAACAGGGTGGTACTAAGTTTGCTTCCCCTGCAATCCTCTGATTCAGGCTAGCTAGCCACCCTTTCCAACATTTCCTTACATGCTTTTTAACATAAATGCATCCTGTTCATTGTACTTACAATTTTACTTTTTAGAAGAATAAACTTTTAGTTTCAACTACAACCCAACCAAGCTGTTTGTAGGGTCTGTTATGATTCCCAAACAAGGCCGTAGGAGCAATACTAAAACTCCTTTGTGCTCCCCTCAAAAGGGAAGCTTTGAGCACAAGGCCCACTTTTTTAGGTATTTTAATCCAACTTCAAGGCCACACTAACACACATCTGGTGCCCGCATCAGCCACTGGGTATAGTGTTGGAGAGGAGGAGGTGAGGGCCCTTTCCTTGGCAATATCCCTTTCCCTATGAAGAGAGGCTGACACTTGCTCCTTACATGCCTCCAGGGATTCCCTTCCCCAGAGTTGTGGGTCTGCAACACCAACCTCTGAGGTGAGGAAGCAGAACACTCTTTCAATTTACACTTTCCAGACAATTTTCACTGAGTTCCTTAAAACATTATATCAGTGCTGTAGGCACAGAAACAAATCTCTTTACCATTTAGTGGTCTTTAATGCTAAAAGCAAGAGGTACCCATAAAGATAATTCCTGTGAGACCGAAACCAGCTATCCATTCATAATAGAATAAAAAATTAACTTTCAGGCAGACCACACAAGCTTATTTCTTTTTGCTCCACTGGACGTAAGCCAAGACACTGCACTATGTATTTTATTGCAACACAAATATTGCCTTGCTACCCCTACATGTCCTTATCTACCTACAGATCAAGTAAACACCAGCTTTTAAACTGGCAAGTTTCTTACAAGCACTTCAAGACTGCAGTGAGCAAGATTTTTTCATGCATGCAGACTGCATGAAAATGCAGACACTTAGCAATCTGCATTGGCTCTTCAATGACGATATCCAGCAGACGGCAGCAACGATCAGTTCTCTTATGGAACTGGCCAAGAAGGTCTAATTATCATCATTATTTCTTCCCTGCCTTCAGAGACTGAGAGTTCTGCCCTTTGTTCTGTATTTTCTTTTAAGCTTGGCACCATAGCCCCCACCTGTCTTACTACATGGCTGCTCCCAACCAGTCACCATTGTTTAAATTTTCTCTCCATCACTTTCATGGTTTCTTTCACGCATGGCTGGACTTCCTCAAGCTCACCGAACCCGTAACAACACCTGTATTTTGCACCCTCAAAGAGACTCAGTTCTGCCACATGGCTTCCAGTGAATTTAATTCTCTAAATACATATACATTTATATATGTATATATTTATGATATCGGCTCTTCCTCCTATCTTTGCTGCTAGAGACTGAGTACTGAGAAAAGGGAGTGCCTTCAAGGAGGGATTGGCCTCTAACTATGGCCTCTAATCTAGTGAGAGCTGCTATAAGTAAAAGTGCATAGACAAATACATAACGAAGCCTTTCAGCTCACGCTGACCTCTTCAGGCACTAGTGGTTCAATCATAGGAGCATCCTCCTGCCTTGCTGCAAGCCGAACGGGAGATGTGGAAAGCCTCTTCTCCCACTCATTAGACACAGTCGTTTCTGTGGAGGTTTCCAAGAAGGTGCGTTTCAACTCGCTTATATTGGTCTGATGTTTCATCAGATCTTCCTGGGTTTTGTCTAGATCCTGGACAGTTTTAAGAGAATAGAGCAGTTTGTGATACATCCCAAGCCAACCAAACTTTAGAGCCAAAACACACAACTTGGTTAGTATAGAGGGAAGTAACAGCTCAGGGAACCAGGGAGCACAGCACTAACACAACACTCTGTGAAAATGTGGCATTTTGAAAGAGAACAGCATAGCATATCTCGTACAAGTGAGTCTAAATACACTCTTAAAGAGCTTATCCATATTGCTATAATTTGCACCTGATAAGGAGGCTCCAAACAAACATACATATGCGCGTGGAGGCACACACATATACGCACACGCATATATCGATATTTATAGTACAAGTTAGAGGAGTCACCGTAATCTGAGAGAAAAAATATTCTATTAGCAGGTGGGAGTACACAGTTCATGCATCATAGTGCAGATCCACAGTTTACCACTAAAACTAACACACATGTACGTACATGCACTGGTATATACCAATACCAACCTCTAACATAAGATTACTATGTTTGACATACACATTTTCACCCTGTATTCGCTTAATCAGACTATTCTGAAAGAAGTGAAAAAGAAAGGGAAAGGTAAGGGACACAGTATTGAAAGGATACAAAATGCTGTTTCTACACATTTCTTCACAGAGAACCGACAGTAACATGCTGAAAGAGGCAAACACCTCCAACATTGATACCTGAGCAACACCTACACCTTTCGTTTCTGTACCTGTGCCTTTAGATCTCCGTCCTCCTCTTGATCCGACTGCCAGCATGAGAAAGATTGGAAAACAACACCTTACCCACTTGTATGAATGATGGCTTTATGAACATTGGTGAGAGGTACACACTAGGTTAACATCCCATTTTCTCTTCATTAAGGGTTTAAGGAGAAGGAGTAGGCATACTGGCTTTGCACAGTTTTCCTAACTCAGAGCAGAGTTTTTTGTTAACAAAGGGGTATTAAACATCTTCCTTTTATAAATATTGCTATGCTCCACATTCACAGATCTCTATTTGTGGAGCAACATTTGCATCTTCTCACCAAGGTCATGGCTAGTCTAGGACCGAAGAGCAACAGCAAATTCTTTGGAATTCTGTAATCCCAGAGTTTACACATAGGACATAATCTGGACCACAAGCAAAGCTTTTCATAAACTCACCATGGGCAAACCATCTGCAACACTTCCTACAGAAGGAAGCACATTTTATTTGCTTAAAATGCTATTTCCCTAACCTTTGTCCCTTTCTGTATTTCTGTAATTTTATTTCATATTTAGCCTGTATGTATTCTTTCAGGACCTATCAGCTGGAATGGCACACACACCCTGTCCACTTCAGTGCACATGTTCAAAAGCAACGCCATAAGAACTGTCCCAGCAGCCCTGTTTCTGAGGGTGCATTTTTCAGGTGGCAAATATACCACACATTTCAAAAATCAGGTATCTATAAAGAAAACTGAGATGCAGTATATCTTCTCCTCTAAATAAGATGACAACTAGGGATGTAAACATGCATTTTTGACTAATAAACCGAACATTTTAAATGTCACAATTTTATGATTATGTTTTATTTTCTGCAGGACTCAAGGCCTGAAGCTATGGAGTGGAAGAAGCACTTCAAAGCATTTTGTGCTCCTGACTCATCTCAACAGACATTATGTTGTTGCACGGTTTGAATTCTTTTAATGCCCGTGCTGCCATTTTATTGTTAATTTTTCACATAGTCCTAATTAGACAAATGACTCATGGGAAAATCTGTTGATTACTTTACAACTCAGTTCAAATTTATTCTATTTACAGCCAAGGCTGAATTGTCCTGACGTGTCATACAGAAAATTTTTCCTTGACAATAATTTTAACAGTCTCAAATATTAATGAGAGCCTTCTGAAAACCTAGAGTAGTGTTTGTGGTAAGACTCTGTCTTCTAGCAGATGTCAGACGAAATTCAGCTCATGTTTGCAGCTGCAACCATATTAATTATGAAAGCATTATATGCACTTCAGTGAAGTCACATAGGGTTGAATTTGCCTGCACAGCCTACGTACTATGTTGTGGTTATGAGGCTTCTCAGTGCAAGGAAAATATAAACATTTTACATTTCTCCTCTGAAAAGAATACCTGGACTAGTGGTGGCAATATGTGAGGATGCCAAGTGAAATTACATTAACAAAAAAGCTTAGATATTTAAAACGTGAGAATACTGATATTCAATAAATTTGAGAACTGCTTTTTCATTGTCTTTTTCCCACTCTCCCACTCAGGCTGCAGAGTATAAGGGCAAACAAGCAAACAAAAAACCCCAGGGCACAATCTGGCCAGCACAACCCTCCGTGTGGGCAGCACTGGCGTGGGTGACACCGCCACTGCCTCATTAACCGCACAACGCAGAGGCCTTGCAGCTTCCAAACCAAACTCAGGAATACGAGGAACCCACAGGCAGCACTGGAAACTACAACTGTCCTAGCAAAGCTGTCCCACTTGCAGGCACGCACATGCACACGCACACAGGGACGGATCCTGGGCTGCCACAGCAGACATGCAGCTGAGCCCCGAGGCCCAGGGTTGGGAAGAGACGCGGCAAAACGCTCTCCCCTGCCACAGCTGGGTGCCGGCGACTGTACAAACCTCGGTGGCAGTGGTCTCACCATCAGCCGCAGTATCCGTCTGCTCACTGTCAGTCTATTGGGTTAGACAAGTACCCGGGTCCCGAGAGGAAGGCAGGAATAAAGAATAAACCCAGCTCATCAGTACACGTGGCCCACATAGGGAACTGTTAAGCTCAACATCCCTGTGAACTGCATTAGCATTGCTTTTCAAACAACGCACATGTCAAAGAAGCAAAATAAAAAGGCTATATTAGTAAACAGAACAGACTCAGAGGAAGACTTGAGGCGTACTGTACACAGTATATGGCTTTACTGGAACAAATTTATAAGCCAAACAAAACATTACTGGAAGAGTGTTATTTGAATAGCAGATTCTTTTTTCTTTAAGAAAGGCAGGTAGCTTTTAAAAAAAAAATACGTAAAAAAGTGGCTAATACTTTCTAAACAGACTTTTCCTCCCATAATGATGTTTTACAGAAAATTATTGAGTTAATTTTTGTTCTAGCCAATATAATGCAGTGATTAAATTTTTATCTGGAGGGGAAAAAGATAATTAAAAAAACCAACAACAACAACAAAAAAGCTACTTTAACAGTCATCTGACTTTCAGCCCCTCATTTGTACAGAGGTTGTTCTTGTCTCCACATTTATACACCATGAGGCTGCATTACCAAGGAGTTCAAATAACCGTACCCCCAGCCCACCTACTGCCTGTCTGTGGAGTAATGGAAAGGCTCAGATCCCACTCGATTCCAATAACGAACAGCTGATAATTGTTAATGATAGTAAAAAGAAAGAAAACTGCCATTAAAAGAAGAAAAAAAATACTTTTCATTCCATTTAAGAATATGGATGAAAGCAGGAGAAAAACAAAAGTAACTTCCCCCGCCCCCCCAAACACTTACAAGGTATGAGTGATAAAAATGAAACAAAGCACAGCATTGCACAGACTGATCTATTCCTGTTTTGTATGAAGAACATTTTAGTGGAGAACACAAGTGTCAAGATTAATAGAGAGTGGAGTGGATGTTACAACAGACTGAGAAGAGATTTCAAAAAAACTACTCTGATGTCAGGTAAGCATACGGAAAACTAGTAAGTAAAGTGCACTCTACTGGCACATCCAAGTTGTTTCGATAGCATTGAAAGCTCTGGTTTTTATTAGTGATTTTCTGTGGTCCTTAGATAATCTAAAGTAACCCAGGCAGGCAATTTAAAGCTAGGACAACATATCTCATCCTCCGGTCACATCAGTATGAACAAGAACAAAAGAACAGCCTATTGGTGGATGGAGTATCTGTCTTAGCTTTGAATTTCCTCCAATCTTCTGTCCTTTTCTGACAACTCCAGTGTTTCATAGGACAGCGTTTTGATTTTTTTTCATTGCTTTGTTTTCTATTCATCCCTTAAGAGTTTGTATTGTTTGTGTGACAGGCAGAAGAATAAACAAGCATTTTGCACTACTTGCTAAGTGCATGAATGTAAGTTACATGAAATTCTTCAAGCAGTGACCACTCTTGAGACAGACCACATTTATTTTTAAATGGAAGTGTAATGTCAAAGTAGTCTATTAGGCTGGTCCAATTGCTTTCACTAAATTGCTAGAAAATTGTTTCTTTATTAACAAAGAATCTCATATCTTTATAATATTATAGGCAATTGTAAAGGTATGTCAAGGGAAAAAAAAATATGCATTGTCACTCCTATTTACAAAAAAGACCACCAAACAAAAAAGAGGAATTAATGAATCTAGGCATTTAAAAAGAATTTAAAAGTTGTGTCAAGGCACTGTAACACAAGCCTGGCATATAGGGTTCATTTAAGAACTTGAAGTCAATAGAAAACTAGCTGCTAAGGTACAAACACAGAAGCCAATGAATTACAAGGGGTGATATTCTGTCTTTGACTGCACGGACTAACTCCAGATGCATAGCTCACGGGAGAACAAGCTCAACAATGTATGACATTGTTTCAGGATACTGGTTGTAGTCTTCTGCATCTCTGTGTGCAATCTTTTGTGAATTGGGGGGGCTGGGGTGGGGAAAGGTTCCTATTTCTTTTGCCATAAGTGGAATGAAATCCTAAATAAAGCATAAAGCTTGCTTTACTGCAACATACATATCTGCTAATAAGCCAATCAACAGCCATGGAGTTGAAGCCAGCATTACTGAGCTACTTGAAATAAAGATCTGGGGTTACCACAGAGCGGGGAATGGTGAATTAAGACTGAGCAAGGCAGGTCTCCTCTGCAGTGCAGAGTAAGAAAGGCCAGCCTCAGCTCCCAGACGGGCTGTGGTACAGCTGAGGTGGGGCTGGCAGGCGGGCAAGGGCTGGAGCAGGACAGAAGGCAGCTTCTCCTGATGTGCTGCGACTGCACCTCTCCTACCCTGTGATTGTAATTGCTGTGATTTGTTTTGCCAATGTAATGCAGACATGCCCGAGTTTAAAACATATTCACTTTCATGCAGTATTTTGAACAAGAAATACCCTGTGGATTAGGCACAAGTCTGTGTTGTCTGCCAGGAAGCACTGCCAGAGTAATCACCCTCATAAAAGAGCGATCCTAAAAAGCCTATTTTAGAGGTTTTTATGCTCAACACTTCCTAACTTTACTAACAAAGAGAAGTGCTCATTTCTGAAAGAGGAACAGACTAATATATTACATAAACACTGCCTCATTATTGCCTCTGGAGCTGGCACTATATTAATGCTGTTATTGCTGGTAGATTAATCCAAGTGCAGAGCTAATGCAAATTGAGACCTAAATGCTGTCTCAAAATTAGGACGAGAAATGAGACAGCAGCATTTTGGATGCCTTTCATCAGAAACTGCACATTATTTTTTAGTTGTTAGGCATCACAGAGCCAAAAGCATCTAAAGACAATGTCTTTACAAGACAAATTGATGTGACTTTGGCTTTCCATAAAAAGGAAATTAAATCCTGCACCGAGTCTTACAAAACCAACAGCAGTAGATGACACAAATGTTTAGATGTTCAAGCTGGTTTACCGAAGAGAACTAATGCAATGGTATCGACAAGTGGACAAGGTGGCTTTTTAAACGGCCAGCTGGTCTGCCATTATCAGATCTGGGTTTTTTTCTTTACGTACAAAGCAAAACTGTACTTTTGTATTTGAAATTGAAGAAGAAAATAGAAAATCAAGGAAAACCTGAACTCATTGTTTTATTCTGTCAACAAAGAATAATCAGGCTCCGGCAAAAACTGAGATGCCAGTTACTCTGTTACTTAAGTAGATTCCTTTCCTACTTCAGGATATACCATCACATCCACAGTAGCCAGAACCACTGCAGACTCCTACTGCAGCTGGTTCATCTGCCTGTGATGACCCTGGTGGCTTGAGGCATCAGTTTGGGCAGTGCTAATCTAACCCTGCAAATGTCAAGACAGCCCACACGGCATGCTCCTGCAACAGCTGCAGAACAGCTGTCCCAATCTGACCCCTCAGTGATACATTGGATTTAACCATGGGAAAACAGTTTAATCTGCAGCAGAGATAGGATCAAGGCTGAAAATTGAGATCCACGTTTTGCTGGACCAGAAAGCCTTTTCTGGGATTCAGCTACAGCTGATAGCCTTTTGCAAAAAGGTGAGTCCATCTGGACTTTGAACATACTGAAGTTGGTGAGTGTGCTCATTATTTTTGGGTAGCTAGTCATATAAATAAATGTAGATGCATATGCATATATTTGCATGCTTCAGTAATTATGCAGAAAATTATACTTAATACCCACTATTTAGATAACTATTCTAACCCTAGGATAAACTGATGGAGGGAAGAAAAAGGTCTTATTATTTAGTGCAAGTCATTTCACACCAGCTGACACAATTCAAGCCAAGCCACTTCCACACAGTGTTGTGCCTAACCCTGGGGTCCAAGATGTACTCCCACCGTGAGAAAAAAATAAAAAAGAAGAACAAGAAAAAAAACAAAACAAAAAACAACAACCCCCAAACCAAAAAAAAAAAAAAACCCTTCTAACATATCAGCACAGACAGAAATGAGGCTCTGAAAGTAGGACCACTATTGCAGCAATCTAACACTGGTTAGGACTGAAGCACTGAACACGAAAAAGAGTGTGTTCGATGCCGAGGTACACACCTCTTCCTCTGAACTGTCACTCAGGTCATTGGCAAGTGAGGCACTCAAGGAGGCCGCCTTGGGCTCCAGGTAGCAGAGGCACATAGCCAGAGGAAAGGAG
Organism: Picathartes gymnocephalus; assembly: GCA_013390045.1. NCBI lineage: Eukaryota > Metazoa > Chordata > Aves > Passeriformes > Picathartidae > Picathartes > Picathartes gymnocephalus. Next base: position 125,275 of record WEKY01016262.1, read on the forward strand.
AGAGTGAGGGCGTATGGCACTGAGAAAGAGGCAGAGAGCAGAAAGAAAAAAATGAAGAGGAAGCAAGGCACGAGGGAGGGGGAGCGGATGGGGAGGTAGTGCTGCACACTGGCAGGCAGGAGGTTGGTTTCAGAGAGGTTAGGGAGCGACAGGTAGCCATCGTCATCCAGGAGGGAAGGAAATGACTCTGGAAGTTGCAAGGAGAAGGAAAACAGTGTTCCGCCTTTGCCAGCTTTTTGCTTGTAGCCAAAAGCCATGTCTTGCTCGGCGGAGCAAACTCGCCCCTTTCTCTCAGAGTCTGGCTCTGACTCGCTGTGTTTTGGGGCGCTCTCTTTGGGGGCCTCACAGCCTAAGGACTTTGTCCGAGTGCTCTCCTTGCATCTCCTGCGAAGCTTTGCTGAAGATACATGGGGGCCAGGCTGAGAGGATGGCGAGGAGTGGTGGGAGTCAGTGCCAAGCAAAGATGGCTGGTGACAGAGAAGAGCAGCAAACAAGGCGCAAAAGCAAAAGGACAAAAAGAAAACTGTAATTAGTTAATTTTCTTCCTTGATGATTAATAATATATATTATATATATAAAATTATAAACAGTTTTTTAACACCACAGCTTTCCACTGAATTGAACGGTGCATGTTCCCATGCCACACACCACAGGTATTAGTGAACCACGCTTCCAGCTTACAAAAGCCAACCTCTTGATTCAACATTTGTCTAGTCCTCTGAAGCACAGGATTTACATAAAAGCCTCCATGGTAACATGGGAAGATTCAGGTGCTGCCAGTTTCCACTTATTGCAAGACTGGCTTTCAATCATAAAGAGTTTTCAAACATGAAGTATATGGAGAGCAACAAAGAAAGAAGAGAACATATTTCTAATACCAGCACTACTTGTGACAGCATTCTTGCAGCCAGGAGAAGACCCAGTAGGGGCCAGATGCTTCCCATCTATGCTTTGGACAACCTCAGCAGTAATAATTAAAATTCCATTGCAATATTAAAAAAAAAAAAAAGAAAAAAATCTAGGTCCTAAACCAAAATAAAACACATTGCGGTTTGGTGGGGGAAGCAGAAACTCATTCATCAGCAGCTACTGATGGAAAAAACAGCTGTCGCAGCAGCCAGTTCCTCAGCGTGGCCTCTGCTGGGCATCCCCACAGCCCTGCCCTCACCTCTGCCCACCGTGAGCCCGAGCAGGCAGTGCTGGGGGCTCACCCCCTACCAGCCATGCACCCTGCCAGCCCCTCCAAGCTGCCACCTCTGCAGCTCTACACTGAAAGAAGGGAGCTGAGACTTGTGGCTCAGCAGACCCCATCATCTCTCACTGGGGATCTGAAGGGGGGCTGGCTAGAGAGAGGTCCTTGCCCCACACAGCCACATCTCCTCATAATCAAAATGTGACACCGATGCTTTTGCTACAGGTTTTACCACAATGTCAAGGTTACCTATTGGTACCTATTGGTAGCACTGGCTACCAATAAGCAGGGTTTGCTTTGATATGCCATTTGTAGGGCATTCAACTGGCTTTTCAGGTCATTTGAGGACAAAAAATTGGTAGGAGGAGGGAGGTGATTCAGCAGAAATGTCTGTCATTTCACATGCTTCCTGCAAGGAGACACCACTGCTCTTTAGAAGGACAAAAACCACTGTCATCACCAAAATGCATACGCCAGTACAACACATCTCCCACAGTGTTGATGAATCAGAGATGTTTTGGCCAAAGTCCACCAGGTGCACTTAGCTGAAGTGGCCCAGTGGATCCATGACCAAACCCTAATTGCCTGAGCTGCTCCATCCATAGTGCATCTCCCCAAGGAACTATAATAGCCATTTCACTTCCACTCCAGGCTCCCAAAAGCAAAATGGCTTTAAAGCCACAATAGCATTTGCCTCCAGTTCAAGCTGGTGTTGAACTGGAGGCAAAAAGCAAATCCAAGTTTCAGACACAGGTTGCTACTAAGCCTGAACTTTACCAGGTATATTAATGGTAGGAATGGAACGTAAGCTAAGTAATTACATTACTGCTTTCCTTCCTCTTAATATTTCCCTTTCTCTCTTCTCTAACAATCAGTTCAAGGAATCTGTATTTCCAAATTAAACAATCAAACCCAAGCCTAGCTCCAAACCACTTACAAATGTCTTTATGGATTCAATGCAGTAAGCTAAAGTCAAAATTTAATGCTAATGGGCTCACAGGTTTTTTTTTTATGTGACCTAAATACACATAACTTCTCTTTATATTGTAAAGATGAAGAATCCAAAGTAAATGTATTCTTTTCTAATACAGACTACTCACTTACTGACATCTTTACAGTGTTAATATTTAGAATAACTTCTGGTACATAAATACACATGGGTAAAACAAAGGCAAAATGTTTTAATGGAAAAGCTGAAAACATACCTAAAATATTTATATGGCCTTAAAAAAGGGATTTGATTTCAAGCTTGTCTTGCATTTCTTGAGACCCTATTCTCTTTATGATGAAAGACAAATCTGTTAGCAGGTCCTTGTGGAAGCAGGATTGAGATCTCTGGAGGATTACAGAACTGAAGCTCTATTTATGACAGTTTAAACAGAACTCATCCCTTGAGGGGGGGTAAAAATCAATCATTTGTGCATATTTAAGTTCCATCAGATTAGTCTCCTAAAATATCTTTGAATATTTCTAGCCATATATAAGGAATATCCCTCCATTGACTTAAATGAAACAAACACTTGGAACAGAACTAGCTTCTATTGGATGTTCTCTACCGTCCTAGGCTGACTGTATGATGCTTTTATCCCCATTTTGTTTGTTTAGCCCAGAAATAAGTTTTGCACCTTTAAATCTGGATCTGAGAGCAAAGGGGAAGGAGAGACAAGCAGTGGAACATCTGAGGCAGTTGTTTTCAAAGCATAGAGATAACACCTTCAGCATTCCTGCTCCTGGACTCTGGGTTGTCTGCACAGACAGCGGAGAGCTCTCCTTTGGTTTTTCCCTCTTTTGCTTTTTGGCTAGTTTCTGTTTTCAATTAGCTGAGGCCACAGGTTTTTTTTGGACTGTTCTGCTGTTGTTCGATCCGGGGACACCAGGACCATCGCCCGGAGGGGGCGGGGCTCCCCCCAGGCGACACTGCAGCCGGGGCGCCGGGCCCGAGCCTCAGAGAGAGAGACTGAGAGAAAAACCAAAGACACACCCACAGAAAAGACTTTTCTGAATTTAGCATCTCTTCAGAACGGCAAGAGGTTTTATTGTGTGGTATTGTTCATTCTTTATGCTTGTGGGTGTTTTGTTTGTTAAAGAAATAGTTTTTTCCACTTTTTCTCCAAGGAAAACTATTTCCTGAACCAGCTGGGAGAAGGAGTGGCTTGGATCTGCTTTTCCGGAGTGAGCCCTTCAGAGGTTTCCTCCCAGATGTGCCCTAAACCAGGACATCTACATACATACATTGGATGTTCTCTACATACATCTCTCCATGTAGAAACCAATGGAGTTTCAAGAAGACCCCAGTTAAATTTTGTAGAGATTATCTTTTAAATGCTACAGTTACAGCACATGCTTTCAAAAGAAAACCTTTTCTCACTCCCAATTTTCAGTAACTCAATTTGTTTCTGGTTTTCAGTACCTTAACTGCAACTCTTTTTGAGGACTTGATCCTTTCACTATGTAGCTCATCATGGCCTTATAGGATAAAGCTAAATGTTCAGGTTGTAACATTTACATATTTGACAGTTCTGTGAGTGTTAATGTATATATCAAGGTTTTTCTTCCTAAAAGATGAAGGTAAACCTTACTTGTTTAGCAAGAGCATTCCACAGTACACTTTCAGAATGTTATTCTACCATATTTCTCTTCACTGCCAATCTCTATTCACTATTTTCTCCATCCTCCTGTTTGGTTTACCCTGTATTAATATCTCCGTAGATATTTTGCACAACCATGTGTGTATGTGTGTGTGGCGGTGGTGGGATTGAAGATGATGAGGGATAACTCAAATTTAACAACTGAGAAGGGAACCGTCAATAAAAACTGATTTCTTCAACACAAACTTCAAACAAGTGAAGCAAATGCTTTTGTAAGCCAGAAAAAAATTGCTTATCAGAGCAGATTAATATCCAGAAGTTAACAGAGAAAACAATGCCCATTGAAATTCATGCAAGGAAACAGTCTTATGAGAAGTATAAGAGGAAAATACAATAGTTTAAAGCACAGAGCTACATACAAGAATACAGAACTATTTTGTTGCCCTGTCAAAATAAAAAAACCAGGATGGCTATACTAAAGTCAAAATATGACCGAAAACCAGAAGAACAAACATGCACCACCAGGCTGGGCATTTCCTAAAGAGCTGTTGAATGCTGTGTGAAAAACATCACTCTGACTGTTAAACATAATTCAAAAAACAGTCCAAGGCAGGAACTAACTTTTACAATACCATATGAAAACTGAAAGGACTACAAAAACGCTGATTCAAGACACGTATATACACACAGTATATCTCCTTTCACAGAATGAGTTTTACTTCCTCTTTTCCCTCCCTCCCTAAAAATTCTGTGTTTCTCCAAGTACTCTCCAGGCAGCTCTGTTTAATAGAAAACCCTGAAAAGTCTACCTTGGTGTCATGGCGTATTGCTGAAATTGGGGTGACTTCCTCTGCTCTCTTCTTTTTGCCCTCTTCATCATCTTTGTCCTCTTCTGTCTTTTTCTCTGGAGTCACAGTGGTTATCAAGTTGGTCTGAGAGATGCCTTTTGTTGTGGCGTACTGGCCAGTACCAACCTCTGCAGCAGACACAGAATCCTTCATGTACATTTCATGGTTTTCATTCACTGATGCTAAAAGCAAATATTTAAAGAGGGAAAATCTGAAATAGCTTTTGCTGAGAAGCTGCATAAAATTAAAAAAGCTGGTTTAGAAAAACATTTGAGATAATGCTGAAAACACAACTATGTCATGTTTCAGGAAAACAGAAGCATGTGCATACATTTAAATAAACTGTTTACTTGAAATGAAGCTCATAGCTTTTATATGCATACATATATATTATGGATGTGTATACACACATTACTGTAGCTAATGTGTGCATTACACAGTTGTTAAATGCTAGCAAGCCATTAAAATTACTACTGTAGTAAAACACCAGACAAAAAAAAGCAAAGCATTGCCACAGTTATCAGGCAGGAAACATAAGGAGAACTAGCTATGACATCAGCCATGGGGGTGGAAGAGATGTTTTTTTTTTAAATCTGTCAGAATATAAAAATGCAGATCAAAAGCAGATTTAGTAATGTGCTGCATTACAGAAAATGACAATATTGATATAACACAGGCAGAATACCTGAGAAAAAAGAAATGTGATCCTTGTATTATTGAGTACTAAAGTCTGCCAGTTAGCTGAGCTCATTATCCTAAAAAATTCTGCGAAGTGATGATATTCAGTTCAGTGGACCGAACCAGAATATTTTAGGAAGCAAGTGCTCAATAATTAATCAGATTTAAATATATAAAAGTTACTTTGAAAGAAATAGTACCTTTACAGATAGAATGTAATCAAAACTTTAACATCCAGGCCTTGCTCTTGACTATTGGGTAACTAATTTCTAAACCAATAGGATTATTCAAATTTATAAACTCATTTGCATCCGTAACAAATGACAGAGCCTGGGTCACAATGTAAGCACAATGCAGAATGTTACAGACACATCTGCATTACAGTAACAACGCTAGTGAAGAGATCATAAGCATTGATTAAAAAAACCTCTTTCCCCCATTTGCACTTAGGCAAATCAACATCATAAAAACCTTGCAGAGTCTACAAAATGCTGGGTAAAGCATTTGGGTTTCAGGTATCTTGTCTCTTGGGATTAAGTTTAGGAGGCAGGAGAAAGCAAAGGGAGTAGAGGGAGACATCTGGTTTAGATGTTACAAACAAAATAATGCAGAAGGATAATTTCTGCTTTGAAACGCATGCACAGCAATCAGGTCACCAGTTGCTTGGTAACGAGCAAGAAGCACATCAGAATTAGAAGATTTCAAAATAATTAATGACAAGCAGCACCTTTAGAGGGAGAGAAAAAGGCTTGTCACTTGTACTTTTAAATCAAAGCTTCTCCTCGTCCCCACCACCAACTATACTCAGTGCAATTTGTGATATTTTGCAAGAGAATTCACCTTTCTTTTTAAATCTGTAATGTATCTGAGTTTAGTTACAGTCTTTTTTTTCTACAAAAATAAACTACAACCTCTTTTTACTCAACAGCTGACAACAGTAATAGTTGATGGAAGTAGCTGGTACTCTGAATTACACACTGATTTAACCAAAGCCAGCCGCAGAATCATGACCTCCATGAACCAAGGATAAAGAGAGGAAGGATGTATTATTAACCTATGTATGTTACTCTCCATTTCATACCTTCAAAAGTAACCTGTGAAAAAAGTCTCTTAATGCTCATTGGACCAGGATGTGAGGTAATTGGAATCTGGTGTTATTACTCAAGGGAAATAACTAATTTCTGGAATGTAACAACCTTAAGTGAAAAATCTACACGTAAGAAAATATCAGATTCAACCAAAACCCAAACAGTCACTCATGCAAACCCTGAAAAACTGTTGAAGCCTGATTTTCTTGGGCAGGTAGGTCCATCCTGGTCCATCCGGGAAGCAGATACCTGGCCAAGGGCAGGGGCTCTGTGAAGAGTGGACTCCAAAGGACATCCTCCAGGCAAACACTTTGTAAGGACCACAGCAGTACATTTAGCATGGAATTTCTCTGCATCCTCCTCTACCCCTGCAGTGAACGTGCAGCTACTCACAGCCTCCACTCAGCCGAATCTCAGGGAAAGGAGATGATGAGCTTTGTGCCCAATCTAAAGCAGTCACCACCGTGATGATAACTTTTGACAAGGTCAGTTGAGAGGAGCTTACCCCCATCTAAGCTGCGAGACATGGTGTAACGTTTACTAGAAGACCGCTCAAAGTAAGGTGCAGGACGGTCTATGAGGGCACTGGCTCTTCTCGTCTGGGCCTGCGTCCGGCCGCTGTAGCGAAACTTGGAGCCCAGCGTGAGGAACTTCTTTGGAGGTGCTTCTGGCAGCAGGAGCCTAAAACACACCAAGCAGTGCACTGTTATTGCCCCTCCTCCAGAATCAATCCACTGTTTCTGCAGAGGAGAGAAGGCGACTGCTGGGTATCACTCTCCATCGCAACCTGTCTGTCTCACCGGTCTGTGGCTAAAAGGGAATCAAAAGATGCCCCTCATACAGCATGACAAAACCACTTAGCTAAAGCATTTGAAGATCTGAGTTCTTCCAAATGGGCAAGAATCACTCAGCTCCTTCATGCTTCAAAATCAGATTTACTATTTTCTGAACCACCAAAACTAAAATTAAGGTGTTCCTTGTATCAGAGGCCCTGACTAAGCTGAAATGCAGATATATCTCTTTATTTAACATGGTGATGTTATGCTGAGGACAGGGCCAGAACTGATTTCCAGTGAATGCCAGGCAGTATTTATTCACAGGTGTAGACATTTTTCAGGTTTGAGCTCTCCCACCCTCTGTATTTTGGGCATGGTAGATGGCTAAAGAAGCCATTCTCCTGCTATGGACTCTATGCTTCACACACTGATTTTTCATTAAAAATCAGAAAATACCCCAAAAATGCACACTCCATTTCTTTTTAGATCTTTTGCTGCTAAGACTGCATTTCATATGAATGTACAGACAGCCTGAACCAACAGTTTTAAGAAAGGAGGGAAATTCTTCAGTAATCCCAAACATTCCCCAGAGAGGGTTCTTAAGCACTGGACACCCTTTTAAACTGTTGAAAATCCCACCCTTTTGGGTTTTCCTTGTTACATATCTATTTAATGGCCACCTTGGCACAAACTAATTACAGCATTTATTTCACTCTCCCAAACTTTTCTCAATTCTTCTTAAAAGTCAAAAAAACAGCTTCAAACCTCCTCAGTAATCCAAAAATTACAGCTATGGGTTGTGTATTCTGCATGACCAAAAAATACACCACCTACTACTGTCTGTACTTTCATATATAATTAAATAAAAATATTCTTTTGGTTTTTTTAAACTCTTACCCACATCCCCCAGCAATCTTCCATATAAGTTGTTCTCCCTATGCAATCTTATATGCAGTAGTGCAGCAAAGCTCTTCATCTCTTTAATTATAGCAGCTGATATCATAGCACAGATAAAGCAAACATGATTAATTAGGACCATATGGCGATTTTAAGCAATATCTATCTGAAATAGTATGAATAATTTGGGCGCAACTTCTCAAATTTTGAAGAAGCAATAACCATCCTTTATCTGCTCAGAGGTGGCTTATGATCAAAAAGACAATTTGATTTGAAGGGTTTTGTCTCTGCTGACAGAATTCATCTTTTCTCTTGCATCTTATATCACACCTTTAGGAAAAGAAATCCACATACCTGAAAAATGTATGGTGTTCAACACACACTTTCCATAAGCGCTTTGCAGCACGATGATTTGGCAACTTAAACCCAATAGTGCTTTCAAACTGCTCAAACTAGGTAGGAAAAAAGAATAAGTATGTTTTTGATGCTGTGCATCTATTTTTAGACAGTGTACACAGGTTCATCTTCATTTCCTCCGTCTGTAACATGTCATTGCAAGGGCCAACGTATATGCTTATGTATATAACCACATATATGCATATTCTACAGAGAGAATTCTGGGAAAGAAGCTGTGAATGATGATCTATGGCAACCTTTGAGGATCGTTTCTGGGGGGAAACACCGGTAATGAACAAGAGATTTCTTATGGCGACGGTGATGTTTTACACCCCACAGTAACAAAGAGATCAGTTAAGTCTTGGGAGACTTCTGAGAAAACATCATTCAAGTGTTTTAACCCTGTTGATGTAATTTCACCAGTTTGAACTACAGTGTGAAGCCTGGTAATATCTGGGGGTGAACAATAGTCCTCCAGGACTGATTTGGTCTCACACAGCCTTAGATTAACGAGATTTACAGAGAAAGTACTACTGTTAGGAACTTACAGTGGTTAGAGCTAATTCATCTGAGGAGGATGAGGCAAGACAGGTAATTGAAAAGAGTTGTCTGGAGATACAAAGAGACCTCTTTAGATTGTGCTGCAAATTTATGTATTTCAGATGCAGAAGCTGTGCCAGCTGTATCTGCTGTAACGTGTTGGTGGCTACATCCAGATAGCTGAGTAGATAAAACAGAGCTGCTGTGATGGGGGAGGGGTAGACAGAAGGGCACTTGTGAGGAAGTCTGGATCCCTACAGAAGCTGACAGGGATATAAGGCAGGAAACAGCAAAATAATAAAGAAGACGTAGGATAGTGAATCACATTATCATCAAATGTTATTTGGACAGAGGCTGCATTGATTATTTTACACACGGAACTATGACCTGGTCAGAGGATATTGTGTGCCAAGACCAGCAGAGCTCAACAGGGTAGCAGTCAGTGGTGGAGAGCTTCAGTGCAAGCATTGGGAGAGCCAGTGACTATTTGTCTGGGTTTTTAAAATCAAATTCAAGGCTGGAAATTTGGTTCCTAAAACTGTGTCTGCTGAGAGGCAGGAGATGTAGGTTTGTGGATTTTGGTTTAGGACTCTAAAGAAGGCTCAGGATCAGGGGTGGGGGGCCCCAGCAAGTTTGCCAGGTCAATTACGAAGTCAGTCCCAGAGACACTGGCTGCATTAAGGGAGAAATGCCAGTTTTCAACTAAGTGATTTCAGTCCAGCTATACAGCTCCACACTCTAAATGGATATGGGGTTTTCATCTATCACAGACCAATTATTGTACCGGCATTTAAAATGGAAATCCTCCTTCGCCCGTAATGATCCTGAATTTCTTAAGAGTTATCATCTCATAGGCCAGGCTGGATGGAGCTTTGAACAACCTGGTCTAGTGGATGGTGTCCCTGCCCACGGCGGGGGGGTTGGAACAGGATGATCATTAAGGTCCCTTGCAACCCAAACCATTCCATGATATCCATGATTTCTGGGTGAGCACATGCTCAGCCCGGGAGGTCGGTATCTGCTTCGCATCCGGCTGAGCCACGAGAGGGCACTCACTGTACGAGGTTTCATATCCCCTCTCCAGAGCCAGAGCACCAGCTCCTGTGGGCCTGGGAGAGCTAATGTGCGCAGCTACCCAAAATGCTGTAAATATACTGGTCTGATATGTTTATAAAGTTTGGTATGGCCTGTCCACATCTCTTAGTGGGTGAGATAAATGCCAGTTTCACATACAACATGAAGGAGGAGAGCAAGCTCTCCGTGAATAAGCAATATGCAACGTAAATGCCCAAAGTATTCATAACACGGATGAGCTTTTTACGTGCAGATGGCCATATTTATGCCTGATGTTAGTTCATGTATGTAAACAGAAAAATACCAAAGAAGTTTTTTATCTGTATTTTAAAGAAAGTATGTATGTAACCTTTCCTAAGAAAATCAGCATAAATTAGGAAATATAAATGGAGAGGAGTGTTAAAAGCTTATAAGACAAAACCAATCAACGAATCAGTAAAAACTCATGTTTTTTCAAGAGGTTCATCCACTTAAGAGAATCAGGATGCCCTTACCTCCCCTGGTCGGATTTTGATGTAGAAGTTGTTCCTCTTGTAGGAAATTTTCAAAACCTTTGGCCAGGCAAATCTATTTATTCTGAGTCTATCTCGATATATTAAGAGTCCACTTGCACAGACTCCTAGCATGATTTCCACTCCTTCGGAATCCTGGAATAGCAAGCAATGCACTTTGTTGAGTATTTCTATCCTTGCATCCTACAGTAGTAAGGATTCCTGTATATCTTTTGTTTCTATCTGAGCTACGTCTTTTTAATGCATCAGTTGTAGTGACCTGATTTCTGAGCACTACCCTACTCACTGAATGCATTCATGCAAATAATAGTAAGGTTGGGCAGGGTGAAGGAAACTGAGGGTTTCCAATGTTTCCTTACATTTTACAAAGACTCCAAAAGGAGGAGGGAAATTTTAGATGTCATTAAAAGAATTATATCAATGATATAGCAATGTTTTATTAGCATAATAAGAAAGGGTTATTAGCATAAATACCAGATTGAAAGTAAGAATGACAGCACACAAATTTACTTTTCCTGGTATCACTCATCTTCATGACTAAGCTGCGTGACTCCTTAGATTTTTCTTCTGTAGCTTGCTCATGTTGGCTTTAGTAGGTTTGCTAGTTTCTTTAACGCTCTTGCACCTTTGCTCAGTATTTTCACTTTGAAATGCCCAGTGGGCATAAAGTTGGGCATTTGGGCCAGAAAAGATTATTTTTTAAGAATGTGCTACTGTGACTGTGCTACGACTACATTTAACAAAAGGATGTAGCTCAGACACATTAGCACTACAAAAGATTTGTCCACAATCTTATCAGAACATATCCATAGATATGTGGGGTTTTAAGTTAGAAATATAGATCTGTCTTTCCTTTTCAAGTCTTCAAATAATCTAAAACCAATCTTCACTATCTTCTATCACTGTTTCTTCATTTAGCTAAGTACTAGTACTGATAGAGAAAAGAAGAATCCACTTTGAAGTACTGAGTTCCTCACTAATTTTTTAAAATAACCTGAAGTCACAAAAACCTGATCGCAGAAGCTATGGAGATGTCACCCTATGATAATAATGAAATGAATTCATCATTTTCCTCTGGTTTTCCCAACCAGCCATCTTTTAGACACTCGGTGAAAATCTGATTACATTTCAAGACCAACACAATGGTATGCATGGTCAATCATGATGAAACACAGCACAGTTTCAAATGAAAAAAAAGTTTTAAAATCACAACACACAAATAGTGCGACAAAGTCACTCCAGTGTTAGAAAACACACCAATAGAGGACATATGTTCCAACAACGATGGCATCACCATTTAAAGACAGATTTTTTCTAAATACAGCTCTTGTGTGGTATCACTGTCAGGCACTACAGAAAAGACAAAGCTAATTTTTGTCAGTGTATTTCAGTTTCACTTTCCTAAGCAAAGAGCAATGTCTAGATACAGTGAATACATTCAAAAAAACAAAGTCTCATTGCAGTAATCACACTACCTGGTGAATGCCTCAAATGGAAGTGTGCTCATACATGACACATTTCTGCAGGTGCAAGGGGCTTCTTTTTTTGATGCACTTTCTCTAAACCTTTTTGAGAAATGCCTTCTTCCCTTATCTTCACTGCAGATCTAAGTTTATTCAAGACTTCTGTTAATTGTTGGTGTCAGAGACTGTTTTCCAATGTGATACTACTAGTGTAAAACAAAACCTAATTAAAATAATTTGGCTTTTTTCAGGAGCCATGTGGTTGAATGGGACAGAAACTTGTTAGCTGTAACATCCGAGGCACATCCCTTTAGCTCTGCATATGGATGCCAGGGGGGTTCCTCAGGATGGTGGTGGACCAGAGGACAAATCTGTCTATTTTAACACATTTTTCATAGCAGCCTTGCATTGGATAACTGAGAACTAGTTTTAATGTGAGCTGGTGAGTCCAACATCTGTCCAACACCAAAGATATTGGCACAGACTTAATGAATTGACATTTACATAGAGACATTTGCCATAGCACCACTTCCAAAAGGCATGCACAGAGATACTTGTCCCCTAGCCTGACACCATCAAATCTCACTGGCAGACCTAATTAAAACTAAACATGGCTTCTCACACAGAGTCTACTTTTCCCATCTTCAGCTCAGTTTTCAAGATGACTGTTGGGTTTCTTAACCCACAGATGGACACAACTTGGTTGCCACCACAGTTTTTTTAAATAAAGAGCAGCAGTTTGGAGAGAGATTAGCTTTTCTACCAATTTCTCTTGCTCTGTGTCTTTCTATATGAAAAAAAGAAGAGCAAGCCAGGATACTAATACTTTTCCAGAAAAGAATAAATAAAATGGTTACCTTATAATATCCCATCTTAATTCACAGCTTTTCTCCAATATTCTGGAAAAATTCTTACACCTTAATGCTATGTTATGTACAATATTCAGTAACAAAGCCTGTAACTTATTTAAAACGCTAATCCACTTAGCTAGTTTGTGGATTTCTTTGCATCAGAATAAAAGCTATTGAGTGACATTTGCCAATCCATTTCTCTCTGCTCCAAATGTGCCTCAAGGCTCTGTGCATATCTGCAGGATACAGGGAAGGCAGTGGCATCCCTCCTGGTAGATGTTGCCCATTGAGCTGTACACAGATTCTTCATTTTCAGTGAAGGCAATTAACAGAACAAAAAAGATTGCCTTGAATTCTGTACCACACATGCACAGCTCCTACAAAATGCCCCAGGGACACAGTTGCAGGCTCTTTCAAGATCTGAGCTGCAAATTTATCTAAATTCTTGAAAGGATCTGCTGCAGCAAAAAAAGAGGCTCACAGTAATTTGACCTTTACAGAAAATGCAGTTCTCTCCACAGGGCAGAATTCTTTGGTTCAATATTCATTTGCCAAGGATGTTTGCTAACCTCAAAAATATTAAAATCCATTAGTCTTACCCAGAAGAGTGAAGAAAACAATAGTAATTATTTATTTGGGAAAAAGCCCCTAAAACCAAAAATCAGACAACCAACACAAGGCTCATAGGTGGCTCCACCAAGCCACAGTAAGAATGACCATGTTTTATTCATAACTTAGCCTGCTGATGATTAGAGAAACTACTTGATCAGGGGAGAATGTTTCCAGGAGAATTACTGTCCTCCCTGTCAACCACAACAACCACACTTTAGGAAAGAGACAAGCTGCTGTCTCCCCATTATCATCAATCTGATTAGGTTTCCAGCACAGCTAAATAATTGCTTGAAAGTCCTTTGCAGCATAGAAATGATCTGCTATCCAGTTAAGATAGCGTGGTTGGCCTTATTAAACTGGAAAATGTAGCTGAATTAAATGACAATTGACCACTCTCTGGACAGCTTCTAAAATCCTCCCTCATCACCTCATCCATTCAGCATTTTCCTCAAGGATTGCATTGTTTAATCAACATGAAAGTTGATGTGCAACATCTTTGAATCTATAGGATAAGTAATGTCATGGTCCCAAGATATATTTACACTTATCCCATGAGTTACCTTTCCTCATGCTGACACATGATTCATCCCAAAAAATTCCTGGCTCAAAAATACAAGAAAAAATAAATCAGGGAGTCCATGCAGATTCAAGTAGCATGCCACAGGAGAAATATGGCCAGTGAAAGAACCAAAGTACATACCTTGGCATGATGGAGATCTACTCCATACATTGATAGCTTTTTTGCATTCTCCAGGAAATGCATCTCAGCTTCTGCAGGTGTCATTCCCCTGTGGAAAAGTAACCAGTTCTAGCATAAAAGTTAAGGAAACAGAATCCAAAAGAAAATCCAGCAGCTGGAAAACATTTTCAACCTGTCAGAACTATAGCCACACCCCTCAGGTAGCTATGTACCTACCAGAGCCACAGCTCTAGTGCAGACCCGGCTAACCCTCCTGCTGCAAAGCTCTTCTCTATCAAAAGACACACAGATGAGTCTCGCTGGAAAAATATTAAGTCCACCACTGCTGAATTTAACACCTTCTGATGCACCAAGATGCACCTGAAGCCAGCTGGAGCTCACACTGATGCCCTCGGCTTACCTGTGGCTCTTGTGCAGCTCGATGACTTTGTCCTCCAGCTCTTTAGTGTGGTTTGGCGCAAAGCGGAATTCGCTGATGTAGTCGCTGCCGTACTCGTCAGGGTCGTAGTCGCCGAGCTCCGACTGCACAGTGTAGGAGCCCAGCAGGGCCAGCGTGACGAACGAGCAGGGCAGCCGACCCGAAACGATGTCATCTCTCAGCTGCAAGCAGAGGTAGTACCTGCAAGGGAGCACCAAGGCAGCTCAGACAGGGCTCCTCCAGTGCTGCTCCCAAAGAAGCACCGCCCGAGCACTGGAAAGAGGCCTCGGTTCCAATAGGAATTTGCAGACAGCCAGGCCCAGAGATTTTCAGCCATTTACAAGGACAATAATAATTTTGTAAAAACAACCCAAAAAAACCCCAAACACCAAGCTCTTGCCTAATTTATCGATGGGAACACCTAATTTATCTTTATACAGCAGCATGGAGATCTCTTAGTAAAATAGGTTATTACTTTGTTTAGTGACCTAGATGAAGAAATACCCATTAAACATACTAGATTTCTATCATAAATCACTAAGATATAAAACTACTTGATCATTCTTTAAGGAGAAAAAAATAATTAAAACCCTCATATACTGTTTTTTTAAGAATAGCTGAACTCCAAGTCATTCAAAAAACATAAGTGGTCTCTTTACCATAATGTTGTGCTTTCTCAAAAATACATTTAAACAGTAAATGCTGTTAAAACCACAGAGATATGCAGTGCAAGGTTTCACTAGATAGATGAAAACAGGAAAAAAAAGTGAAGAGCATTGGTTTGGTGGCAGAGTTCCCAGGGGAAACTTAAGAGTCTGAAGAGAAATAAAGCAATTCTTTTTCTTTGGAAGTCCTCCGTTCAAATGTGAATTCTTGGCACACTGTCTTTCTGCACAGTACCTACCAGAGGAGACCCTGATCTAGGCCAAAGGCTTCATGCTACCTTAAACGCAACAAGTAGTCCATAAAGCACTGAAGGTTAAAAGTATTCAAAGGTTGCAAAATGTTGGAACAGGCTGGGGAACAGTTTGCTGATGGCACAAAAACTCATCATGGCTCAAAGTTTTTGTGCCTCCTTCCAAGGAGGAAATCAGGTGAGGTTTTGCCTTTCTTTTTTTTCTTTTGTGTCTGCAATCTGAATACAAAACCAGAAAGCAAAGGTGTAGAGTGCAGAGCTAAGTGACCTGGAGGGCAGGGAGCAGCTACTCATCACCACCGTATACTCGCTATTCCATGCACATCGATTGCTCACTTTATCAAATGATATACAAAATTTGCATGCATGCTTATTCTCATCTATCCTAGTTTCAGCTGGGAAAGAGTTCATTTTTTTTCCTAAGTAGCTGGTACAGTACTTTCTCTGTTTTGCATTCAGTATGGTCATGAAACCACAACATTATCTCACTTCTATCCTTTCATAGTCATGATTTTACTTACAGTAATAATTTGTTACCACTGGCAAAAATGGGTATCAGGCATGTTTGTGAAAATGAAAATCAACTCTAAGGAATATACATATTGAAAAAACTGGAGTTTAGGCTTAAGCTATACAAAATACTTCATAACACAGAGGATAGACACTGTTCACACTGTCTTTTCAGTCAAACCATTGCATATTTTCCATAAGCTCATATGAAAAAGAAAGACAGTGGGAATAGAAAACACTTCTTTTCTTGGATAATAAGAGTGTAAGTGCTACTAGGAACAGCTTTTAAGCCACTTCTAAAAAGGTATTCAATGTTTAAAACACCTGGTAATGTCTTCAGATAGCTGGGCAGGGTCTGGAGGGTAGAATTTCACATTAAATGCAAACTGCCAAGCACCACCTGGAAAAGAACACAGATTGACTGAAAGTATACTGCAAGTGCAAACAGAGATGCTCATGCTATTCAATTACCAGCAGACTGAAAAATATCACAGACAAGCAATTAATAAGAACAGGTTTTAGAATATTTTTCCCACATGTCATACTGAAGATACCATATTACATCAGACTTTACAGCTCTTTTCTTATTTAGTAAGATTTCTGCTGAAGTGAGGACTCTGAGTGAGAAGTAATTTATTACTAATACTAAAAAAACCCCCTCAGTCTGAGAACAAACTTTATCAAAAGTAAGCACCACACAGTCTGTACAAGCTTTAAAAACCAATAACCCAAAACATAGAGGCACTGGAAACACTACAAGCCAGAGCATGAATGGGCTCTGGAGCAGAGTGATGTGTCGAGGTCTAGCTGACCAAATCAGCTCACAGCATCCTCTCAGACTGCTGCCTCAGCACATAGACCCTTTCTTCAGCAGACATAAATTACTGTGCAGACAAAACTGCAAGGACAAACACAGAGAGTATGACTGAAAAAATACATAGCACTGGGGAATTATTGTTTAATTATTTCACTAAATTTAGTTGCCCCATGGGATGGATACTGGTTTGCATCGCCAGAGTTAGCAAAATTATTTCTGGAGTGTTAGCTTTAAATGTAAAAAAATAATATCAAGATTTAAAAAAAGGGTTGAACATGGTATGTAAATATAGCCACTATTCTGAAAAAAATGGTTAGGTTACACTAGCACATGACTTGAATGCAAATGAAAAGCAATAACAAAACCCCAAACCACAGTGTTCTTACAAGCAGCAAGGAAATTTCATCCCATGCAAAGCCCCATCCACTTTGGTCATCCACAGATCTGAGAAGACAGGCTCAAATGCTTAAGGCCAGATTGGATGGGACTTTGAGCAATCTGGTTTAGTGGGAGGTGTCTCTGCCCATGGCAGGGTTGAAACTAGGTGATCTTTAAGGTCCCATCCAAACCAAATAATTCAATGATTCTATGAATGTGCAAGAGTTTTGACATTCACTATCAGGACTTCAGCTCTTGGCAAGATCTTTGCAGTCCTTGATTATAGGAACTTTTCCATTTTCTTGGGCCATAAAAGATGGTGAAAGGAAGATTTGGCTGGCAGCAAGGATGGGGTTTGGTCCTACCAGGGAGTAGACTAGCCCCAGGGTAGGAATGCAGCCAAGGGGTGACACCTGTTCCACAAGAGATTGATGGAGCCGCGGCCTGTAAACCTATTCCTTGGCACACACAAAATAAATCAAACTTATGATAAAGCCTATCAGAAGAGCACAGCTGGTTAAGATAGAGGAGCAAGCAGTCTTCACGCTATAGGTAGAGGTGCTGGAATAAAATCTAACACTGTGCAAGTTGGTGGGTTATAACTAACAGGGTGTGAACCAAGGGCTTTTCTCAACCACTGGGATGAAATCCCAGCAGTGTGGTCTGAGTGTAGTACAAGTCAACCAGTGTTAGCAGGACTGTATATATGTTTTGGAAAGCATTACAGGTAACAGCATTACTTTTCCACTGTTGGCCTATTCCAAACCTCTGGGATGAATTGTACAGATAAAGCAAATTATTACTGTCATTTTCTGCAAATACAATTGTACACTGCCTCAAGTCCAGGATAAGGGTCTTCTGCCCTGGTTAATCTCCCACTGCCACAACACTTCATTGTCTATTTCATGGCTTGGGTACATATTAAATGCCTTGCAAAGATGTCATGGGGAGTTGAGCTGCTTTACTTGCATTGACCATCTGTGTAACCTAACTCATTGTGGTATAAAGCACCTTCCTCTCCAGATCCATCCCTTCATGAGATTTAAAAAAGGCAAATGTTCATTACTTTGTATTGTACATCACTCACTTGTAATGAAAATAATACTGGAGGAAAGGGGAGGTTGCTCATAGTAAGTGGGGAAATTTTCCTGCCGGTGTAAATTAACCCTTTGAATCTTGAAGAGGGAAGGAGATTTATTTGCCAGGCCTGATCCAACAAATGTGAATTACCAGATATGCTTGTTTGTGAAAGCAGAAGTACTAGAAGAGGTTATTTAGAAAATGTGCACAGAAAAAAAGTTACTGAGGTTTTTCTGGCCACAGAAGTCATCCACATAAAAATTTTGTCAATTTTTAAAAGTAAGGGGAAGTAAAAAAACACAAGTCAAATTTTGAGCCCAGCAGTCTCAAGATAGTTTTCCTTTCAGAGGTTTTTGAATTTCTAATGCAGCAGACACCTAGTTATAACAACTGAGCTTTTTAAAAGATTCATATGAATCAGAAAATTGACTGAATGGCCATTTTAGGAGCAAAGATCAATCTTCTGAAATGCAGAAAGGAAAGGTATTTTAGATAGAGTACTATCTTTGTATCAGTGAATTATTTCAGTACGGGGCATGAGCAGTGTTTCTGGATATGATATAAATATCAGTAATGCAAGAAATAATTCATACACGTGGCCTAGTCCCTAAGGTTACATTGCTTAATGTCAAACTTCAGCATTTTGCATCTCTGCAAATGTCAAGTTGTTTTCAGCAATGCAAGTTCATGTGTTAAGGGCATCAGTAATGCCTCACCATCATTGTGGGGTAATAAAATCTAAAGGATATAGATAATTTCTTTCCTAAAGACTTGGGACAAGATACAAAAGATGACTGTGAAATAGGCTTTGTCCCCATGGGGAAACATGTAGAAGGGGGCAATGATAAGAGACTTACTTCGGATCTGCTTCTTGATTTCCTTGGCAGGGTCCAACCAATTCTGCAAAGAAAATGTTTCCTTTTTTCAATTTGAATTAGAAAACACAATAAACATTATTTTTAAAACAGTGCTATAAGTCAAAGTGAGAACATGTGAAGCTCTGCCATCCATTTCTCCTTGGAGCAGCAGTAGGCAGGGCTAACACTAATTTTCAAGATGTGGCCCTGGGTAGAAGCAGGATTTTTATTAACCTTCACGGACTTTGAGGGCCTGAATGACTTGAAATAAAAGAATAAAAAATAAGAATTGGTAAAATGAACCCACAGAGATCTTTTTGCAGAGTATCTTCCAGGAAAACTAAATTTCTGTTAGATTGTTACAAAGAAACTTTTTGATCTATTTTTTTTTTTCTCCACTCCTGGAAAGGCTGAAAAGGCTTGCTAGAGGATAAGCAAGTGCAGAGTAGGGCACTACCCTGCTTCCAAGGCAGCATGGACATGAGGGGCTCTCCAGAGAAAACCAGAGGCAGAACCACAGCACCTCTGCCCCCATCCATGCCATGCAGAGCCCAGTGACTATGCAAGACAAAACCCCTGCTGAGGAGGTGGGGAATTGTCCCAGTGATGTGTTAGTACTCTATGGATGCCAAGGAGCAGATGAAATTCCTCTGGAGGAGGCACACAGCAGCTTGGGGTCTCAGTGCCTCTGCTGTCTTGACCTCTAAGAGAATCAAATTAATATTTAAAATGCGTCACAGCCCAGAACAAAAAGTTCTCTTTCCCCAGGAAAGTTCCACTTTCTCCAAAGAAAGATAAACAAATATATCAGAGAGACAATAAAACACTACAGAAATATCAAACAAGCAGAACACAACAATCCCCCCCCAACTAAAACAACCAGTCTGCAGCTGTCCAAACCTGCTCAGTGGTGCAAAACATGAGCCTGAAGAACTCCAGCTATTGCTGAGCACAAAAGCACACTATGCACCAAGAAATTAAAGATGCATTAAGATTTCTGTTTACAAAGATGACATGGGATGTTGGCACATATGTTGTCTGGCTGGAAGTTACGTACCAGAGGATGAAGGTGAATTGCTAAGTACTTTGATATTAAAAATATGTATGGTATTGATCAATGAAAGTGGTGTCAGGCAGTTGTTCTTTTAATTGTTTAGCCCCGTAAAGTAACTGGTGGCCTATAAATGTTTAGTGCTTCTAAACCACATGTTAATAATGAATCCATGCTTCTCTTTCTCATAGGAAAACATACCTATCTGGAAATGCATTTAGACTTCTGCCTAGCTTTTATCAAAACTCAAAACTAAGCATATACTAAAGCATTATCTTGCATTGGTATGGACCAAGAATCTGCTTAATATCTGCTTAATATCTTAATAGCCAGTATCTGATTTTCTGAATCAGAAACAAAGAAGTCTGTAAAGAAAGGGGAAGAAAGAAAGAAAAAGACCAATATCTTTCATATCATATATATTTGAAACAAAAGGAAGCCTAGAAAATACAACTGTTGTTCCCACAAGACATAAACAGCAAAAAAAGTAGTAATAGCTCTAGCTCCATCAGGGAAGACCTTTCAGGCCATGCAAAGCACAAAATACCTTCACCTAGTGAGGTCTGCTGAGCTACTACGCACATTGCTAAGAAGTTTTGTACTGCTTTCTGTCAAAATATTTATCTTAAAATGCCAAAATAACACAACGTATTTTAAATTATCCTTTGATACTCCCTCTTTCACTGTACTATGTCCCAAACAATGTAGGTACATATCACTTGTAATTCACAGCTTGTTTCATACTGAAGTTGGGATGCAGGACAGCAGAATGTGATTCACTATTGCTACCAACTGCTTCTGAAGACTAATGTCTTTAGTCAAATCAACAATAATGCTAAGATAAAGTAAAGGCTTAGAGCCTTCCCTTATCTTAGCAGTTAGCAGGAGCAGTCAGTCATCTCCTGCCTATCTGTGTCCCAACCACTACTATTAAGTCATATTTTAGTATTATATGTTTTTCAGTGTATCTATGAGTGTAAAGCTGACTTTCATCTATGGCAGTAAAGGTATAAATCATACTAGAAAGAGCATCAGCTATATGACTGATATCCTTCATGTCATAAATACCCGAAAGAGAGGGAACCCAGGGAAACAGAGGAGATGCTCTTGAGAAGTAGAGTCACAAAAAACCAATTGCTCAAACTGTGTCCATGGAACTTGGCAAGGAAGATAAAACCAACTTCTGGATTGTTTGCAACTGTCTGTCTGATGTTCACATGCCAAAGTCCACCTGGAGCTTTATGGGTTACCTTTTGGTTTTCTGTGTCTCTGTATGTTAGCCCAAAGTAGTCTTTTTCCAAAAGGTTCAGATGCTCGCACACTTTGTCGAATAGCACTTGACCTCTGGAACGTTTCTGTGGAAAATGAACAGAAAACAAAAAAAAGACCCTTAAGTTTGCAAAATAAAGTCACATAAGCATTAAAATAACACCTTTTCTGTCAAACCAGTAACCTCAAAATGATTCATTTCAACACATCCATCTTTCCAACCTATTGACCTGGAGCTTCATAAGAATCTGCTGAATGGGGCAAATCCTCTTTTCCTAAAACTCGTGTTTTCTTGCAGAGTTAAAAATAAGTCATACATGTCATGTTTCAACTTCCAATTAGAAAACCTCTTCTGTCTTTCAGAAACTGCAATTTCAAGAGCATGCTAAGGTCATACCTCTGCAAACCAAATCAATTCTTTGTGTGCAAGCAGCAACAAATAGCAGTACAAAATATTCCTGGTCACGGATTATCAGAGTTGTGACTGGGGGGGCAATCCACTGGAGGAAAAACCAAATATGGACATACTTTTTGCTTCGATAAGAGTGTGGACTGATTTGAGGACCCATTTTTGTCTAATACACAGGGAAATGTGATTACACCATCTACTGAAATAATGGAAAAGAGCCTAGTAACTGACTGGGAATGCAGCTGGGTAAAAAAACAGCTTTCCAGTGCCCTACTAACCTTCTTTACTGCTGGCATGTCAGATGAGAAGACTTCTTACTGTCAACACCCAGAACCCTTAGCAGAAATTTCATAGTATCTATCATACTGGACAGTAAAAATTCAGGTCATCCTGGTTCTCAGCATTGTATGGGAAATTGAGAAAAAAATTCTCCAGAAAACCAAACAGACAGAAACATCCTCTTTACAATCTACACATGCCAACTTTGATATGCATTAACTATGATAAACAATTCAAATTATTTGGGCCATATTCATCACTGTGTTTCATCACTGCCTGCTTCCCTAAGTGCAGCTCAGCTAAAGGAAAAACTCTCCCCACTTTATTCTGACCACACACATACATAAATATTTTAGTTCATGTCAGTGCAGCATTTTCTTTACCTGTGGCATACACATGAATAGAAGCAGACTGGAAATACACTACTTGCTTCAAAGGCAATGGAGGCAGTTGACACAAAAGAGGAGAGAATGCCACTTCTAAATTTGCATGCCTCTGCCAACAGAGCTGCACCCGGAGCCAGCCCAGCAGCCTTGGCTGGAGGAGGGCAGTTCAAAATCCAAGCTGACACAGCTATGCCAACAAACCCATGGAGCCCAACGCTGACCTCAAACTATTTTAGAAATCCTAAGCAAGCCAAGAGAAAAAAAAGGAAAGAATTGAGGGTTGCTGCCTAACATCCAGTGAAAACATCACAAGAGATGATGGAGAGAGTTGTGCAGTGTAATCTAATTTCTGTTAAATTTGGTATTTTTACTGGCATTAGAATGGTATATTGGAAAGGACATTGGAAAACATCCTTTACATTTTTATCAATGGAGAAACTGAAG
The DNA here is from genome assembly GCA_013390045.1 of Picathartes gymnocephalus. Taxonomy (NCBI): domain Eukaryota; kingdom Metazoa; phylum Chordata; class Aves; order Passeriformes; family Picathartidae; genus Picathartes; species Picathartes gymnocephalus. The sequence goes on from WEKY01016262.1 coordinate 148,304, forward strand.
TGTGACCTAAAAAATGTTCTCCAGCTGAGGAAAAAAAAAAGCCAGGCCCAGACGTGCATTACAAGTGTACAAGTGTATTCCTGTAACTTCATTTACCGTGCCTTCCAGCATTATTTGAGCAAACAACTCTGGGGCCTTGTTCTGCATGTCACATGCTTTCCACCCTGTAAGTAGCAAGCATAAATATGCCCCAGCTCCTTTATAATGTCAAACAAATGTTTAGTTAATTCTTCACGTCCCAAACTTGAAAGTAGGTAACAAGAGGTTGGTGGTTTTATACTTGGTGCTCCCTGTAGAGGAAGAGGCGGATAAAAAAGATCTTAATACTGGTGTGTGGAGAGGAACCAACTCAGAAACTTCAAGACAAAATGGTCACATTTCCACTATAAGCAAGCAATGCTGTATTTTGCCAAATTTCTTGCTCTTCTATTTGTTAGCAAACTAAGTAGTTATACCAAAAGGAGAAAGACAAGCAGGTTAGCTCTAGAAGACACCAGCTTTGAAAAACATTATGTGTGCACCAGTGTACCACTTACATGTATTTGAATTGTGGCACTTCAGTGCTCTCTTAATTTTAAGAGTCACTTAAGGCCAACACAGAAGCCGTTTTATGTGCCCCATCCATGTAGCTAGACAGATGTCTGTTTTGAGAAATAGTAGCTAGCAGCTGCAAGGTACGGTGTTTTAACAGGGAATTACAGGAAACAGTTGTGCAGGACTGTGCTGTAATAAAAACCAAATGCCCAGCAAACCCCCAGTGCTCGGTATTTCTTGTTTGGCTACACACTGCAAGCATGTGAGAGTATCTATGGCAATCTGGAACAATTTTCATGGTAATGTAACCTCCTCTTCCTCCTTCTGAATGAAGATGCCCAAGTTGTACTTAGTCATTTTCCACAAAATTCCTGCTGCATCAGGGTATGGGAAATCCCTGCTGGTGGTGCAAGAGGACGTGAGAAATACAACACGTAACTGACAGCCCTTCCTGGCCAGGGTGTTCTCTTCACCATCACAAGGTAAGGACTGGTGCTGGTTGAGGGGAAGCCTTACCAAGACCACTTCTCTTTCCACAGAAATGGCCAGTAGTGTCCAAACAGATGAGTCTCACATTATAGCCTCACCACTGCCCCTGAAGGCCTGTTCCCAGGTCAGAGGCAACCTGTGGGAGAAGGGTTTAGGGGACTCTGGTCATCTGGGGAGTTGGGGCTGCCTAGCAATGGAGTGACACCTGCTGTCCTAATGCGAGAGAAATCCTCGTGCGCTTGCATATAGGCAGCAGTGCCACTTCGAACCCCTGTGTTGTGAGCAGGCACACTGTTTCTAAAGCATCATTGCACAGAAACACAGTGAAAGGAAGCTATTGCATAAATTCATGGGAAATTAGGAGGTTCAATTAGAAATATATAATTAATGCAATTGAACAGGCCTCTTTTGCCCTTGTTAATTGTTTTTATTTTACTGCATGCCCAAATAACCATGCCATGAAAGGCAAGGATATCATTGCTTTGGCAGGGAGAGAATGGGAGGAGGGGAGAAAGGCCAACTTACAAATTTATACAGCTCCTCAATCCATCCTAAACCTTCACTTTCCATTATTTTGGAAAGACAAGTCTAAGATGATGAAAGATTGACAGTCTGCTGGTTACTGTGGATCACAAGCTAATGCCAAAAATGCCAATCAATTCTCAGCAGTCCAAAAAATGTGGATTAAAAAAATAAATAAAAAAATAAGACTCTGTGCTATAAAATACTGACTTTGTAAATGAAAAAAATTTCTGAAAGGCAAATATGGCAAGAGTATCCACTAGAAATATTCTTAGATATTTCTTGAGGCATGAATGGGATGAAACAAAATGTGCAGATGTGAAAAAAGACACTTTGCTTAAGCTGTGGGAAATCAAGTAAACAGAAGGAATACAACACACAGATTAAACAGTATAAATGAACACAAAGGTCCAGGAGCAAAAACATTACGTTTTTTCACAGCCTCATCCCCAAAGCTCTATAAAGGCCAGGGCTCTCTCTTGAAGCTGGAATGGGAATAAACAGCCTCCTGGTGAAGTTCCCAGTGAAAGGAGCCAGCAGCAGCAAACTTGGCAAGTCAGTGCTTGCCAGCAATTCTCTCACACAAGGGAAAGGATAAGCAGCCTCTCTTGTCACCAGCTTTTCCTCAGTTTTGAATCTGAGTTTCTCTCTCCTTGGGATGCTGAAGGTCACAAAAGGCTCTCTTGTCCCCTAACTGGCTTCTCCAGAAACAGTCCATGCTCAAACCTTTCCACATCATCTTCTTCAGGCTATATGCCTCCATCAAACCCCAATCACCTTACAAGATCACCAGACCAAGATAACATATTGTGCGAACACACAGTGAGGAGCTCAAAAATTAAAGTACTTCTACCTTAGCTCTGCCTGGATAACAAGATTATTATCAAGTCAGTTATTCTCACTGGCAAACATTTGGTTAAAATGTTTGGTATTTCTTAATGCAGAACAATAGTAAGGAAGTTTTCTTTATTATGATTAAATCCATAAGCTGTAAAGTGCTTATTACAAGTAAACATTAAAGTGAAAAAACGCAAGCCTTTGTTATCACTTCAGCCACAAAATATGTACTATGTGGTAATCACAGAACCACTGACTAGCTGAGGTTGGAGGGTTCCTCTGGGGATTGCCCAGTCCACCCCCCCTTCCCCAGAAGCACCACCTAAAGCGGATTGGTCAGGATCATGCCCCCTTGGGTTTGAATATCTGCATGGATGGAGACTCCACAGACTGTGTGGGCCACCTTCATAGTGAATTTTTTTTCCATCTGTTTGAATGGAAATTCCTGTCTTTCACTTTGTGACCCTTGTCTCTGGTTCTGGTAAATGTGAACCACTGACCACATTCTGGCTCCGTCTTCTTTACTCCTCCCATCAGATATTGATACACATTGCTAAGATCCCCCTGAGCCTTCTCTTCTCCAGGCTGAACAGTTCCAGCTCTCAGCCTTTCCTCATAAATACATGCTCCAGGGCGTTCATCATATCTGTGGCCCTTTGCTGGACCCTGACTAGTATGTTCATGTCCCCCTTGTACTGGGGAGCCCAGAGTCAGACTCGGCATTTCAAGACTGAGTAAAGGGGAAGGATCACCTCCCTCAACCTGCTGGTAACATTGCCCAAGTGCCCTTCTGTGCTGCCAGGGAACATCACTGACTTCTGTTCACATTTTTGCCCATCAGGTCCCTTGAGTAATTAAACCCTGTATTGCACCAACCAAGCTACCAAACTCATATGTTACTGTACTGTGTTAAGCAACGAGGAAAATTACATAGAAAATGCCCAACCAACAGCTTAATACAAAGATGTGACACCAACTGCCTTGTCATACAGGTGCTAGTAACACTCCAGAAAACTCCTTTGGGAGTCAGTAAAATATAGGGAAGAGATCAGGAAGACTTCAAATGTTATATGCTGGATGGTGCTTCCCAGGCTGGAAGCCAGTTGTCCCAGAGGAAAATTTATCAGGGTTTAGATCTGCCACCTCCAAGGGACAAATTTCATTTCTGTGAAAGGCTGTAGGCTTGGCTGCCCCATGCCAGGAGGTACCACCTCTCCAAAAGGTCTTCAAGCTGCTGTGGCTCCTGGTTTGACAAACCTTCCCTGTCCCTGAAACAATCATTTGCACTATTCCTGCAGGCCATTTTGGCACCCACCCTGATAATGCAGTCTCTTCTGATGCACCTCACTCTGAATGACCCACTTTCGCTTGTTGGGTAACCTCCAACCTACAGGACCAGCCATCTTTCCTAGCGCTATGCCAGCTACAGCTGTCCATGCTGAGGACCTGTCAGTACTCAGCGTTCTTTCAGACAGAATCCAGCCCTCTGTCTGACAGGTTTCTCACTGGAGGGACAATGCCACTCTGGGACTGGTAGCTCAACATGGCTGAGGCGTCTCTATTCTCAGAGGGTTTCAAGGCCAGGCAATGCCACAGCTGGCCAGATCCCATCTGCTCACTGCCCTGCTCATGTCAGGGGCCTCTCCAGTCCCTTTGAACCAGCACGGCTGTGATAATGGGATCCCTGTGCACCTCTCCAGGTGCTAAGGGGTTCAGACTCTGATTACAAGCCTACTCTCAAGGCTCTACTTTTGCTCACTAGCAGATGACCCTCCTCTCAGTGAGAGGGAAACAGGAGGAGGAGTTGAAGAGTAGCAAACAGCCCTCTCAGCTTCCTAGAGATGAAAACTATTGCAGCCTCCAAAGTGACGCACTTTGGGGCGGTTCTACTTTGGTATTCAGTGCTGCAGTCTCATGTGGGGGCAGAACGCTGAGCAAGGGCTGCCTGCAGCATGGAATCAATTACAAGAGATCACATTAAGACCAAATTTTGCAGTGCTAGGGAAAACACAAAGTGAGAACAGAGTTCCACAGCCAAACATCTGTAACAAGATTCAGTTTTGCCACCAATAACCATCAACTCCATGGCACAGAAACCACAAGGTCAGGACAGCCTGATGAATTGAAACTTCACTTCTCTTTCTGATCAGTCAAGGAGCCCAGCAAGACAAAAATGTATCACAGATGTGGACCTGGATTTTAAATGGGAATAGTTTGCCTGTAACTTTCTGCACAAATAAATATGCAAACGACCTTGCTGCTTTCCTGGGAAAAGCTGCCAACCTGCCAGTGAGCAATGTCACACTAGTGCTAGCCTGACGTCCAGCTCCATAGAATTACTGTAATAACTCTAGTTGGGCAGGACCGCTGGAATAAGGACAAACAGATCAGTATCATGGAATCCCGGTACGAATAATTGGACTTGAACTGATGTTGAGGTTATCTGGTTCACATTCCTAATAAGCATTTGCACTTTCCAATGGATCTCAACAATGCACTGTGTAAATGTGTGGGCTAGCTCTAGCCTTGCATGCTGTAATGTATTTTGGCGTGTGCCCATACTAACCTCTTCCTTTTCCCCTCTTCTTTCTGGTGGGGAAGAAGTAGCAAATTTTTTTTTTCATTTGCAGAGTTTTGACTTATTTTTTATGAAAAAGATTTCAATTGCATGCAGACCACTGATTTTATTTCATTTTACTGTTTCAATTTAAATTACTTTTTGTAATTTACTTTGGTTTATACTTTTCTACACAGCATGGGCTGCATGGTCGTCTCCTATGTGCAAACACAAGTAAAATACCTGCAAAAGTTAAAATGTATATGGCCACAAATAAGTATCATACACAAGGGGAAGTTTCTCCACCCCCACATTGCAGCTTCCGCAATTATTCTTGCAACACAAACAAGTGAAAATGATTAACTGGTTGTCAGGAATACTTTGTACTCACCGCAGAGAGCACTCTCTTCACAAAATTCCCCCAGCTGAGTCTCTGAGTCGCTGAATTCCAGCCTCCTGACAACACAATTTCTCATTCTTTCCTCATAAACTACCCAATTTACAAAAAATATATGTCAAATCCCAGAAAAAAACCCCCAGTATTTCTGCAAATACTCACTACCTGCAAGCTAAAGTGACCAAGCCTCCAAGATCACTTTTGTATCGAGAACCCCATTAATGGGGGAGGAATATGAACATCACATATCTGTCGTAAATTAATTTGCATAGGCAAGTATGTATGTAATTTAATGCACACAATCTGTCCATACAAACAGATGTGAATTTGTAAGTGGATGTTCATTGTGGTTCCAAATGTAGAGAAGTTTGTGGCCACATCAGGTTGCTTCTCCATCTACAGAAAATCAGAGATTCTAAACTCACACAGTCGTTCTGGTAAGGAGTACATTTTTATCTGTGAATGAAATAACAATCAACATACTATGACATTTCCCATGTTTTTCCTGAAAAGAGTTTGAGCTGCTCAAGAACCAAAGAGCTGAATTGAGAAATTCTAGAACCTGATCGTTGCACTTTAGGCCAGAAAATTTTCAAATATGGAGAATGTTTTTTGAGCAAGTCTTGATTGAAGCCAACAGAAAGAAATAGCAATTTTTCTTTTTTCAAGAAAGATAAATGGAAAAAGTAATTTTGAAGAAGTTTAGCTTCATATCACTTCTACACATTTGTAATTTGCATTTTCAAAGGATTTACTCTTTTCCTGTTTATGCTTCTCCTCAGTTTCTCTCCAGAGGGAAAAGAAGATGAAGCAGAAAGGCGACAGGAGAGAAAACAGTCCCTGAATTTCTCCAAATCTATCATTTCTCAACTGAAGTCCCCAGCAGGAACTAAATGAGGAAAGTCCAGAAAGAAAAACAGGATAGAGAATCTTTCCTGGAGTTTTAACTGGCCAAAAATCAGCAAGTTTTCGTGCGGTTTACTGAAGTAAATGTCACATGTGAAATGTGTAGGATAAAAACATCAGTGAGCATAACATGACTTAACCACTGGAATTTAGGCCTCTAAATCTCCTGCTGTGCTTGCTGAAAATGGCACTGGTACTTCCAGAAGCATCATCAACAGTTAATTCATCTGAAAGGTCAGTGTGTTACGAGTCAGGTTCTAGGCATTCCACAAAATATTTTCAAGTCATTTCTGCCATGGAACAAAACCTTTGCTGAATTTAGCAGTGCAACCCTGTACACCAAAGACAGAAGTAGGATATACAGTGACAAAGCAAACAACAAATGCCCTACTCCCCTCTCCTACACAGACCAACAGAGAAAAGCTGAAAAATAAAGGAAATTAACTCATATTGTCTTTTTATTCCAACTATTTTTTGTTTGTTTCTCGGAGGAATAATCCGCCTATGCAAAGTGTTATAAACCAATGGCTTTGGTTGGAAGGACCCTTAAAGATCATCTAGTTCCACTCCCCCTGCCATAAGCAGGGACATTTTCCACTAGACCAGGTTGCTTAAAGTTCCATCCACCATGGCCTTGGACACTTCCAGGGATGGGCTATCCACAACTACTCTGGGCAATCGTCATCTCAGCACCCTCACAGTAAAGAATTTCCTCCTAACATCCAATCTAAATATTCCCTCTTTCAGATTAAAACAGCTCCCCCTTGTCCTATCACTATCTGCTTGTGTAAAACATCTCTTTTCCTCTTTTCTGTAAGTCCCCTTTAACTACTGGAAGCCCACAATAAGGTTTCCCTGGAACCTTTTCCAGGCTGAACACCCCCAACCCTCTCAGTCCAGCCCTCTGAGAATCTTTGTTGCCCACCCCTGGATGAGAAGGAGACAGAAATGTTCAAAATATAACATGTAATCATTAATAATAAATGTTCATAAATGTATCCCTAGGATGGACAGAATGCTCTCATCAAGTTTGTAAGCAGCTGGCCAGCATGCATAGGAGATATTGAGCAATACATTTTTACCAGCCTTTCAGGATGCAAAGGGAAAAAAGACACACTTCAAGGAAAGAAAATGTTCAAAGCAAAATATATTCTTTTTTTGGTTCTCAAAAGTTTTCCATACTTCAGTGGTAAACCCTATTTGGAAATGTCCCGTGTCAAAATGCCAGATGCT
>WEKY01016266.1:4159-28786 GCA_013390045.1 Picathartes gymnocephalus
ATGCCAGGTCTCCTGCTGCCTAAGGGAATGGTGTGGGTGACTGGAGCTGCCAGAGCTGCAGGGGCTTGGGACCTGTTGTGGGAACTGCAGGATTTGAACTGCTCTTGGGGTCTTGAAGTGAGTTGATCAGGTATGACTCAAAATAAAAAAGCAGTGGCAGGCTAGAGCAGCTGCAGTAGGGAGATTCCCATCGACCTCACATCCACGTGGCAGATCCATGGGAGTGCAAAGGCAGCATTAACATCCTGAGCCATGGGAATGTGTCACTGCCTGCCAGGGCTAGCAAAGGTAACACTGTCTTTCCACCAACACTGCCCCCTGCCTTCCCCCCGCCCCAATTTCTGCTNTTTCCACCAACACTGACACCTGCCTTCCCCCCGCCCCAATTTCTGCTTTCCCAGTGTAGAACTTGCCAGCAGCAAAACAGCCAAACTTTCTGCCTTTGCCACCAAAGCAAGAGGGAAAAGGGAGAAAGTGTTTCATCCTTGGAGACACACAAAAGTCACCTGGACACAGTCCTGGGCAACTGCCCCTGGCTGGCCCTGCCTGACCAGAGGGGGTTTGACCAGATGATCTCCAGAGATCCTTGCCAGCCTCAGCACCCAGCAAAGGTTCTGGCTGGTTAAGTAGTTCAGCAAAGTTTAAGTGGGACCTTCATTGTCATCAGCTTGTTCCAAGCCACAGGCCAGTCAGGTAGGACATGCTGCAGTTCCACAGCAGAATATTTTCTTGATTAAAGTTTGAAACCTGTTGACTGCCTCTCCATCCAGAGAACACTACTGGGACCCTTTCTGTGAACACTAAGTTGCTGCCATCCTCCCCAGATTTCAAACTCCCCATATGCATTCTCCAGATCTCTTTTGTCAGACTGCAACTGTATGCGAATCCAGAGTTTGAGGTCTTTTTTTTTTTTTTTTAAATAAAATTCTAGTGTTTTTATTGATGATGGCTTTTGTTTTTTTAAGGTGTGGGGCTAAGGGACTGAATCAAATGAATGTAACTAAACAAAAACAAGCCTATTCTCAGGGCCAGTGAGTTGCAAATAATTTTTAAAATGCTTGTAATTACATCATCTCAATAAAAAAAAATTTAATATAAAAGCAGGAATGCCAAATTTGTTGGTGCAATCATTGCTACAAGGTTATTTCTTTTTAAGAGCCGCGGTACCCAAGAGTCTATAGCACATAGCAGCTGTTTTCAGTCAGGAAATGAAACCTGCAGGCTCCCCCTGCTCGAACATGTATGAGCAGTGCCTTGATCTTCCCTGGGAAGTGTTGTTCGGAAAAGTTAAGGCTGTCCCTTGAAATATTTACTTTGCTTCCTGTCCCAAGAGATAAGCCAAGTACTCCTGTAATGACTGGATGCATGTACCTGGTTCTCCTTCCTTCTCTTGGAGAGGACGTAGAAGAAAAAAAAAACAAAAATGAGTTGCTGTGATGCATCTTTTTTAGCCTGCTAAACAGGCCAGGTCAAAGAGTGTTAGAGCAAGAGGTTCTGAAGAGTATTCATCTTTGCAAAGCAGTCTGGAAACCCAGCCCCTCTCTTCCAGTGTAGCAGGACTGTATTTTCAAGTGGCCATCCCTATCCAGGAGGTGAGGGGAGAGCAGGATGAGGTGGTACAAACTGCTCCCCGCTGTCTGTGTCTCCTGCACGGTGGGATTCCTGCTGCTTTTGACAGCATGAGGCCTCTGGAGGGATTCTGAACATCCCTGCTCCGGCAATGCCACCAAAAGCCACACCAAACAAACACATCCCTGCTCCAGAGGTGCCACCAAATGCCATGGCAAACAAACACATCCTGTCAGCGGCACACAGCCCCCAGCCAGTGCTCTCCGGTGGGAGCAACTCAAAGAATCACAGAATGGTTTGGGTTGGAAGGGACCTTAAAGCTCATCTCATTCCACCCCTGCCAGGGACAGGAACATCTTCCACTAGCCCAGGTTGCTCCAAGATTTGCCCACCCCTGCCTTGGATGCTTCCAGGGATGGGGCAGCCACAGCTTCTCTGGGCATACTGTGCCAAGGTCTCACCATCTTCACAGGGAAGAATTTCTTCCTAATACCTAATAAAAACCTATGCTCCTTCTGCGTAAAATAATTCCATCTTTTCCTATCACCTCCATGCCCTTGTAAAAAGTCCCTCTTCAACTTTCACGTAGGCTTCCTTCAGATACACCGAGCCTTTTTAAGGTCTCCCTCCTCCAGGCTGAACAACCCCAACTCTCTGATCCTGTCCCCTTAGGAGAGGTGCTCCAGCCCTCTGATCATCTTTGTGGCCCTCCTCTGGTCTCGTTCAACAGATCCATGTCTTCATGGCACGTTAAAATTGCTGGGTCCCATCTACAGCTCAGGATGACCCATGACAATCTGGCTGATGTGTGAGCTAGGAGCACTCTGCTGCTCCTTGCTCAATATTTGTTTATTTTTTGTTTCCTTTCACTGGTGTTTTTAAAGCACAAACTCAAAGAATAAGCAGTAAACAAACCCCTTTCTGAGACAAGACATTAAGCAGGAAGGAAATAAGGTGTGTTCCTCCATTATTCAGTCCCTTAAGTCCATTTTCCTTTAATTTTAGAAGAGGAAATAGATGCATGCTACATCTTGGCACAGCTTTCTTTTGCACTCTGAACAACAGCAAATGCTGCAGGTCAAAGGCACAGGGGAGGAAGTTCTCAGTGGTTTTGGCTGTTACTCCAATGAGGATTAGTCTCAGCTCTAGAACTAGCCTTGAGTTCAGAGAACATCCTTTGGAGGCTCTGGGACAGAAGAGGCATAGCAGTGTATGCCCAGTATATCTTCCTTCCCATTTCCAAAACTGACTGAGCTGCAAAGGAAAGCTCCCAGGCCAACACTAGCACAGGGAGCACAGTGCAGAGGTTTGCAGACCACAGCTGCCAGAAGCACGGTGGTGCACAGTTCCTCCATCCTGCTCCCCAGCACTGACCAGGAGAGATTTTGCAAGGGTTTCAAAGAAGGCCTCAGTGAGTGTCCACACACCCTGAGGACTTGCTGACAGCAGCATTTTTTAATTATGTGGGAAGAAGGGTTTTCACTTCTCCCAGATGAGATGCCACCTCTGAGGCACAAGCAAACAAGAACATGCTGACCTTGAAACCCAAGCAGCTTCCAAGCAATGCAGGAAGAGCCACTTAAGAAAGATGTGAGGAGAGAAAGGATGCACTGCCACAGCACGAAGCCCAAAACCAAACGTGCTTCATTAATCACCTGAAAGAAAAGGTTGGTGTGTCAGTGTAAGTATTCCAACACAGGAACAGGTGGATCTACCATGTGTCAGGTCTGTCCATACTGGATTCCCACGCACCCAGGGATCTACTGGTTACACTGGGTTCACCCCAGGCACACCTTGCTCAGTTCTGCTGCAGCCTTCTCACCATGCAGAACTGGAAATTGAGCTAAATTATATCCACCTGATGGGAGAAAGGTGCAACTTCATGAGCTGCTTCAGAAGAAATGTGCCATTGCACAGTGCCATCCTGCCACACCCAGCAAGGGGCAGGCTGGCGAGGGAGGAAGGGAAGGTTTGCACCCTGATTCCAGCTTTCACCCCCCTGGGCAGCTCCCAAGAGCCCAAAAGAGAGCCAGATGCTGCTGTAGGATGAACTTCCCAGGACCCACTTCCAAAATAAGCAAGGACATGAGGTGTCAAGAAATCAGTACCAGGGCAGCCTGAACTTCAGCACAAAATGTAAGACAGGACTGTGCCAATGGGGAAAAAAATCACATCAGTTTCTTCATTCTAGGTGTCCCTGCCTGTTTTCCCCAATCAACTCAAAAATTTTACATCATTTTGAAGCCAGGGCAGAAAAAGAGAGCAAGAGCCTGTCTTTCCACCTTCACCCCTCCAGTCTGCTCTTTCCTCATCTATTTTGCCTTATAAAAATGGGAACGGGGTGTGGATGCTCAGCAAACCAGCTCAACCCGAGCTGGGTCCAACAATGCCAATGTCACCAGTGAATGAAAGAGCCTTTTCCCTCCTGCCCTGTGGCAGTACTGTTGTATCCCTGCTGTAACAGCCCTCATTTGCTCAAAAGGACAGCACTAACAGTGCTTAATAACCATTTTCCAGGGTTAGTCATCATAAGTTGGGCAACCTGTCTACTTACTGACCATCTCCACCCCTGGTTAGATGTCCACTGAAGGGTAAGGCTTAAGTTGTCACTCTGCAGGACACCTGTTTCTTGTGATTCTTGGCAGACTGGGGCAGGATAAAGGTACAAATGGGAAAGAAATAATCCGGCAATTGCTACAGAGAATTGGAGCAGAACACCTGTTATGTTTTGTCAGCAAAAGCAAGTGTGTGCATCTCTGCCATTCTCAGTTCCAGCACAGGAACCAGGCTGAAATTCCAGTTTAAAACCAGGCAGACCCTCTTTGTGTGACTGCTCCGAGCTGGCTGTCACGAACTACAACCAACATTTAGGGGGAAAAAAGGAAAACACAGCGCCCTCCCGTAAGGCAGTAGAGGTCGTTATGGCCAATATGATCAGTTGTAAAACCTGCAGGGATACATCAATCTCTCTGCCTCCTGCAAACACCTCTGCATGAAGTTTCTCAGCATCTCAAAATGCTGGAGAACAGCCACAACAGGAAGAATGGTAACTGTTCAGGAATTAGAATTGATCTCCTACTGCCTGATAAACACTGTTAGCCTGGGGTTGTTGACTTGAAGCCAAGTTCTGCTAAATGGACAAAGTTTCCAAGTCAACCCTCCCTGGTGTTTGACAAGGTAAAGGGAAGGAACTGAAGGCAGCTCAAACAAAGCAGGTATTGTTTCCAGTAGGCTGTGGAAAGATGTGAGTACATGACCTGTCAGAAGAAAGTGAGGAAAAGAAGCAGGGATGGCATGAAATCTGAGGCAAGAAAAGAGTTAGTTTGGATGATCAGGACAAGGAAAGCTGGGAGTGTTCACCAAGGGCCAATGGCAGCGACTTTCACTTGGCCAATATGTGCTCGTAGGATCTGAGCAGGTCTCTTTTGAAAGCCCTGCAGAATGAGGACTCCACCTCCTCTGTACCAAAGTTTAGTCATCTCCTGCATTAAAATGTGTCCCTTTCTTTCCATTTAACTCCATCTTAATTCTGCTTCCCACCATTAGCTTTCATTATGCTTCTCTAACTTCTGTAAACCACAGTATTCCCACTTGTATTTGGAGATTCTTACTGACTGCAATCAGTGCAACTCTTGTTTCCAGCTAAGTAAGCAGAATGCAAGGGAGGAACTGAAGCTCCATGGTGGCTTCCAGGAGGGGCTGCTCCTGGCTCAGAGAGCTGCAGGACACATCCACACTTGTTTCTTGGGGTGCTGACCAGCCCTTTCCTGCAGGAAAGGCTCCAGAGAGCACATCCATCCCTTGGGAACTGGCTGATGTGAAAGAGAATGGAGAAAGAGAGGAACACACATTGAGGTGTGTTTCTAGTCCCATGAGAGCCCAGATAACCCAACAAACATGCTTTTTCCAACCCTCCAGCTAGGGTAGGAGCTTCTCTTTCCACTTGGGAATGACCCTGGGGACATTGCCTGCAAATACAGTAGCAAATGCATCACCAAAAGAGGATGCCTCTTCATTTCTTTTCAAAATATTCTTGGTGTTGGTGAATGCTCTTTTGGAACATGCTGCCTCACAGATTCTTCCTCCCCGACTAACATCCCAGATCACTCTGGATTCCATGGAATCAGAAAGCAAGAAAACTTAATGAGCAGACAAATTTCACATGGCCAGGACTTCACCAAGTCACAAAATATTAATTCACATAATCTGACCCACCACTGAAATTTCCTCAATCTTACACAGAACAGGAGGAAAATGGGCCAGAGAGATCTGCCATCCTGCAGTAACAATCCCATGCATGAAAGTGCCACCTTTGCTCTGCTAAAGCCAATGGAAATTAGGGCTGTATAAAATCTGTACAAAAAATATCCTACCCAGGAGAAATTGAGGGTTTACTACAAAAGTAAAACTTAACCCTCAGCAACCTTCTCAACCAAGTCAATTCCCACACTGGAGTGAAAAACCCAACAGTTTGTTTTGATGGTACTTTGCAGAGACCTGGATTCAGTGTTGACATCCATCAAATCCCAGCACAGATGAACTGACAGCACAAAATCAGCCTCAGATCGAAGGCCTCTCAAGGACTGAGGCATCCAGGCTTGTCAAGTCATATATTTCCTGACTGGAAGAGTTTCATAGAAATCATTTCACAGCAAAAGGCTGTTGTACAAGAAAAAGGATCCACTTCATAAAAACAAACCAAGCCCATCTCAAGACTTAGGAACCTATGGTCCAGCTTCCTAAAGGACTGATTAACCTAGTTTTCATTGAAGTCAACAAAACCCACAGATTTTGCATGGGAAGGGGCAGAGGCAGAGATGCTCAGTCCCTGCTGAAAAGCCAGCAAAAGAACACGGCTATGGGTGTGAGAGGTGGTTGTGAAAGGGTAAATGTTTATGCAAGAGAATTTCACAAAGAAGGAAACATTTTTCATTCAGCCGTAAGTCTTTCAGGAAATTATTCGTTTTCCAAATGAAAATATTTTCTTTAAATTCAAAACAACTGTTTTTCTCCCAGCTTTTGTTTACAAAAGAGGGAAGTGTTTCAGCTCTGTCCTTTTTCATCCTTTCTCCACAAAATGTCAACCAAACCTTGTGTCTTGGGTTGGGAAGTCATTTTTCTGGAAAAAAAAAAAGTGTTGTGAGGCTTTGCTGAACAGCTGTAGCTGCTGCTGTGCAGAAGGGAAGGGGAAAGGAAGAGAGATTCTGCTCTTCTTCGCCTGTTAGCAATGGGCACAGGGCTATTTGTAATGAGCTCGTTAGAGCCCAAGGCTGACTGCCAGAAAAGCAAAGGGGAAAATCAATTCATTCACCTCTTCAAGAGCCATTTAAGCAGTCCTAATCAGAAAACAAGCATCTAGTTCACTCCTGCTTCTTCCACCTTTATACTTTTTATGTAAGTCAGATACCTCAGTGATCTGTGTGCAATGAGTGAGCAATTTCCAATCCACAGAATAAATGTCTTGTTGTCTTTTGCTCTTTTGATCTCTTGTTTCATTGCAGTGTTGCCAGTACCCCTAGGAAGCCACACGAAAAATTCACAGGCTTTGTGCTATAACTATCACTAAGCCCAGCTTTGCCAGGAGTGGGGACCTCTCAGAGGAGACATCTGCTCCTATCTTCCACCAAACCAAGAGCTCTGGTAATAATGTGACCAACCAGGCAAACGATTTGCTTGTAATTTAAGTCTTATGGATGCTGAAACAAAACAAAATTGAATAAAAATCACAGATCACAGACACAGGAACTGTCTCTGAGGGTGTCGGCTCCCTTTTGCCTCTGTGAAAATCAACAGTGTTTGAACGTGTAACCAGATTGAGAATATATTGGTAAATCTATCCAATTACAGGAATGGATGTGCCTAGGTGGGAAAGAAGAGTTGTCGGCCCAGGGGCAATCCTGAGTACTTGTTACAAAGCAGCAGGAGAAAATACACTGCTTCCAGGAGAAGAAGGCACCTGCAGAAAGGAGAGGAACATACAGCTCCACCTGAGATGAACAAGTGAGAAAAGGATAAAAACACAGTAAAGAATGAGCTCCTGTGCTCTTTCCGTTCCATTACACGTCCTCGGGAGCAGCCAGCACAATTGCCTCACCCTAATTGACAGTAAGGAGTCTCTCTGCCACATCTGCAGCCTCAGCTGTTGGTCTGGTACACCCAGGTCCCCCCGTGTACTCCCACATCCCTCCTGGTGCCAGCACCAGCCCTTTGGCAGCCCCCCCACACACCGACCTGGTGAAAATAACCTGCACAGAAGGAAGAGACTGGCTTTCAGCCCCTCGGTGTGACTCATTGCCCAACCACACAAGCAGCAGTGCTGCTGTAAGATGGATAGTGGGAAAAAGCATCCCAAAATGGGGAGAGGAGCGGGAAACCACAGCCCAGCTGGATCCCACTTGGGCCAGCTCTCCGTGGCCATCTGCTTCCCATGGGCCTCCATGCTGCCATTCCCTTTTTGACATCTGACCCAACCCAACACACCCACAACTATTTTCACTTTCGAGCAAACCAGGCTGGAAAACTGAATTCCTGGGGCACGGCACAGTCTTTGTGCACTGACAGACAGCATGGCTGTCCTGCTATCTGAGCCGGCTGACGTGCTTCAGAAGAGCTCATACGTGCACAGCTCTCTGAGGCTTTCAGCTGCAGCCCTCACCACTTATTTTTGACCTTTCAGTTATGACCTGCCCAACTGCTCTGTGCAGCCATTCAAGAGTGACCACCAAACCCAACAGTTTTGTTTCAAAAGAGTCTGTAGCTCCTTTGTTGGGGGGGTTCATGGTTGGGCAGAGAAAGGAGAGCAGGGTAGAGGAACATGGAAGACAAGGAGCACTCCCGTGGTTCACACAGGAATCCCCAGTTTCCAGAGCCAGACCCCCCTGCTGTCTCCCACTGGTGCTGCCCCTTTATTCACCCAGGAGCACCACGTATCTCCAAACAATGCTGTTGTCTGCCACTGTTGGCCTCTTTTGTCAAGACCACCCTGTGTGTAGACTTTAGAGAGAAGCCCCATCCTTTCCAAGATAAAAATCCACCGGAGAGTTCACTTCAGTACACGTTATATCTGATTATCCAAAACACAGCATAGTCTCCTGGCTGCTTCCTTGGCAGTGTGACACACACCTCCAGCACCCTCTCGTCTTGGATGAGGAGTTGGTCACAGCAGTAACCACCTCCACACAAGATTGCTGAAATTCCCAGGCTCTGAAATCCCCCGGATATTCACTTGCCAGCTCCCACCAGTATTTTGATCTTCGCAGCCTCAGTGAAGATGAGTTGGGGAAAAAAAGACGGGTGTTGCAAGGTAGGTGGGTGTTGCTCTATTCACAGAGGCAGCAGGTACTTTCCTAATGTCCCTGATTGCCCCCGAGTCATTTCCCCTCACCTTGAACCCTTCTGGTCCTTTGCTGGCTGGTAAAGTCCAAAAAAGACACTGAGGGGATTTTGGGGGTTCAGTTTTGTCATTTAACATCATGTGAGAAGTCATTAATTAATTTAATTTAACTCTGTGAGCTGCTTTGGGTTTTTTTTTTTTGCATCTTTACACAAGTATGACACTAGGTGTGCAGATCTTTGCTTGCATTGATAGTCAACAACTTCAGAGCCCTACAGAAAAGCACAAGTGCCTGCCAAAGACAAATTGCTTTCATTCTCTTCCCTCCCCCTGCAAGGAGGCAAGAAGGATATTGCAATAGGTGCTGTATTCCCCACCCACATTTTTTTCTCACTGCCAAACACATTGCATCAGGAACAATTAGAAACTTTTTCCTTGTGTGGGCCCTTAGTCTAAATATAAAATGCACAAACATTTTTCTTCTTTAAAACCAAGAAAAACAAAATCTCACCTCCTACATGGACTCACTTTCGGGGAGCCAGTTCAGCTGATAAGGTGAGGAACTCAGTGGGATAGTTACAGCCATAGAGGCAGAGCTGATTTCCCAGCCTTAGGAAGGGACAAAAGGATGCTCAGGGGCTGCTCATTCCATCAAGGAGACAAAGATAAAAGGAGAAAAATCTTTCTGAAAGTTAGAGCTGCACGCACTCATTGCAAAAGGATTGCAGAAAATACAACTTAGTTCTGCAACTACTTCTGCTTCTGCCAGTGATGGTGTGTTGTTCCCCAGAGGACCTTCCCAGGAAGCAGGGGTCTGTAACTCAGTGTGATAAACTGGCACAGTATGATTGAAACCAGATGGACATTAAACACCTGACCCCAGATGGGAACTGGAACATCCATTACCAACATTGCATGCAGAAGCACCAACTCAGGAGCCATCATCAGCATGAGAGCCCAGCTAAGATCAGTGTTTGGCACTTATCAGACAGACTGAGGACAATAAGTGATGGTTCATATCTACACATTCAGGTAGGTGCATGCAGTGTCTGTCCAAAGCAACACCCTCATCTAGAAGAGGTGCTTCAGTCTCAGCTGTGTCTTGGGATGTACAGTCCAGAAAAATAAAAGCACAATGCATAATCCTCCACAAACAGTTGCAGCAACTGTTTCAAATAGCAGCTTCATTTGGTTTTTCATGCAGTCACGTTTAATGCTGGTTAGTGCTCAAACCTGTCCTGCATGCCTGATCCCACTGCCCCTCTGTCCACAGGACACAGCAGGACTTCACAGGAGTTCCAGTTACCGGCAGCTGAACTGCAAGGCTGAGACTTCACTCTTGAGGGGCCCAACTGGAGCCAGTAACTCTCGTGCATGGGGCTGTGGGCTGGGTGTGGGCTGCCAGAGACCACAAGGGGAAGGGCTGCACTGGCTGTGTCCAGCTGGGGCTGAGGCCAGAGACACAACATTTAGCCCCAGCACATTACCCAGGATTCTCCAGGAAAATTGCATCAGGTGTGCTGACCCGGTTTTGTTCAGGCTCAAATATGTGTGAGATCTTTATTCCAGAGCTACGACTGTGATGAGGTGGAGCAGAGCAGGGTAGAAGCCCTTGCTGGCTGCTCATGTGGACCTCCAGCCCCGTGCCAAGGGCTGAGCCCAGCAGCCTTCCCCACCAAGCTGCCGTGCCTGCCCCAGGTGTGTTCCCCTCACCAAGGGTACTCTGGGGTCCCCTGCATCTCCAGCCCTCACCTCCCCACCCAGCACTGCTGGCAGCAGCCATGGCCCCTGCAAGAAGCAGGCACCAATCTATCACAGTGGGTTATCATTTTCTCTCCTCTGACACAAAATTAAATGCTCCCCACCTTGCTGCCAGCAGCCTTAACCACATCACAAACAAGGAGGAATCTACAGAAGTATTCAAAACATCTGGATGTTGTGCCACCGTGGCAATTAAATCCATGCTCACTTTCTCACACAGCGCCTGAGGGGAAACCGACAGCACAGCAGGGCAGAGGAGGACATGCCGTGGTAATCTCGGCTTCCTCAAAGCCCAGGGCCCTGTTGCAACCTCTGAAACCACCCTTAGTGGCAGGTCTTGTCCCAGGAGCCTTGTCCTCGCTGTACAGGGGAGACTCCACGTCTTTGGAGGACAATCCATGTGCCCACGAGGGACTGGAGTGCCCAGGGCTACCTCTCCAGTGCCCACCTTAGCAGCCACTGTGGAGCTGGGGCAGAGCAGCAGCCAAGCCGGGCTGAGGAAGGGGAGCACCCCCCTGCTCATGGCCAGGAGAATCACAGAATCATGGAATATCCTGACTTGGGAGGGACCCACAAAGATCTTTGGGTCCAACTCCTGGCCCTGCACAGACACCCCAACAGTCCCACCCTGTGCATCCCTCAGAGTGTTGTCCAAACGCTCCTGGAGCTCTGGCAGCCTTGGGGCTGTGATCATTCACTGGGGAGCCTGTTCGGTGCCCAGCACCCTCTGGGGGAAGAACCTTTCCCTGATATCCAACCTAAACTTCCCCTGACACAGCTCCAGCCCTTCTCAGGGCCTGTCCTGGTCCCAGAGAGCAGAACTCAGTGCCTGCCCCTCCTCTGCCCCTCAGGAGAAGCTGTAACTGCGATGTCTCCCCTCAGTCTCCCCCAGCTGAACAGACCAAGTGCCCTCAGCCGCTCCTCACACGGCTTCCCCTCAAGGCCCTTCACCATCCTCGTGCCCTCCTTTGGGCACTCTCTGGTAGTTTAATGTCTCTCTGATATTGTGGCACCCAAAACTTCACACAATATTCGAGGTGAGGCTGCCCCAGTGCAGGTCAGAGCAGGACAATCCCCTCCCTGGCCCGGCGGGGCCTGGTGCCCCTCAGGACACGGCACTTCCAGGGAGCTGTGCCATGCCAGGCTGCTCTCCCTGCTCCGGAGCTGTGGCTGCTGCCCAAGGAGAACGCCGGGCAGGGATCCACCGTGGGTGGGCGAGGACAGAGGAGCAGCTGAGGCGCTTCCAGCGCTCTCCCCTTGCAGCCTGCCAGGACAGGCCCGTCTGCTCCCTCCTTCCCCGTGTGCACCGCAGAGCTGGGCTCTCCCCACCAACCTGCCTGGG
The DNA here is from genome assembly GCA_013390045.1 of Picathartes gymnocephalus. Classification (NCBI taxonomy): domain Eukaryota; kingdom Metazoa; phylum Chordata; class Aves; order Passeriformes; family Picathartidae; genus Picathartes; species Picathartes gymnocephalus. The sequence continues at coordinate 16,165 of WEKY01016266.1, forward strand.
GGCCAACGGCACCCCCATGGAAGGCTTCTCATGGGTCTCTATCCCATCAGAAAAAAAACGGAGTTTTTGTCACAACACGACTGCACTGCAGCAGTGCCTCGGCTTGGTGGCATCTCAGAGGGTGAGAGGTGGGTTTCCCCCAGCCCCTTGGGCAGCCCAGGTGAGCTGCCTGGGTCCCTGCTGCTTGCACTACCTGCAAGCGCAGCGTGGCTGGCCTGAGGGAGCAGCTGTGCTGTCCAATGCCAAAACTTTCCAACCCTCATCCCTTGAACCTGTCCAAAAAAAAAAAATCCGCTTGGAAATTCCTCATCATGACCACCAATACCCACTTGCTGCATCAGTCACACACCAGAAAAGAAACTGTAAAAGTTTACGTCGTTTAATTGGCCGTATTTTGACACCCAGTCTTTTCTATCACCGGCCCCAAGTTTCCAGTGAGGACGTTGAGGAGAGTAATAACACCACCTTGAAGTCAGGTAGGAGATTCCTGCTGGAGGGCTGCACAGGAGCTCCCCAACACTTATTACCTGTTATCCCTGAACAAAATCCCAAGCCAGCACCCAAACGTAGCTCACGTTACCTCCCAGTCTCTCATCCTTAGGCTCCTGTTGCTTTCAATGCCTTTGGACAAGGCACATGCTCTCTCAATTATCTTTGCAGCAGAAGCTTCTAGTTTATTTGCAGCCCTCAAATACCTTTTTGTTGCAGCTGATTTCATTACCTGGTAGAAACATGCTTTTTGCAGCACAGGTGAACTTGGCTTTACATGGATGTGTGCTGCCTAATGAAACAGGGCCCTGCTTACTCACTGGAGGTCCTAGAATTTCATTCAGCAGAAATAAAGGACAATTTGACAACTTGGCTACCAGGCTACAGGCTGCTGGCCAGTTTACAAATCAGTAACCAACCAGATGAGACTAAAATCCTCTGCCTGGGTTCAGCTGGATGAGCTATTTTTGTGAATAGTGTATTTTCTGGGAAAAAGACATTTCAGATGGACTGTCAAGAACTGCGAGTTCAGGTCAAGTGAAGCAAAGAGTTACAGCTGAAAACAAGCAGGAACAAAAAATTGTAGTATTGAAAAAGTTTAGTCTGGCATCCATGAAAATTATTAGTTCCAGAAATGTCAAATGGAAACTTTTTGCTTTTTCAGTTCAGGATGGAAATTTTCATTTAAAGATTGACCTAAATTTCTATAAGAAAGATATTAATTAACAGGAATAAGAAGGAGACTGTATCACTCTGGATCATGTATAGCATTTGAAGATAGTAGGAAATGCTTGGCTTTCTTTTTTTAGTTTTCAAGGGAAAAAAAATCCTGGTCTTCTTTGCCTTGAACCATCACTTGCCCCAAAAACCTTAGCCACTGAGTAAAACCATGACCACCTTCCTACTGGGTGTTGCAAACACGAAGAATAGCTCATAGCATGTCTTCAAGACTACTATTTTTGGTGTGCACAACCAGGACCACAGAGAATTTACTCAATATATCCAGGGACATAGGATGGGCAAGGAGAATCAGAAGAAAACTTGGATCTTTTGATACACATTTTCTCGTAATACAGTAAGTATAGCTGTCACTGACAGGGATCCTTTTTCTCCAGCTAAAGGAAGGCTTAACTCTCATCCCAGGGTCCATTTGAGGAACATTTTAGAATCACAGCATTATCAACACGGGAAAACGAAATGCAGAGAGGTTTTTGAGCTGTGATTGTGTAATAAGCAGTCTGCAAATTTGGGGCGCCTGTGCTTTTGGCTGCCCGACTTCAGATACCCGCAGCCTGATTTGCATGAGCATTAACGCACCCAGAACTCCTACTGAGATCAAAAAAACAGCTCAGTGCCTCTGCAAAAACAGGTTGCTGGCATCCAAAAGCAGAGGCACGTGCATTTTTCCAAAATCTGGGTCTGCACCTCTCATCTGAGGTGGCCTCTGAGCCAAAAGCAGATTTCAGCCTCAGCAGCTCCTGACAGAATTCAACCCAATTTCTAACTCTACAAAAATCCCACAAAGCCCCTCTTACAGTTGTGGAGACAAAATTTATTCTGTTGTCCTCTCTCTTTGTTTCATTGTTTTTTTGAGGTTTTTTTTAATCACCCTGATTTGGGCCATTTCTTCTAGAGCCTAGAGGTACTAAAATTGCTCAACACCCATTACATGCCACCAACATGTTCATACACAAACGCAAGCACAAAAGCAGTCAGTTTAGAGCAGACACCTGAAGGCTCCACCGAAGAGCAGACACGCACAAAAGTTGAACAAGAACCCATTCTGTCCATGGGTAAGCACTGACCATCCATGCTCAGCAGCCCTGGGGTTATCATTGCCAGGAAGCTGTAGCAAAAGGAGGTAAATGCAGACAATGTGCCATCAATCTGTGGCCAAAAGAAGGGGGGAAAAAGCACTTCCTTCTTCTCTGTCAGCAAGATGGACTCCAAAATATTCTGCACTGACTGTCTACAGTGTCTACCTATGGAGTTTTACCTTTTGGAGGGTTTTTTTCAAGTGGGTGGAACTGTCTCTACCTGGCTTGGAGAAGGAGCACACATTGCCAGAGCTTGGAAAGGGCAATGCCCAGGGAGCATAACATGCTAACAGCCTGGCAGTGACTGGGCTCCATCCAGCTGTTACACGGCTGCTGAGAGGCTGCATTTATGTGCTTTTTGTTTCATGTTCATCACCCTGGCATCAGAGCAGGGTGATACATCTCGGTTCAGCAAGTGCTCTCTTCTTAGGAGGAGGGCAAAGGGCGAGAGGCTGAGTGCTTACAGAGGGTGAGGTACACAAATTAGCCAAGCAGATTTCATCTAGCCTTGTTTTCAGCTCTGATCTTCATCAAACACAGCTCGATAGCAGGCAAATTACTGCAACCCAGGGAAAAAGTCATCACACTGGGACGGCAGTGCCTGGGGCAGCAGTGCCAGGTGCTGATGATGCTGCAGAGGGACCATTTCTGAAGATTTGCACCCTTTGTCTTTCTTGAAGACAGCATTAAAAGCCACACTTCCCTGTGGAAGAGCAATGATGGACAGAAAGTCAGTAGGAGTTGTTGAGCAGAGAAATCTAATAATTTATAAAAGCAGCTTAACCCAAGTGGCCACAGGTACTCTGACAATCTGTTCTGGGCAAGAATCGTATTTCCTGTGAGTGCTTTCATTTTGTCAGTCTGTGTTTCAAATCAACTTTGACACAACCTCAGTGACAACAGCTTTGAAGTCTGAACTAAATGCACTATGGAGATCATTATTCATAACCACTCAGACGGAGAGGGAATATTTTCCTTTTGAAAGGTCCTGCCAAACCTGTCCTGTGCTTTGTTTACTTTCAGAGGCACCATGGTCATTCCTTAGGAGGAAAGGGGGTGAAGGAAAGAAAGGGCAAAAACAGTCTGTCAGGGAGCAGCCTTCAAAAATCACAGATCATAAATTCACTAAGAAAGTACAGGGACCATTCCAACTGGAAAACTGCTGCTTCACATGGGTGCTGAGCAGTCTTGGATCCACCTCTGTGACACCTTGATCTATTTTACAGAGAGTTAAGCTGCTGTACTTTGTAGGTCAATGGTTATATTTGCAGTGGCAAGGTGCAACCCAAACAGCGAGTGTTTACATACTTGGAGAGCTCAAATCCTACTGAGTCCCCAGAGGGTGCAGCAATCATCTAGGATTTTACAGTGTGGGCATTGGCAGCGCTGGGGCTGCATACATACAGATCCAGAAAAGCTTTGAAGATACATAATTTTTACATAGGAGTTACGAGAATGAGTTCTGGCTAAAGTCTATGTAACAGTCATTTCAAATGCTACGGGCCCAAATCTGCTCCCACTGAAGTCCCTGAAAAGACTCCAAGACAGCAAGCCAAAACCCCTGGTCTGTGCCTACTCTCCTTTTAGTGCCTTTCCTCTGTTCATTTGTCCTCCACTAACTGGTGGTTTTTTGTTTTTGGGTGGTTTTTTTTTCCCCCCTGTCTGGCCGTTTCTGTCATTGGGTTCAACCAAACGTTCCTCTGGCACATTCCTTAAGTTTGTCAGCATTTGTTTCCTGACCTCACTATCTTTTGTTCCCCTTCCCCTTCCCCTTCCCTTTCCCCTTCCCCTTTCTTTCCCTTCTCGTTTTTTTTTGTATCACAGCTGACCCTTCTACCCTAGACTCACATTTGGTATCACTTCAAATGTATCTTTCCTTCCTGGTGGCTGCTTCCTCCCTGCCCACTCACAAACACTTCTCTGATAAGCATCATATTGCCTCCTGCTGCTCTCTTCTCTTTTCCTTCAGTGTCTCTTCTGCAGTTATCTTTCCTCCACTTCCACCTCTTAAGTTTGTTTGTTCCTGAGGATCCTTTCAACTACCTCATGTCATCTCCTGTTCTTCCTTTCACATCACCCCAGTCTCTCATCCTCATCTCCCCTCAGTTTCTCTCCTCCTTGTTCCCTGTGCCTGCCTTTCTTTACTACACACATAATTCCCCAACACTTTCTTTCTCAGAGAAGGAGCTGGGCATAATAGAATAAGGGGAACATTTTTATTATTATCCTCAGGGGGATATTTTTGTAACCGAAGTTAGATAAATAAGCTCCTTATGCAATCAGTGGAAAAGGGTAAGACAACTTAGGAGGTTTATTAGATGTTGTCTTCCTTTATTGACTCTGTAGGGAACTTAACTGTCTCCACCTGATTTAGTAGCCTGAAATTAATGAAGTCACATGAATATCCTCTGCACAACCTCACTTTTGTTTAGGTTCATGTGAAAGAGAGAGGGAAGGACAAAGTATCAATAACACAAGGACACTATTTGGCACTGACCAGGCAGCCTCAGCTCCTGACATACCTGGTAAGTGGAGTGTGGGGAGTGGCAGCTTTTCAGAGATCCAAAGGAGAGGAAAATGTTTTTGCAGACACCTGGGAGGAATGTGTCCCAGCCAGAATGGGGTTTTGGGGTGTGACAGCCAGGTCACCTTTGCAAAAGGCCCATGGAGGATAGATCTTTTTGATAAGAAGGGTAGGGCCAGTAAAAGTGGGGAGGACTCATCCAGCAAAAGGAAGCAAAGAGATGAGCAATGTAGCGGTCAGAGCAAGGAGGCAAAAAAGAGGTGGTTGTTAGGAGACTTGAGAGGATCAGTGTTGCCGACACCCAGGGTGCTTCAGTAAAAGTGAAGGAAGGGTGGCCATACCAAGGTCCCAAGGTCCAGGTTGTCATTGTGTTGGCAGGCAGAAAAGGAGATGCTGGATTTGAGAGATGATACACAAAAACCTCAGGAATGGAAAACAGTTTGGATGCTGGAGTCCAGTAAGAACACTGAATCAAAGATGAACAGCTTGCTATTTTAATTCCTCACTCTGGGGACCTCCACAGACCATGTGTAGACCTGGGTACACCTCTGATATTTCCTCTGCTTGATTTCCTATGTCCCCACCAGGTCCTGGGCTGCAGCTGCTCTTGTAACACTTAGTATGTGCGCACTGAGGACAGAGCTGAACGGAGTAAGATGCTGCATTCGCTTCAGGGTCATAAAATATTGCTTTAAACAGGATACTGATTAGAAACCTTGCTTTAGCTTCCCATGTTTTATACCTTATTTGCCTTGACAAGCCCACTGAAAACCACCAAGCAGGTGGGTGAGTGAAAAGGAATATTATCTGGGACAAGACAAAAGCTGGAGGACAGGAGGGTAGGAAGCCCAAAGGCTGTGCACCCTTTCACAGCTGTCTTTATTCTTACTGCTACATCTTTAGATGACTTCCAAGGCTATTAGACAATAGTCGCTTACCAAACCCACACCTATCCTTTACTGAGAACCACTTGCAGCTCTATTCATTTCACTGACATAGAAGTGTTAGATTTTCTTTTTTCTTGTAATGAAGAGGAACTGGCCAAGTCCAGCTTTCCCCTGAGATCTGATAATATGCAGGTCAAGAATGTCAGTGGAAGGGCTCTCGGTACTCTCGTAGTGAATAAACATGGGACTTTTCCAAACCAATTAAGAGTGAAAGAGGTGCAAAAAGACAAATACCATGGAACTGTGGACATTTCAAGAGAAAATCATCTTTTGCTCTGAGACACAAAACAAAACTATATTCTTAGAAGTTTCCCAAAGTAAGTGTTTTTCCTCCAATTCTGCTATTTTTCCTCCCCCTCAGCAATGTTATACAAGCACCTTTCTTTGTTGAAAGTACAAAGCACTCGGGAGAGGACAATGCATCCGAAGTGACTCCAGAATAAAACAAGAAAAACCTTTCAGCACAAGGACTTGTGTAGGTGGGGGCAGAACACAAAGCACAAACAAATGCCCTGTGAGGGACTGGAGGAGAAGCTGCTTCGAATGTGCAGAGAGAAGGAGCCCTCACCCTTTCTGAGGCTTTCTCAATGTAGCTGCAAAGCTGCTCTCTGACTTCCAGCCCTGCAAATTTCCACTCCAGTCTCACTGTTTATAACCAGTACACAAAGTCCTTATCTCCCAAGCACAGCTTTAGATTATAGAGAGGGCACACGGTCAAGAGAGACTGCCAAGGCTAATGAGCACAGGGTTAACCCAGTGCTGCAGCAAAGGGACACCTCTGGAGGAGCTGCTCGAGGCTGGCTTTGCAGCACATCCAGACGCACACTTCTATCTCTTTTTCCCCTCTCCCTGGTTAGCTCCTGTTGCTCTGAAGCTACGGCTTGACCACCTGATCTCTGAATACCCAGGCAACACTGAAAGCCTTCGGAGCCCACAGGAATGCAGCGCTTGCTGTGCACCCGGTGGGATGGGGAAGCACTTCCACAGATGGGAGGTGTGTGCTTTGCAAAATGTTATGGCTGTAAACTCCTTTCTGTTGCGTGCATAACTTTCTGTTTGTCTTTTTGTAGGGATAGCAGGGCTTTTAAGCATTCCAATCAAACAAGCAGGGCAACTCACATTCTGGCGGCCAATTTTAATGGCAAATGCAAGGGGCTCCTACAACACATGTGGGAACTTAAAAAAGGCAGGTGCCTCCATGAAGAACACCGAGCTGCTTCCCAGTGAAGTCTAGAAGGAGCACCACATTGAGGTGACACCCACGAATTCAACACGACCACCTTGCCCTATGTTTTGGCGTTATCCACCCAGAAAATGAGATTTTCCAACAAAATTATTGCTTATTCTGAGAAAGAGCCTCTGCCAATCCTCTGTGCTCTAAGTTTATTGCTTCACAGCACAAATTAGGAAAGGTACAGTTGTTAGAGTGGAAAAAAGAGGAACGTTTTGGGAATAAATTGGTCTCTCATTACTATAAACGACAGGCAGCTTAAGCCTGTTGAATGTGGAAATCACAAACTTCCTGGTACATATTTTCCCATTCATATCATACATTCAGATAAATTGAAAGTGATCTTTTGTATCATACTTCCCCTGCCTATCCAATGCAGTCATTTCCCCTAATAAACTTCCTAGTGCTTTGTGTGGTCAAGTGTTAGATGTCCCCAAGGAATGAAGTTTCCACCACTTCCTTGCAAGGCATTGCACATCTCTCCATCAAAGAGATTCTTGAGATTCAGTTCAATGTTCCTTTTATAGGAGCACTCCCATTACTCCTGATTATTCCCCTGCATACATCCTTAAGTAAATCTGTTTAGCATTTACTTTTTTCTAACACTGGCGTTGGTTACTGCATTCCCACTTTGTCATCTTCTGACTACTTCATGGAGAAAAATTTAGGGATGGCATATTCGCAGAAAACCTCCCTCCTGTTTTTTTGGTTGCTGTTCTTGAATCCCCTCAAGCATGCCTCTGTCTGCCTAGAAGTGGAGTACACAGGACTCAGAGCAATATTGCACATGCTCTGCCTTCCCACATGTAAGAGGGTGCCTTCCCACACATTGCCCACTTCTGCAGCTTAAGAAATACCACTTCCAATCAGCTACCTGCTATCATTCCTAGATCTCCTCAACACAATTTATTCCTGCTGCATATTTGAGTTTCAACTTGTTTTTCTCCAGTTTGCATTTTTCCAAGTTGGAACCTGTATTGTTGTTTTCCAGACATTCTTTAATCTCTCTTGAATTCCCTCATATCACCTTCCTGTTTATAAGGGTGTTCACAGTCTTTCCCAGAGCAGCATGGATGTGTTTTTTCACCTCTTAAAAAAAAAAAAAAAAAAAAAAAAAATTTAGAAGTGTAACTACACAAACCATCAGAACACTTAGATATCTGATCTGCAGTGGAAGATTACATTTGCAGAACACACAATGCCCAGCTCTAAGATCTACCTCTATTCTTCCTCTATGCTCTGCACTAGTTCCAACAGCATAAGGACACCCACGCTGGTGGAACTCATTCTCAAAAATGTACAGTACAATACCAAGTTTAGGAATAGAGCTTGGATGTTCCTTGCAGAACATGGTAAGTCAGCCTGACCTTGCCCCTGAACTGTGTGCTCTGTGCTTACACACCCCCTCCACACCACACTCTCAGGCCTGGTGCTGCAGGCTGGCCTTGACTTCAGGGCTGAGATGACCATTTGGGGCTAATTTGAATGGGGATAGTGTGAATTCCTCAGCTGGAGCTGAGCAGGAGTTGAGATTCTCCAAAGGAAAGGTGACGTGTGGCTGCATAGAGCCTGCACAGTGACTTCAACCTCATATGTGTGTGTGTGTGCAGAGCTTGCTGAAGCACCAGTTGTGCCAAGCACTTGAGGCAAAATGAGAGCAGCTTGCCTTCCACCACTGTCCCAAAAAAAACCCCCTGTTTTAATCTCTTGAAACATATAGACAACCTTGGTCATGTCACTTTCCTTTTAGTATCAGTATCTTGAGGTTTTCTCAGCACCTCTGCCAAGGGATGACACCATCAATCAAAGTGTTAAGTGAAGGAGATTGCATATCCAGGGAAGGAGCTGCATATCAGGAAAGGAAAATGCATATCCATTTCTGCCTTTCTGGAGCGCCAGCTTACCAATACAAACCGATTCGGCACATGCAAGCTGAGGTCTTGGCCAGTTTAGCACATCTTTGTGCTCTGCTTGTAGAGACCATGCCTCAGGATAATTATGATATTAGATCTCTGCCCTCAGTGGCTGCTGTCTGGCAGAGGCTGGGAAAGGTCCATGGGTAGTTTCAGAGTGGCCCAGGAGAAGCAGCTCAATTACAGTGTTCACAGCAGTGCACTTCCAGTGGGAAATATCTGGACATTCACCCCTTTATGTTAAAACCCGCTACCTGAAATAAATCTGTACTTGTGTCATAGATGACAATAAGAAGCCCTGGGTAGGTGAGCAAAGTAAGAGTTTTCTGAGTACACAGTTTGAGAGTTAGCTGCTTCCCTAGCTGGCAGGCACAGAGGATTTTTGCTGCTTTCCCTTGCAGTGGCCTATTTGATGAGCACTGTTACTGACAGCTGGCCACTCACCTCACCTTTATCACCTCCCAGGGTGCTGTGAACCTCACCTTGGCAATTATTCCGCAGAAAGAAGCACAAGGTAGTGTTGAGGGGTTTGGGGTTTTTGTTTTGGTGGGGGTTTTTTTGAGAGAAAGAAAGTATCTTTGAAAAACTTGTGTATTCCCTTCTGTTGTGCAAGTCTCGGAGCCTGGGGAGGCTGGGCTTGCCAGAGGCTCTCTCCATGTGCGCCCTCATGGCGAGCCCAAGAGGTTTTTGAAGGGACATGGCTACTGCCAGCAGCAGTTTCAGAAATGACACCACTTTCAGTTCAGTTTCACAGGCACACTCTAGAAATAGATCCTAAGGACGTGAGATTAACAGGTAAGAGAAGAAGGAGCTGGCTTTCTCCTTCTCTTTCCACATGGCTACCAGGGCCTGCCTCAGGCTGCTATACTGTTGTTCTGGCTTTCACATTCTTTTCTTCTCAGTGATCTCTGCAGTGCCCTTGCTGGCTGAGGAGTTGATGGAGCAGCTTCAATGTTTTCTCCCCAGGAGATGAATGCACCACCCCACGAACAGCATATCCCTGCTGTTTGTGAGGCAGTCAGACTCTTCTGGGGGACAGATTTTATGCTACAGGTGGTGGGAATTGTTTGCTTATTTACTTTTTCTCTATCTTTCCCTCTTTTTTTTCCATTTCCTATTTATCTTTTCTTCCAGAATCGTTAAAACTGTGCAGCTCCTCACCAGAGAAGGCCTCCAGCTCTGGAGTAGGAAATGACTGCTGAAGAGCAATACTATCAACATTTTGGAGCCAAGGTTGAGGAGAAATACATTGTCCAGCAGGAAGAAGCAAACCAAATACAGACACCAAGTCTGGGATTGGGCAGGACAGTACCCTTGGGCCTGTGCCCCTAAGTTTGGGGTTTTTCTTCCCTTTTTTTTTTTCCTTTTCTTTCTTTCCCCTCCTCCCCTAAAGAAAACTGCCAGGAAATGTTTTGTTACCACATGTGGTTAAAGAAACAACAGCTTGCACCCAGGCAAGCAGGCCTCCAGCAGCAGTGCGGCATGGCAGAGCACACGGTACCACCTCCTGCTTAAATGGCATCGCTGCCTGCAGTGGCTTCGGTGGCAGCCTGTCCTTGGAGGCCTCCTGTCCACGCTCTGATCCAGCCCAGCACAGCCTAGCTTCTGACAGCATCACAGCACAGGGACACACGTGCCTGCAGGCAAATTATCACACCGGAGGCTGCGACGTGACAGGGCCGGGAGTTAACCCAAGCACCGAGGCTGCCCTGGGTGCAGCTCTGTGTCATCAGAATTAATGAAGTGTCGTTCAAGACGGCTGGCACGTAAAGGGGATCATTGACACCCTCCTCACATCCACAGCAAGGCAAATCACTGCAGCCCGCTGTGCCCATCTGCCAGCCTACCTGCGACAGGCAGCGTGGAGACCAGCCGCACAACCAAGCGTGAACCAGGAGACCAAGGCTACACCAAAATGGAAGACAGCACATTAACAATGCAGAACTGATCTTCCTGAGCTGCCTTTGCCACTGATTTATAGAGCCAGCACAATTCATTTATCCAGGCTGCCTTCATTTTATTGTTATTAATTGTTACGAGGTTTTTTTGGCAGGGATGGAGAAGCTTGTCTGATTAAAAATAGCTTTGGGGATGGCAGCTGGCGGAGTCACAATGAGAGAAGGATCCAGCTCCAGATCTTTCTTCAAAGAACATGTTCCTAGCAAGTAATTGGGTGCAATCAAGTACAGAGATGAACACTAGCACTTCCCAAGGTGTAGCTCAAGGCTCTGATCCTGACAGTCACTGTTTGCTGGCAAATATTCAGACGGGTCAAAGACCTGCTCAAGTCTTTGCAGGCTGCAGACTTGGTCCTGCAGACTTTCTGGCAGGACCAGTGTCCTGCTGCTTTGTAAGGCTGGAGAGAAGAGAGTTTTCTACAGAGACCAGGATGCCTGAGCATGGTGGGCTTTCAGATGTTCAAAATACATCATAACAGGTTCAAAAATACGCAGCCTTAAGGGCTGAAAATTTGGTTTCATGCATGTGCATCTTCACTCTGTGGATGGTGCATGTGTGCTTCTGCAGAGCCCTTATCCACATGGTCCAAGAACCTTCCACAGCTTTCTCACTTTGCATTCTGTATTAAGCAGGTTTCCCCAACCGGAAAAACAAGCAGGATGCTGTAGAATAGACAGTCTAAGTGAACAGTGAGCGTGCTGAGGACTATAACTACACTTCCCCCATTTTTTATGCCGACTGACAGTTTAACTGCAGATCCTTACTCCCCATTTCCCATACACGTCAGACCCACCTGAACACAAATATAAACTTGTCTCTATGTCACACACATTTTGATTTTATCTGCCTGACCTACCAGTGTGGTGCTGCAAGGATGGCTTTCAAACACTTGGAGTGAGCCAGTGTTTCAGCTACAGGAGGGCTGTGCTGGTAGGTTCTGGCTGATGGGATCCAAGATCCTTGCTGCAGGACTGAACAAGCCAGCTTTCCAGCATAAAAGTGCTCACCCCATCATCTAGCTTCTCTTCCAGCCAAGCCAGAGAACAGCAGGACTTCTGGAGAGCTGCCCTCATCTGCAGCCTTTGAACTCCTCATGGAGGCCTCTGCTGCTGCCACCACTCACTGGCTCTCTGAAGAATTTGCTTCATGTGGCTCTTGGGCTCATGAAAATCATGTTATGCAGCCCCACAAATCAGAAGGGCTGGTCTACCTTTAATATGTTGCTTTCTAATGCATTTCTGTGCTCACTTGCAGGAAAGTTTTGGCAATCTGTGAAGTTCCCTCTTTGGAAAACATCTCACACTATGTCATTAGGTGAAAATGGCCTCAGGAACAGCTGAAAAATCAAAGTGTTTGCCCACATATCCTATTTGCAGGAGGAAAGTGCCATGCCGCGTCTTTTGGCTGGTTTTTTTTTTTGTACTCCAGCATGTATGATGAAAACATCTGAAACTGTTAGAATTTATATAGGCAGATCTGACAGCCTTTTGAATTTCAGTTTAACTGTACATAACCATTGAATTTCTGAGCAAGCTTGCTTGCTTGCTTGCTTCCTGAATACGCACTCATCAATCAGACCGAGTTTTAGCAGCTCCCACAGAAAGCACGGCTGCTGTGGTGACAACAGGCAGGTGCTTGCTGCTGTAAACCAATGCAGCGACACGGAAATCAATAACAATTTGTCATTGCTGGAGTTCCGGCCCTGTCTTTGGATTTTTTTTTTTTAAATTTTTTTTTTTTTT
>WEKY01016266.1:28800-160133 GCA_013390045.1 Picathartes gymnocephalus
TTTTTTTTTTTTTTTTTTTTTTTTTTTAACTGTTTTCTTCCTTTGCCACTTTAGCACGTTTGCTCAGGACTGCCTGGACTAAAGGCAGCAGCACATGGTGCCCGGCGGAGCTGAGCCCTGAGTCAGAGCAGCGAGTGCCACCTACTGAAACACGAATTTTCCATCACCGGTTACTCGCCCACCCCGCTTCCCCCGCCAGCTTCCTCCTGAGCCTGGGATACACTTCCAAATGATACAAAAGAGCAGGAAAGAGGATTTAAGTTGTTTATAAGGCCATAACCCCTATTTTAGCAGGCAAAATCCCGGGGGTGGGGGGATGTGGAGGGGGAGAGGAAGGGGATTTGTTTTCCGATTTCCAGGTTTTTAGTCTGCTTTAAGAAGAAAGGTACACAAAGAGGGGAAAAAAATTCCCTGCTTGAAAAACATATCCTTTCAAATGGCATGATATGCCTTTAAGGGGTAGGTAGTAGGCAACGATCCATCTTCACCACATACAGACTCGCCTTGTTCTTCCATTTCTGGCCGAGTGATAAAACGTTAAATGTCATTTCCTGTATCAGTGGTTAACCGCTAGATGCTGGATCAGAGATTTACCAGAAGTGAACATTAAAAAGTGGACCTGCTGCTTTCAATAACCCTTTATTGCACCCTGTGGGAACCATTTAACCTTTGAGAGAGAGGAGAAGAGAAAAATCGTAAAGGGAAAACCAAACAAAAATACTCTGGATTTTGGTAGGGAGAAAATTCTTGAGCTTTGTGTCAACGGCTCCCACTTTGGCAGCCATAGGGATAAACCCTTCCCCAGTGCCAACACCAAAGCTTGTGAGAAAGGGAAGCAACTGGGCTGTTCCCGAGCCCATGGTTCTATTGCAGCAGCTGGAGATCAGGCGCTGGGGGATGCGGCTGTTTGTTTTGCACTGGTTTTCCTCCACTAAAAGCCAGCATATTTAGCAAATGGACTGCCACTGGAATCCAAAACATGTACTCCCTACCGGCCCTTACTTTCTTTTACCAGTCTTACATTTTACACTGCAGAGGAGAGCAGTTTATCTGCTCGGGCTGTATTGATTTTATTACCGTCATCACAGTCAATTTTGGGGTTGCAGGGATGAAAAATCATTTTGGGAAGAGCAGCTGGGAGAGTTAGGAACAGATAAGGAAATTTTAGTTGAGGCTGCATTTCTGAAGGCTGAATTTTGAACATGTGGTTGTGCAATTGCCTGTGCAAATAGAGGGTTATTTTCCTAATTACGTAATATTTGTAAAGCACTTAGAACATGAAATGGCTAGGCACACATCAAGAAATACCAGTTAGAGAAAGTCGTGGGCAAATAGTGGTGACAAGAATATAGAAATAATAGCAGCAGGTGTCTGGACACACACCTGGTGTCCAAACTGACTGTGTATGGCTCTTGGCTGCAGCAGCACACCTTGCTTTACACTCCAGTCCCTGGATCTCTGCTCTCAAAAGGCTCAAACAACTTGCCTCAGTTGCAGAACACCCTTTTTCAGGGTGGGGAATGGCTCTGCCTTTGCTGCATGCATGTACCTTGCACGACACAGCCCTTGTCCCTGAAGGCAGCCTGCAGGGAGTATTGCAATTGAAATAATAAATAGTAATAACTTCAGAGCTGAGGTACCTCACTCCTTTCTACCTCTGCCAACAAGAAACCCCCACGTTTCTTCTGTCATTCCTATTTACTCATTTGCACGGCGGCAGCACCCAGCTGACTCAGTCATGAACTTGACCCCGGACACGGTAGGTGCTGTGCAAACACTCTGTGGCCACACAGTCCCTCCTTGGCAGGGCTGATGCTCTCAGAGATGGAAGGGAAACAGTCCCAGCATCCCAGGCCAGGCACAGCTCGACCACAGGCACCTGTGCCTTACGTGGAGTTTAGTTCCTGAAGCAGACTGAAGGAGGCAGCAGGAATTGTACCCCTCGGATCCTGGACTGTCCAGGCAATCAAGGGCAGGGCACAGTGTTTGCACAGCACAGCTCAAGTTGCTGCCACAAACAAAGCTGAGTCCAGGGAGGAGGCTTCTGTGCCACTCAGGGAAAAACTGGGATAGTGGAAGATCCAAGAAGATTCCCCCAAAAGGCCAAGTGTTTTTATTCCTCGCTCCAAAAGTAACAGGAAATCTCCAGATTACTCATCCTTTCCCAGGAACCCTGGCTGGAAAAAAATCCAAGGGCCTTGCTATTTTCCTACACACACACACACACACACACACACACACACAGACACACACACCCATGCAGAAAGGAGCCCTGCAAAGACCTTAACACCAGCTGTGCTTGCCCTTGCCAGAACTTACTGAATCCACCCCCGGTTACCCTTCCTTGCCAAGCAATGCAAATATTCAAGAGGCCATCTCAATTCTGCAGTGCCTGGTGTAAAAATCCACCTCAAACTCAAGCAGTAAAGGCTGTGACTCACAGCGACTCGGCAGCCAGAAGTCTTGTCAGGCAGGCCAGGCTTTTATATAGCAGGAGGTCACTGGAACATACTCTGGCTCACCTCTCTCATCGATCAAAAGAGTGCAACTCTCCTGCTCGCCTTCCCTTTTGAAAGTCAAATGCTAAGAAGCTGCTTCCTAGCGGGCAGAGAACAGGATGACACAGATACGGTATCTCAGGGAAAGAAAATGTAATTTTGTCTCAGCAGCCGCTGAAACTTACAGCACAAATGAATTCCGCTGTGTAACCCAGAGGCTGCAGCCAAGAGAAACTTGAGTCAGAAGACCTGATTTCAGTTCCTGCCTCTGCTACTGACCCACTGTTTGATCTTGGGTTAGTCACTTAACTGCCCCTGGAAATAAAGACTTCCTTTGATGACTACTGCTTGGGAACAGCCTGGACATTGGCAAGGACATCTGGGCTAGGTGACATCTGCAGCCGAGGCACAGACTGGCCTGTTGCTGCAAGGTCTATGTGGAAGATGGGTGGTGAGGAAGAAGTAAGGTAGAAACCAGGGCTTTTGAGGTGTTAAAAAAAGAATTCACAAAATGGGGACACTTCTTCTCTCCACATACATCGGGAACATTGGAGTTTCCAGGTTTCCAATATGCAGCACAAGCAAATCAAGCCTCATTAGAGAGACGGGAGATGACTTGCCTGTCATGCTCCAAGGGTCAAATCTCTGACCACATCAGCAATCCCACACATTCAGGAACTGTGAATCAGGGCTTCAGAAACTGCAAGTCTGACTTCAACTTCCCAAAGTTTCCAAAGCATGCCCTTTCTCACTGTTTCTGTTTTTATACGAGTACACAGATTATTTTCCATATTTAATTGACTCCAGAAGCTGGCACTAATGATCTGTTTGTCAGCGAGTAACACTCAGGACAGTATGGTCACCCCTTCATGTTTTATATTTGAAAAGACTTTTCTGCTCCTCTCTAATTCTGTAATGGACTACACCTACTGTACAGAGGAAATAATTTCTGACTAAAGACTAAGAAGAGAGAGAATCTTTGGAGAATCTTATTTTACCATCTGAGGTATGGTTTATACCTCAGAATTCTATTGATTTTAAGTCAGTTCATGGTAGACGGAGGACACAGAGATTCATTAAACCACATCAAATCAAATGTCTCAACTTTAAGAAACAGTAGTGGCAAATTTAGCCCTCAACACGTACATTTTCATACACAACCTTCCAAGGTGGTCTCTCCATGCAGGACACAGCTCCAGGCTTCAGCTTCAAGCCTGGCTTCCCTCTCTGCTCATCCAAATGAGCTACACAGGTCTATCTCAGTGGTGAATGTGCTGCTTCTCTCCCAAGTGGTCTTGCAGCAGCTTAGCTGAATTCTGACCCAGCCACAGCCATGCCTTCACATCTGTGTTCCCAAATATCCCCTGAGAGCAGCAGCAGGAAGGGGTGGTGTTGCCATCCGAAGGTGTTGCGAGGCTGAGGCCAAGGAACCCAAGAGAAACACTAGGTGAGGCTGCCACACCCCTGGGCCTATCACAAGTAAACAACCCTTTGAGCCGGCTTTAAGCAGAGAATAAAGGAACACAGACCTACCTTGTCCAGAGGTTGTTTCCACGGATATAGTCATGACAATCCCCACAGTAAAAGTAGGGGAAATCTGACAACATTATGTTTATCCATGAAGGCTTGTGTTGACGTCCTCCTGCAAGGCCCCAAGCTGAGCTGTGGTGGTTTTTTATCCAGCAAAAAGTAGCAGTAGAAAGCAGCCTGATGTGTGCCTTCTACCTTATGCACTGCGTGTAAAATTTAGGTTTATACGGTTTGGATGGTCAAGGCCTCAACATGTGACCAAAACCTTGAGGGCAAAACATGGATGTAAAAAACCTATTTCCATGGTCTAGACTTCCAGGAAGTCTAAAGTGTAACCATGGTCACGCCTGGAATAGAAATTAGTTTCTTGGTCAATAGTTTCTGATGTATAGAGATTTTAGCATTAGAAGATGACAGGTTTGGCTGTCTTGAGGTTATTAAACTAAGGGGCTGCAATGAGTGAGCAGCTGAGTTATGCTTGACAGTACAAAAAGAATTTTTTGAATTTGCCAAAGGAAGGTGAAAACAGTGTTATGGGGAAAAACACAGAGCTAGTTTTTTCTTAAGAAAAATGTCTTGTGGCAGGGACTCAAAATTAGGAGCTGATACTTTCAGAGATTCTGAGAAATTTAATTTTCCGTGATACTCTCTATAAAGGGCAACATTAGCGGCATTTTTTCTTTTAAAACCAGATTCTGCTTTATTGCTGCAGACCATGCTTTGCAGCATGTCCATTCTTATCACTGTGCATGGATTCGACCAGTAGTTTGCAGAGCACAGTAGGCTGTGACCTAAGCAGACAAAAATGTACTGAAATGTAAACTATCATATTTGGTAGGGACGTAAGCATCTCTCTTAAGAGAATAGGCTGAGCTGGGGCTGTGCAGCCTGGAGAGGAGCCCCAGCTGAGAGAGGCCCTCAGCCCTGGGTGTCCCTGTGTGCAGGGAGGGCTCAGAGCAGGGCCCAGGCTCTGCTCCGTGGGGCCCAGCAATGGCACCAGAGCCACGGGCAGGGACTGAGCCCAGGAAGTTCCACCTGGACAGGAGGCAGAACTTCTTCTCTGGACAGTGCCCGAGCCCTGAACAGAGACCAGAGAGGGTGTGGAGTCTCCTCACTGGAGATATTCCAGACCCCTCCTGTGCTGTGTGCTCTGACCCTGCTGGAGCAGGGAGGTGGGATCAGAGGAATCACTGTGGTCCCTTCCAAACTGACCCATCCTGTGTAACACAAGACAATTGCAGAGGTTATTATAATTTTGCAGACACGGACACAAGAGAGAAGCAGTTCCTTCCATGATAGTGCAAATCCTTAGGGCTTACACATCATGAACTGCCTCCAAAAGCTAAAACACAAAAATAATTCCCATATTACTTATTTTTAATTTACTTTCTACAATTTACATTTTGAAGATTTCCTCTTTAACCACAAGAGTTAGAGTTTACATTAAAATAAAGTGGTAGTTTAATTGGGCAATTTCAGAAACAACAGTGTAATGTAATACAATTTTCCAGTATGTAGCTCATACAAGGCAACCACCTATACTTCAAAAGTAGTGTTGCTTGCAAGTAAATCCTGAGATAAGCTAGAGACAGAAGCCAGCAGTGCACTGCAAGAGATGGTTGCACATGTAACCTGTGGTGAAAACTAGGGCAGCTGGGCCTTGGGACCAGTGAGGAAAAATCCTCAGCAGAAGATCAGCTTGGGGAAGGAGAAAGAAAAGTGAATGACAACAGGGGACAACTTCTTTTCTCTGTTCCTAAAAACTACAATAGCCCAGAGCTTATTACAAGAGCTGGGAAAATGTTTCATCCTGCTCCCTGACTGATGCTGCTATAAAATGCAATTATCGAGGATGCCTTTCTAGGTCTAGTGCTCTAAACTTGGTAAGGCTGAGCATCTATTCCCTAATAAGGCTCATTTTGCAACTCCCCACTTCTTGCAATATCTCCCTGCCTTCCAGCTGTTTTATTTTCCCCAAACTTTCCTTACTTCTTTCCAGCAAATAGGGTGAAGTCTCTCAAGTAGTTTTACTTCTCTAAATTCGTCACTCATTCCCTCACAGACCTGAAATTATAAACAGCTGTCTACAAAAACACAATTGCTTCTAGAGTAACCAGTGTTAAGGACTGCAGGAGAGGGTTATGACTTCAGCCTGAGTACAGGGAGAGGGACGGGAAACAAAGATCCTGCTGCAGCGCAGTTTCCCTCAGCCCGAACAATAGAGGGACACGTGAGATGTACAGACAATTCCTTATAAAGAAAACACCTCTCAGTTTATTCAGGAAGCTCCAGGAAACCAAAAGGGAATAAAAAACCCAGCAAAGCAGGTCCCCCACTGTGTCCCTCAGGTACAGGTGACAGCAAGGAGAGCGACCCATGGAGATGTCCAGAGAGCCTGCCAAGAAGCAGATGCCTCAGGAAGTGAATCAGCCTCTCTGGCGTGGGGCTGAGTGACTTAATCCAAAAATGCCGAGGTGAGGGGAACAGGGTCACTGGCACCGAGCACCTTCAGAGGAGCACCTGGCCACTGTCAGCTGCTTGGGCAAGAGCTGTTACTGCATTAACCCACGTTAGTTGCTCAGGAGCCGAGATTTTCCAGACTTACGCATGAGCAAGTAAAAGCACAAAGGTTATTTTTGTTAGCAGAAATTAGGTCCAAATAAAAGCCAAAGCTACTTCCCTGCAAACTTTAAGGAACTTCTTGTGGAGAAATCCAACTGCTGAATGAGAAACAAGAATGACTGTTACTGTGAATGCTTTCAAGGTTTAACTTCTGCATAACTGTTTACGTGAGTGTATTAATTTAGACTTGAATTTTTCCTACCAGCACACTGATGACTCTGGCCAAGCAAGACTTAGTGCTTCCAAACTGCCAATATCCAAGTGTCCTCAGCATTCCTATTCACAAAAAACAGTGTCCACTCTGGTACTCCTCCCTGCCCAACGAGAGCTTTTCCCTTGCAAACAGAGCATCCCAACTTACCAACAATTGTAACAAAATCAGCAACAAACATTACCATGAAAAGCAAAGTTTGTTGTCTGCTTTCACTCATTAAAAATTCTTTATATTCTTGGTCACGAGACAAAGCACTTAATCTTCTGCAGAAGGTATTCCCTGAATGTGAACCATTGTCTGGTAGACAATTCTCTAGCAAATTATTTTTCTGAAACAAGTAAGCATTCATTTGTTTTGCATGCAGGCATGAATCTGGATGCAGATTTCATCAAAGTATCCACCACAGTGCAACTGCCTCATGATAAAGATGACTCCAGCCTTGGACCTTAGCACTGGCTGCAGAAGTGCTGTTTTCCTTGTGTTTGGACAGGCCATACAGTGTCTTGTGAAGAGAAGAAACATCTGTTTTCACCCTATAATGCAGTAACAAAGGAAAAACAAAAGCAACATCTTCACAAGAATCAACAGGGCACCTTTCCCCCCACCCCTCTCTTTAAGATCCATCTGTATTAAGGTTCATCTGTATTTTGCCACAGGAAGAGGAGAGGGGAACGGGAAGTGTAAAAGGCTTTTGCATTTAATGATGCAGCACTAGAAGAACAATCCAGGAATAGAATGACCATATTTTAAAAACTGGGGATTTTGGTTTGTGACTGACTGACTGACTGACTGACTTTCTTCCTTCCTTCCTTCCCACCTTGTGAAGGCATGTTGATACCACCACTGCCATCTCCTCTACTTCCAGCTCACTGGGTAAGATCAGGAATGTATAGGTGTGGAAGATTAAGTCTCAACTATTTTCATGTCAAGAGCCCTCAGGGTATCTTTTGACACACAGGTTACCAGTACCAGTTTTAGCTGATATGGACACTGTGTTCCCTTCGTGCCCACGCCGTTTGTTCCTGTGCCCAGGCCAAGTCCTCTGTTTGGTTTATGCAAGTGTTTGGAGCATGGAATTGATCCCACTGAAAAGCAACTTCCCCCTCTCCCTGCCCTCCTGCACTCTTTGTTTTTTCTGGCTCTGAGCTGGATCAGATCACTGTGCAATCACACAAAGGGTGGTGCCTGCAAGTAGAGGGTGGGAAGCTCATCTTGGTGGCAGTGGCAGCAGCTGGAGTGACAGTGACACTCGAGGCACACACAAACCACCACTTAAGAGCAGGAGAAAAACCATCGCTCATTGTTCATTCATGCCGAGGGACATCCAGCTCCAGGCAAACACCCACCGGGTTCTGTACGGCAGAGGAAACTGTATCATCACATAAACACTTCAGAGCAAAATCAAACTGTTTTAAAATGGATTGACAGAGGACACTACACATGGCAGCACCCCACGAGTCTCTGACAGAGAGAAGGAAAGCCCACGCACAGCTGTGGGCTGTGAAGGAACTGTGCAAACCCCTCTGGGCCTGCTCTGCTCCAAGGCTTCTCTGCTGCACCATCCCACAATGAAGGTCCTTAATATTTTGGTGATGCTGCTCCATCTGGGTAGAAGCTGCCCCCCGGGGGTGAGAGGTGTGAGGAAGGCAGGCTTTGATCCTAAGAAATCTGTGTAGTGAGGCTTTAAACTAAAATCGGTAATAAAACAGCAAAGCACAAGGCCTGAACAGATGAACAGACAGCAGGCAATGGCAGTCACAACCACGGTGTGTGAGACAGGAGCAGGGAGGCTGGAAAAGCTGCCCCTGGGTAGGCACACACATGAAACAAGGCAAGGCTTCCTTTCCAAGGTAGAAAAATAAAAACACCGGTTCTCCCCTTTCTCTCCCCGCCCCCTCCCCCCTCACAAAAATGAATAGCATCAAAGCCTGTCTCCCTAAAGCAGACCCACCACAGGTTTTCTCCCACAGGTTCTCCATCGGTTTTGAACAGATGCAGCCCAGCGTGAGAGGGACATGCCGGGGGTTTGTGTTCTCCAGACAGAGGGCGGGATCGTGTTGGGGAGAGGAGGGCGTTTGGGGGATGTTGAGGAGGGATGCACAGGACCAGGCTGTATCCCAGGGGTGTCCCGAGTGTATCCAGGCTGTGTCCCGGGATGTCCCGGCACTGTCCCGTTCACGCTTCCATGGCGCCACCTGGCGCTGCCGCGGGAAGGGGCGGCCTCGCCGGGGGCCTCTCCCGACTCAATTAAAATTTAAAAATTAATTAGAACAAAATTAAGATAGAATTTTGACATGTAATTAAAAAATAATATAAATTAAACAAATCCTTGGCCTGCGTCCCGGCTTTTACTGAGCCCTCCTGACAGTCAGCCAGCTGTCAAAGCAGCCATGTCACCTTGGTAAGTGGTGGATTAAAGCACTTACTAGAAGTGATGTTGGTCTTTCTAGGAATTTTTCCCAACAACGTGGCATATTACGAAACACACTGCTGTCCCATGAGGGTGGGTAACACCCCGAATCCACAGAGGAAAGCCCCAAAGAGAGGGGCTTACCTCCCATCCCGAAGCCTTACGGTGGAAACTGCACTGTTACCTTCTATGTCAGAGCATGCCTTCCTCAGGAATACCCACCAAGCCTTACCTGTTCAGCTGTGTTTGCAATAATGAGGTATCGTCCACATTATTATTATTATTATTCAGCCAAGAATTTCATTTTCCTAAAACATGATTTTAAAGCCATGGTGCCTAAAGCTTGGTATGTCTTTGGAACCATCAATACCCAGTTATGGAGCTTCCTGAATTCTAGACTGTAGGTGAGACTTCAGCGGAGGAAACACTGCATGAATTTCTGCCCGTGGTGGCACCCAAATAAGCACTCCAGATCTGAGAATGTCAAGGACACTTGCAATTCCCATGTAAATAATTCAGGCATCAATTTATCACCCTATGATCTCCACAAGGCTGGCCTTTAGTACACACCGTGCTGCCAGTTTCTGTGGAAAACCAGGGAAATAGAGCTTATATAGCAAGAATTTATGAAGAGAGAGAAACATTGGGTTGCTGTCTTGGGCTCTGTCTGTGAATGAAAAAAAAAAATAAAAAAATATATATATATAAACAATTGCTTCTCCAGAAAATGGTAAGATATACTTGTCCTGCAAGTATATCTTACCATATGTATAAATATATATATTATATATATGGCAAGATATATATGGCAAGATGCATATGTTTATGTATAGATGCACAGATTTCTGTTTAAAATGACTTGAATGCCACTTTGAAATTCAGATAGTTCTCACCACATGTGTCAGGAGACTTCAGCACAGAAGTTGACTTACACTTTACTAATTAAATCAAATAGAAAGTCTTCTCCTAATAAATAATTAGGACCCTAATATCTGTTTTCAGTTTGTTGGGTACTGCTTACTGCAAGCTGCTTCTGAAAGTGAGACTTCATGCCTTGGACACTTATGAATGTAAATACCCAGCATCATTTCTCAAAAAACCCCAAATCCAAACCTTGATCTCCAGAGCACGTATCCCTCTGCACCCTGAAGATGACATTGCATTTATGTCGTACCAAAAGAGAAGCAGCAACAAGGCACAGCACTTTTGGGCACAGAATGGGAATGGGGACAAATGAAAAACAGAGTTTCACCTCTCCAGGCAGACCAGTCCAGTACTTTATCACCCTTACTGTAAAAAAACTTTTTCCTAATATCCAGCCTATATTTCCCTTGGTGCAGCTCAAGGCTGTGTCCTCTCGTTCTGGCAGCTGCTGCCTGGAGAAGGAGACCAACCCCCACCTGACTACAATCACCTCTCAGGGAGTTGTAGAGAGTGATAAGGTCACCTCTGAGTCTCCTTTTCTCCAGGCTAAACAGTGATAGATGAGGTATACCCTTAATATAGTTTAGTCATTGTTACTGAATGTTGCCATTTAGTTACCAAGTAATTATGAAATTAATCAATATTATTGTTTCAAACCTTGTGATCGGTTTTACGAATGTGGAAGTAAGTTATAAGAATGTTACAAGGGTTGAGAGTTAAGAAAGTTACTAAACAGAATTAGAAAGGAATCTTCCAGGGTCAGGCCAAGGAGATGACGTCACATTACATATGGACCAATCACACCCCAGAACCAAAGAGCCAATGAAAGGACCGGGTTCTCAATCCCCAAACGGACCAATGGGAGACGGGACTGAGAATGGACCAATCGGGAGAGCCCTTGGACCTAATAAAAGGCGGCCTCCCGAGATCTTTGGGTGTGTCGGTGTGGGCTGCTTCGCCTTGTGGACAGCTACAGGAGAGCTGGGAGAGCAACCTGCGGAGCGCCGCCCACGGACCCGGAGCTGGCTCGACGCAGGAGAGGCACTTCCGACTGACCGGAGTGGACAACGAGACGCGGCGTGAGAACGAACCGTGATGTCCCTCTCTGCCACTTATGCCGTTAATAAAGTTTAGTCGTGCTGGAGATGACTGCGAGTGGTGATTCTGTCCGTAACAAAACCACTTCAGCTCCCTCAGTCGTTCCTCACAGGGCTTGTGCTCCAAGCCCATCACCAGCCTTGCTGCCTTCTCTGGACAGCTCAAGCGTCTCAACGTCCTTCCCAAACCGAGGGGCCAGAACTAGACATAGCACTCGAGGTGTGGCCTCACCAGTGCCGAGTGCAGGGGAAGAATGACCTCCCTGGGGAGGAGTGGGGAATGCCAGAGTGTTAAAAGATGAGGAGAGAGACAGCAGTGCCTCTGTGACCCCCAGCCTCACCGTGCCACACCACTCCATTGCAAAACGCTTTGGAGAAGCTCCATCATTCGGTACCTTAAAATAAAAGTTATTTTCCATCTAAACCAAGGAAGCAAGGGTAGCAACACTGCTCAGAAACACACTTTAATGCCCAGTGTGTCTTTGTGTAATCTCCCCTCGCACATTTCATTTCTGCTTTTGCACAGTGACAAGTGCCAGGAGGGACACTCAGCCGCCTTTCTGAGCCTCAGTCTTCTCCGGACCTCGGTCTGTGTATCAGGCACTGCAACACCAGCTCGGGCAGGCGGACTCCTGCCAGGCAGAAGAGCCAAGGCCATTCACGCCGGGGCGATCCTGTGGCTCTCCAGCGGAGCCATCAGCTCGTCCCGGGCTGCGAGTGCCCGGTTCATTGCCGAGGGAGGGCGGCTCTCCCGGGCCCTGCAGCCGCTTCCCCCACCGGGTGTCGCTGCCCGACGCCTTTTCCCCGGCGGGGGCCGGGGCCTGGTTGGGGCCGGGGCCGGGGCCTGGTTGGGGCCGGGGCTTGGTTGGGGCCGGGGCCGGGGCCGGGGCCAGGGCCTGGTTGGGGCCGGGGCTTGGTTGGGGCAGTCCCGCAGCCCCAGCCGGCTCTCCCCGGGCAGCCGAAGCCGCAGCTCCAAACACCCCGTACCCCCTCTGTGAGCTATTGCTGAGCAGCCCGAAGGCCCGTGGGGAGCTTGGCAGCTGCTCTGCAGAGCAGGAGATGCTGGCATTTGTTGGCAGATGATGCACGGAGGCACCGCTGACCCGCCTGTGCCCAGCTTGGGAAGGCCCTTGGAAGCCCCTGGCACTGTTGTTGCTGGTGAGGAAAATCCCTAACCCAAGCCTTTCCATCTCTCAAAAGAAGTGCTTTCCCTCTTTATTTTTCCCTCCTGGAAACAAGTATTTCCTCTCAGCAGAGCTCACAGCCTCTTCCCATTTTTAAGGGGAATCTTATACTTTTGGCTCAATACAGATCATAAAAATCAAGACAGAGAACCTAGTTTTAGACTTTAGTGTGAGAAACATCATGAAGAGACTGAGAAGCTGAAGAGAAGCCAAATGTGAACATCTTGGAAAGTGAGGAATTATACTGCCATTATTCAGAATGTTTGTTCTTCTATTCTCTTTCAGGAAAGGCTATTGAAATAAATTTTTCTTGTGAGACAAAGCAGTGGGAGGAAAATCGATAAGCACAACGAAGCAAAACTAGTTAAAGCACATTAAAAATTATATTGCATTGTCTCTGTGAGAGTTTCCCCTTTACATCCATCTTGCCTCCTCTGGGACAGTTTCCAGTTCCGTTTATTTGTGAAAGCTACTGCCAAAATGAAAGAAGGAGTAAGATCACACCTTCCCTTACACCCACATCCACCCAGGCTGGCTGTAATACGTTTAGAAATATCTCTGTTCTTATATTGCTCCATAATGGACAAAGTCAGGTCCCTCCACCCAGAAGTTTTAGGAACCCAGAGCTCCAGCCAAGGAAGAAAGCTGGCTACGGCTTCTCCTGAGTGCAGCCAGGGCTGGCAATTTGCAAACATGGACTGCCACACTACTCCCTAAATACCACCAGGGATTTAAAAGAATAGAGCTGTTTTGTTTTGATTTTCAGTTTTAAATTATGGCCAGAATGGCTATCTCAAGGATACACTCTGAGGTGGAAAGCGGCAGAAGATCATGGAAGCAGCGGGTAGGTGAGGGATCATATGTCAGAGGACAACACTGCTCTGTGGGTAGTGATCAAATCAAATGAAATCAAAACAAATGAAAGTTTTTCTTTGCCAGTATATTTCAAAAGTTATGCAGGGATATAGATACAGTTCTGGTTATAAGGTCAACACAAAAGCCAAGCGGAAAATGGCCAATTTTCCCCCTTTTTTCTCACGATAGGACACAGAGCAACAAGGCAATCCTGTGGGAACAAGGTAGATAAAACGAGGCAGAGCTGACAATAGTTTGGTTTTGCTCAGTCCTCTCTTTGACTGTTTCTATAAAATACAAAAGTTCACCTTTAAAGCTGTGGTTGTTTAGTCCTTTTTTTTTCCTGCTCCCTTCAGGCTACTCTTCCCTTTACTGGGCCTCAAATACGACTTCCCTTTCCCCCCACCCCCTGCCCTCCTTTTAGTGTTGGAGAAAATATATTCTGCATCAGGATATGGGGTATGTTTGAAAAGAAAATGAAAACTGAAGTTTTTGCAGTCCAGGGCATGACAGATCATTAATAATCCTTGATGTGCAAGCTTTGCATCTGCTATTCTTGCTCTGAGGTCAGCTGGTCCAAGGAAAGCAGGAAGGAAATAGGAACCTTCAGTGAACATGAACAAAAAGCCTTCTATAAGCCTGCCATGTATATTGTGAACTCCAAGCTGCTGTTCCCTGAAAAATCCAAAGTTCACGCTGCCCGTATTTCTGTTCCTACTACTAAATTCCTCCCTTGCCAGGAAAGGCACCAGGATGAGCTTATCCATGCAACAGCCTCAGAGAAAGGTGCAGCCTCAAGTGCTTTTGTTCTCCTCCCAGTCAGAAATCCCTCTCATCTCCTAAAACTATTTCTCTGCCATAGCTAAATCCAAGTGTTCCCCCATTCAGCCATTTCATACGCACCAGGCCCCTCCTAGCTTGCAATTCCATGTACAAGCTTATTTTGGAAATGATGGATCACCAGCATGGTGAAAATCTCTCTTAAAATGGAAGTGTGCTTGGGGTTAGTTATACAGGTAACAAAATTGTAATTTTGGTCCACAAGCTAGAAGAACATTCCCGGGTCATTTTACTGATCTGACCTAATTAATGCTTAATGTGTATTTGGGGGGGAAAAATGCAATGCCATATGAGAAAATATTGATTAATTTATGTCTGTTTATAACAGAAGAGTCTCAGTGGGAGCTCTGCACTAGGAAGTACCATTCCTAAACCACGACAATAAGCAGACTGACTTGTTTGAATGTTGTTCTCACAAGGAAGCACAACAGGCACTGTATTTTATTGCACATCTAGTGCCCTTCTTAGTGAAAGCTTGTGAACACATGTTTTGAAGAAAGACTGAAAATATTAAGTAAAAGAAGTGAACTTCTGTGGTCTTTAGGGAAGTGCTGTGCTTGCAAGGCTGGCTCTGGCAGGACGAGTCTAGGCACTGGAGGAGGAGAGGAAAGAATGGAAATCAGCAGGCACCCAGGTGCAATAGCCATGGAAGGTAATAAAAAACCCTCTTCTTGTCTGAACTCAGTTTCTTGTGCATAATGTTTGTCCATAACCCAGGAAAAGATTCTCTGTATCTTAGTTGCATATGGATTAAGTGGCTATACCTATCATCATTAATTTAGATACCAAACACTTCCAGGTATCAAATATTTTGTGGTATCAACAAGGGAAGGAACTGCTCTGGGATTTTAGAGGTCTAATCCAATCAAGTGAATGGTGGGGGTGATCCAGCAGGTGACAGGCTGTGCTAAAATAGTCAGCAGGCAGATCTGGTATTCCCTTTTTGCTAGCAGATCTTGTCTGCCATTAGTGATGGCTAATTTAGTGTAGTGCAGGGCATAAAGAGGTGACTTACCACTCCTGCTGGTGCTGAAAGCCAAGCACTGCATCATTTCTCTTCTAGAGGCTGAGCCTGTGGCGACCTCTCAGTTTGGAACGTAGGAAATATTTCTGGACAGGCACAGAGCAGCAGACAGCTTCTCTTCTGAAGGACCTGTATCAGCCTAGGCCTTTTCCAGCAGCGTGTGCTGTCTGTTTCACCATCAGTAACATCTGTTGCCACCGGGGATGTTTTCCTTGGCATCCTAGTGCAACTCCGCCTTCACTAATTGTTACTGTTCAGTTAAGGTTAAATGGGGGGGCACAATCCTTCAGTTTGTGAGTTACTGCTTTCCGTCCTAAGGCAACTGTATTGCAATGCAATCCGCTGTGCCACGTGGAGAGGTCCTGCCGAGTGGGTCTGTGTGCAAAACCAGCTTCCCACACCATCCACACAGCTTCAAACAGTTCAGTTCTCTTGCACAGACAACACCTATCTGGTCAGGTTTTATGGGAAGGACTGGCCATGCTGTTTAATGAACTCTGGTGACCTGTGGTGGCTCTGCTTTTCTCTGTGAGAGCTGTCAGCGAGTCAGGCTCACCCAGGAGGAAAGGATCCAGCTGGAAGAGCTGGGAGAGGAAACCCAGCCTTTTCTTGCCCTGGCATGAGAAGAGTCCCCACTACCACACAGCCCAATCTGCTCCTCTGTACATGAGGGCAGAGCTGAAGGGAAAGACCTGCACTTGGGATGGGTCAGTTTGCATGGTCGGGGTGAAAGGAAATGCTCCTCTTCCACCATCCTGGAGCAGACAACAGAATTAGCAAATAGACCCAGGAGCTGGTGAAGGAGGGCACAAAGAGGTCTCTTTTCAGCCCCAGTCTTACTTGTGTGCCCTGTCTCAGGCATGGTTCTGACTCTTGATGCCAATTAATTATTCTTTGAGAAACCAAGGGACACTTCTGTATCAACTGCCCTTGTGCCTGTGGGGGACTTGAACTTGTGAGAAATAAACTGGGAGCATTACACAGCTGGCACAAACTTGGTCCAGAAGATTCCTAAAAAACCTGGATGGCATCTTTATGGAACAGGGAGCTGACTTGGGAAGATGTCCTTGATCTGCTGCTTGTCAACAGAGAGGGTCTCGTGAGCAAAGTGGGGGTTGGGGCTGGCTTGGCCACAGTGACCACGGAGACATTAAGTTTAAAGTCTCTGTTAGCAGGAGGAAAAGTACCAGCAAAACCTCAACCCTGGATATGAGGAGAGCAGACTTCAGCCTGTGCAAGGAACCAGTAAGTAAAGTCCCCTGGGAAAGTGTTTGTGCAGGTGCTGGGGTCCATCAGTGCTAGTCACTTGTTAAACATCACCTTCCACGGGCACAGGAACAGGCAATTCCAAAATGTCAGAAGTCAGGCAGGCAAGGCAGGAGGCCAGCTTGGCTAAGCAGGGATCTTCCTTTGGAGATAAGGCAAAAAAATGCAGGTGTGTGCCCAGTGGAAGCAAGGTCAGGTGATGTGAGAGGAACACAGAGATGCTGCTTATCACTACAGGGAGTAAATTCTTGCAACCAAAGCTCAATTTCCTTTTATGACAAGGTAATGCACTTGGTTTGACCAAGGGAATGTGATGTTTTTGGACTTCAGCAAAGCTTTTGATGCTGTCTCTCCCAGGATCTTTCTGGACAATCTGTCCAGCTCCCAGCTGGATAAACACATCATGGGATGGGTGAGGAACTGGCTCACAGGCCGGGCACAAAGGGTGACAGTGACTGGGGTGACATCAGGCTGGCACCTGTCACTGGGGGAGTTCTGCAGGGCTCCATCCTCGGCCCTGTGCTCTTCAACATCAGTATACATGACTTAGATGCCGGACTGGAGGCAGACCAAATAAGTTTGCAGATGATACAAAATTGGGAGGAGCTGTTGAATCCCTCAAGGACAGAGAGATCCCATAGAGAGACCTGCATAAAACAGAGAGATGGGCAATCACCAACAATGTGAAGTTTCACAAGGACAAGTGCCAGTCATATTTCAGAGTGACTGGCCATGACTTTATTTTACATTAATCTTTCACAAAACATCTTTTTATTCTGTTGTAGGACGCTCTGATGCCTATCTGGGGTGTTCCTGCAAAAGGTAGAAAGGTTTGCTGTCAAAACAAGAAGTGCCACTTGGGACTTTTTTTTTTGTATGTCCACCCAAATCAGCATCAGTACTTGTTACATAAGAAGGTTTAGGTTTATCACCTGCTGATTTCACTGTGTGTAGGGGCTGCGACAATAGTGTTTAGCCCTGTGCAGGTGATGGAGGGATTTATTTTTAGAAGGTGCTGGATGTGTCCTGCAGCTGATTTCTGCTGTGTTAAAGGGAGCCAGGCCCTGTGCTCCCAGCAGAGTGGGACCTGTCCCCTTGCCATTCCCTGGAGCAGCTACAGCATCACAAAAGAAGCTCCCACTGTCCATGTGCATACATGCTGCACCAAGGAGCTCTGTCCCAGCTCATGGCCACAGTATATCCTTGCTCCAGTGTGTAAGCAGAAGGCAGAAATAGTAGAAAACAGCCTTCAGCCAAACCCAAACATTTTACTTGCCTTTTGCTTACCTTTCCTTCAGTTCTCAGGAAGTGATGGTAAATCCAGTATTTCTCTAAAACCAGGCTGATGAGTCATAGAAGGCGTCCTTGGTTCTTACAGCACCACAGGATCTCCCCGTTCTTAGGCTGCCCACGGGTGAGCAGAGTGCTGCTGCCAGCACACACCTGTGAGCGGGCAGAAAGGCAGCAGCAGGCAGGCCGGAGGGGAATTGCAGTGAGGCACAGAGAGGAACAGCTCCATTCCCCGGAGCTCAGGCACTTGTCTGGAAGTGGATTTACTGCCTGGGACTTGAGTGCTGCACAGGCTCATAATCTGGAACAAGTTCAGGGTTAAAAGTTCACAGCTGGGGCGTTGCAGTGTGAGGGAAGGGTGAGAACCAGGCACAAACCATTAGAGCTGATGCTGTGCTTGCTTGTTACCTGCACCTGGGATGGTGCAAACTCCAGCAGGGAGTCGGGAATTCTGGTGCTGTTGCATGATATCCCACACAGCAGGGTGAGGTTAGGAGACATTCTGGGTTTGGAGCTACTGCAATCCTTCCTTGTGAGCCCTCAGAGAAGGTTTCTCCTGTGTCCCATGTCTTGCTCCACTGGGTACCTGCTGCAGGCAAAGTAGAAAACTTTTCACTGTGCAAAATGCAGAGAAGATGCATTTTCCTGCCTGGGGAGGTGGAAGTGATAGGTTCCAAAAATTTCTTGCTGGAGTCAGGAGCTTTACTGGCTGACGTTATCTCTGTGCTGACTTTTATGCTGTCCCTCATCTTTCCACCCCAGAGTCCTTTTGGCAGATCCATGCCAAACATGGGGCTCTTTTCTCTTAGAGAGAGCTCAGATGCTTCCCACCCAAAGTTGGCATGCTGAAAGAGAAACCAACCAAATCCATCCCTGGTTGCTGGAGGGAGATAATTTTTAGAAGTCTAAAACCCAAAGTGGAACTGTCTGCCACTGCAGTGGTCCTGCCCACTGAGCAGTTTCTTTATGCCTCAGAGGGTGCAAGGAAGGAAGGCCAGCCACTCCCAATCTCAAATTCTTTTCAGATTTCCAAGTAGTCTTTTCTCAGAGAGGCAAGGAATACATTTTTAAATGATGGGAAGTATTCCAGTGCTCCTTACCCTGCCTGCTGCCCCTTGCTGGCTGGCAAACACTATTTCAGCAGCTCTGCCATTGCTGGAGACCTTACCTGGCATAGATAAGGCAATTTCCAAGAAGTAATTTCTGTTTCCTAAGCTACACTCTTCCTCTAAAGAGCTTTGGATTTTCTCCCTAAGTTTTAACTCAAGTTGCTCATGGAGAGGGCTGATCCTGCTCTTTGTGGGTCTGTCCATACTCGCTCTCTAATACGCACTTTGAGGAACAAATGCACTCTGATGCTTAACAGCTGTATCTGGAAAAGTCCAAAATTCAGGGAATCCAAAGGAACATGAATGCTGTACACACACTTCCACCATATTTCAACTGCATGGACTCTAAAGGTAGCCACCATCGTTTAAATTAAAAAAAAAAAAAAAAAAAAAGGAAGAGCTGCTGAGCCTTTTGCAGTCCAGCAACTCCCAGCTGCATTTTGAGAGAAAAACGTAGCAACCTGCAGCTCCAAACCAATGGATTGTTTTCCGAGGCAAATTAAATGTAACACCTTGAAACAAAGTAAGCACAGCACCGTGGGTGAGAGTGAACGGGATGTATTTTTACAATGCTCTGTGAGACTGATAAATGCAGACCCCGACTTACTGATGTGGGAAGAGATACGTGGCTTGTCCATGCCTCCATGCAGAAAAATTGGAGCTGCAAAAGAGTCTCAGTACAGCCAGGCCCACACTAATACAAAGCCATGTATTGTTTTCCAAGACCAGTGATTGCAAATGGAGTGGGGAATTCCTGTGCTGAGCTTATAAATTCAGAACTGGCCCCTCTCCAATTATTTGTTACAGCAACAGGATGAGGGGTTGGGGGAATTTCTTTTGCATTTAGAAGTTAAGCACTTCTCTCTTTGCAGACATTTCAGTAGAGATTTCAAGAATCAGCAGTGTCCAAAACAGTCACCTGGCACCTGATAAAGATTCATTTGGCAAAATATTCTGGTTGGTATTATCCTGTAAATCAATCTAAGGGATCAATAATTGAGACTTTAAGCTTTAAAATATAGCCAGTTGCACTGCAAATCCATGTATCTGCTGAGCCTTCTACAGCATCAGAAAACTCAGCCCATTCTGACTTTTACGGATAGCAAAGACACACATTGTACCTTTAATTACCTGTCCTCCAGATGCTGAAATAAAATGAAACATACTACTTCTCCTTTTTCACTCTTAGTTTTATTATAAAAATCAACATTTCATTTGTTACAACTTGGTTTATAGTAATAATTGGAAAGGATTTTTGTACAAGGTTTATATACACCGTACAAGTAAAGCACTTTATTTTACAAAAAAAAAAAAAAAAAAGTTAGTGAATGAGTGAATAGGGCTGGCCAAATGTTGGCCATTATAATATAAATACATCCTTGCAAAGCACCATCGTACCGAAGTTGATGAACAAGAGACACCAGCTGGCTTTAAGACAATGACAAACAGTGATTAAAGCTTACAAAAAAGAACAAACAAAACAAACCAAAAACAAAACAGAGTTAAAATCTGAAAGCAGCACCAGATCCTTCACTTGCAAACAAGGCTAGTTCAGCTTAAGCCTGGTGGTATCCTCTTTACAGAAAAACACTTCCCTCGCTGACTCTTCCCTGCACGGCTTAACGCTACAGCCATTTTAATCAGGACTTCAGAGCTGTTCCTGGTTCATTTAAAGAGGGGAATCTGACTGCTCTCCAAGAGTTTGCAACCATCACCCTGCCCTCTACTAGGACAATCTGTGTCCTCAATACAACAGGGACACTTTACTTACCCTGCCCTGCACAGTTCTGGTGTGAATCATCCAGTCCCTAAAAACGCTACACATCCCTTCCCTTTGTAAAGATGGAAAAGAAAGGAAATTTTGGATCACTACTGTATTTTGACTTCTTTTACAAAGAAATTGACTATTTTGCAACCCTTTTCAAGGTGTTAGTTCATTCCTAACTTATTTGTCAGTTTTATCTGTCACCTGCCAATTAAGTTAAAGGTTAATTTTCAAGCCATACCAACACCAAAATACAATTTAAACAATCTCACTGCTAAGAAAGAAATTTCTGAATAGCAATGCTCAAATTATTTTTGCACTCAATGAGCCAGTTGTTTTTCTGTTGCAGAACTAATAAGTAATCTGCACAGTACAGGTTCAGAAGCAGATTCTGTCACTAACAATACTGTGTGACAGACATGCTCAAGGCAAAAAGGTCAGGAAAAGAAAGTGACTGATTACTTCTAAAGAGATACTTTGAAGAAGGCATCTGATCCAACAGCACGTGTGACCATGCAGTTCTGGAGTTCAAGCAGTTCCCCTCGGAGTGGTGCTAATCAATTAACGTGAGATTTGCCAAGCAATCAGGAATGGAAATAATATTCAAAACAGTGGCCTTTTCTTCGTCTTAGCACAGCTTTAACTACTTTAAAGCTTAAACTGTGTTTAGGACTTGCCAATGAAGCCATCTCTAGGGAATGGGCTATAATGAACAGAGAAGCAATGCAGAGCTGGAGACCGTAACACCATCAAGGCCCGTTAATGTAATAAACAGGAGTGACAGGGATTTTCCACATGCACCTTCACTTGCAGCTGGCTGCAGCACTTGCCATGCCAAAGCAGTTTGGGTGCAATTTTCTTCATAACTACGCTAGGGCTGCAGCAGACTGCTTTTCATGTCCCTACAAAACACAGAGGAGCTTTACTCATCCACAAAATGGACTCCAAAAGTAGGGGAACAGTATAAAAAATGTGCTTCCTCTCGTGCCTGGCCTGACAGAGCATTAAGTATCCAGGTGTCCTGCAGTCTGTCGTACAACCTGGCCAAAAGGAGCCCAGGGTAGGTGGGACACAGCAGGACAACATTCAGCATTAGCACTCTGGGAGTGCCGAACCTATGCACAAGAGAAAATGATCAGCTTTGGGTAAGTGCCCGTTATCAAAGATATGGCTACCTGCACACACACTTGTACACGTACATGGGGAGGGAAATGCTGTGGCAGAAATCCGGAATTTACAATGCAGAAACTTCCAACTCACAGCAAAATGAACCCTTTGATATCAAATGGCTCACTTACGTATTTTGCATTACTGTAAATATTTTGTTTAATGTATGAGCACAGGTTGCATAAATTTACATTCACGGAAACCATTCTTTATTTCAAATGGAAATGCCGTGTGTGTTCCATTTATCGCATCCAAGTTATTTCCTAATAAATATCTTGGTATCCAAAAGCACTGGGGAAATGAGGAGTGCTCCTTAGGAAGCTATGAACTGCATGCACCATGATGTGCCAGGTATAACTTTAAAAGGCAGACTTAGGTCTCCTTAATGCCACTGAAACATCCAAGGCTAGTTTTCAACAAATTATGCTGTAATGTCTTTGTTCTGTCTAGGGTTTATCCACTGGGAATGTGTCAGGTGTGGGTGCTGGCTGCATCAATGCTTTTGTAATTTGGAGATCTGCCCAAGAGGAGCTTCACAGATCAGCACCTATCTCAAAAATTTACTCCAGATTTACTGAGAAAATACATGTATTTGCAAAATCAGATCATAGCTTCCTGCTCAGACAAGGAACAGCCTGTTCTCTGCGCTGGGCATTTTCAGTGGAAAACCCCAGCCTGTCCACCTCCCCTCTCATGAACCTCCCAGAGGCAGATAACCCAAAATATTTGATGCATAAACTGAAACATCTGGATCAGAAAGAATTCCTTGTAGGATTTGATCGAGTCTATGTCCACCCCATCGACTTCAGTTGGGTTATGTGGCTGTAAACCAGCACAGGAGGCAGCAGGATCCATATGCAGAGAATGTCTTTCTTCTAAAAACATCCTTGCTGTAATTAACACACAAATTTACCTGCAGGAAGCTCCCTCCAAGGGGATGCCTCAGCGAGGCAGTACAGCTGCACCAGAAAAGAGGATACCACTCCTTAAGCTCAACCATCCTAGACTTTTTCAAAAAGAAATCGGCACACTGAGAAAAGCATTTTGCAAGAAGAGACCATTGCCACTGCAGTACAAGCACTTGGACTGAGATACAACAATACAATATTCTTCTGAGTTCATTAGTGCAAGTTTCCACACGGAATGCTGCACATGAAAAAATGTAAACAACAGAGAAATTCTAATTCTCATCGGTGTGCCAGCCTCACCCCTCACCCCGACACACCTGCCCTCCCCCCCTTCATATATATGGTTTTGAGTTCCCTTACAGTTCACAACACCCTCCTAACATCCATCCTGCTGGACAACACAAGGAAGTTTCTCCACCAGCAAGGAAGAGCCAGAAGAACTGCTACCACAATTCCTAGAAACCTAGAATGAAGCTGGGCAAAAAACCCCTTAGTACACCATCTTCAGAGACCAACAGCAATAGCCTGGAGATCACCACGGCTTTTGAAAGTTTCCTCAGGTATCCTGGACTAGTAGGAAAGACCCTTTATTACAAATGGAATCCCAATGACACTGTTTTCCTTGGAGCTGAAACCAAATGAGGATCCAGTACTCCAGATGAGTGGCAGCTAGCAAGAGTAACTTGTTGCTAATTTTGTCAACAGCATCAACTGCAAGCCCATGCCGTATTTTCAGATAACTTCTCTTTTAGCTGAAACTGGCTGGGAAAGAAGCAACAGAGAACAGTAAAACCCAAAAGGAGCCTCTGGAAAGCTGCTATCCCCATTCCATACCCAAAGGTGAGGAGGCAGGAGCTCCCCAGGACCTTTGTTTTGAGAGAGAAGACTCCGAGGGCCAGTCTGTGAAGGCACCGAGCACCTTCAGGGGGTATGATGTCAAAAGAAGGTGCAAATGCACAATGCCATCTAAGATCAGGTATACTGTGAGCTCTGCTGCAACAAAACAAATTCAGAGCAGGGCACTGGAGTATAAGAGGAATTAACAATATCCTAGGTTGCCCCTTAAACTACACAAATAATGTTTTCACTTGATTAAATAGCCTCCCTGTCAAAACCACCATGGTGAGGCTGACGGGAGAAGGGGCTAAATATGACAATATACAAAAATAGAGATGTGAATATAAAATGGTTTGGTTAAGAATATCTTAAAATTTGACATTCACAGCAGTTAATACTTAAGTATTAAACTCACACCACGCAAAAGAGGAGGTATGTCAAAATCATACTGAGAAAAACTGGCTTTACCTAACACAAAGAAAACACGAGCAGTTAATACAGCAGGGGAACCCCTCCCAATGATCAAAACATCTATTTTTCTTATAGACAGTTGTTCCACTGGAAGTTAAATGCTTCCTTACTAGGAAAAAATAATATATATATATTTATATATATGATTTGTATACTGTGATATCAATATACACTGAAAGTACTGCAAGGATATATTATTCATTTACAGTAAAACTAACAATCCATGGTTAAATTTATAGTTTATAAATATGCTGTCTATATTATATGTGGTATAAAAATATTTGACATTTTGTGGGCACTAGGTCAAAATAAGATTTTCTTTATTTAAGGGACTAAAAATCATTCAGGTATATGCATATTACCCTTGTCAATGACATGAGAATTGTACTGACCTGGTACAAAACAGAGTCCTACCACGCTGGCAAAATGAGGAGGGTAATGTATAGCATGATAATCACTGCATGACAAGGCTAATTAGGAGAAAACCTGGCATTTACAGCAGCCCAGTTCTAGCAGTACTTTAAATAGGAATATCATGAATTTTGGGTGACATGGGCAGGAAGAAAGGATGAAGAAAATATAAGAAAACCTAAACTGGGATTAAAAAACAAACTTTAAAATACACCCAACAAAAATCACTGGAATTCCAGAAGCAGGGAGAGAGCTCTAAATGCTCTTGTTTGTTAAATGCATTAAGGAAAACCACAGGTGTATTCATTTAAAAAAGTATGCGATTGTTTTTCTGGATTCACTGCTACCATTGCTGTATTCCTGTAGAAAACAAAGCCCTTTGTGTAAGGTTAATCTGTCCTGACTGCATTTTCAAGTTTAACTTTAGTTGCTGGCCCTCTGCAGTTAACATAGAGGTTTATTTGGCTACTTCCAAGTATCTATGGTATGCTGCTCTGAGACGGACTTCTTTATTATTAATTACTTTAAACATTTTTGGTATTGACAAAACCCACGTTATCACCTCGCTGGACAAGTAACATATCCCAGTCCTTCCATTTCCTTATGTGCTCAGTCACTTCACTGGATTAAGGCATGTTTTTGTGTTCCATTTGCAAAAATAAAAACTTTTTGTACAAACGTCTGGGTTCTTTTATACAAAAAATTCTTCTTCTTATGGCACAAGCAGCAGCTGCTGTTTAAGAAAATATATAAATATCCTTTTTTTGTTTTGTTTTTTTTTTTTTTTAAACTCTTCTGTACAAATATCTTCAGTGTTCCTCCGCCCCACGCTTAACTGTACACTGTCCTCCCTCCCCGCCCCCGTCCCCAGCAGAAGAAGGTTCTGTATTTACAGCGGAGGGCGGCGGGGCGGGGGGCTGCCCCTCAGGACGAGTCCGTGCAGGGGGACGGCGGCGGCGGGTACAGGTGGTGGGAGTAGCTGCGCTCCGTGTAGGGGGACGGCGGGCAGCTCTCGCAGTTCTCCTCGGCCGACAGGTACTGGCTGCGCGGCGTGGGCGGCGGCGGCACCGGCTCCGAGTCGTAGTTGAGGTCGCTGGTGTAGCCCTTGGCGGCGGGGGGCAGCCGGCGGCTCGGGCCATAGTCGCTGTCGCACACGTCCGTGCTGCAGGGCGTCGTGGGCGGCGCGAAGTGCCGGTAGCTGTAGGGCCGGTAGCTGCAGCG
Source organism: Picathartes gymnocephalus (assembly GCA_013390045.1). Classification (NCBI taxonomy): domain Eukaryota; kingdom Metazoa; phylum Chordata; class Aves; order Passeriformes; family Picathartidae; genus Picathartes; species Picathartes gymnocephalus. The sequence continues at coordinate 54,444 of WEKY01016266.1, forward strand.
GGGACATGGGAGGGCCAAAAGGGTCACTTCCCTCCTTTTTTTCAAGGGGTTAAGCCAAGGTGGAAACAGAAAGCAGGGCAACCTCCGACCTTCCCCTTCGTGCTACAGTGTTGGGCACATCACAGCAACAGTTCATGAAAGGAATGCCAATTTCTTTACTCATTATCTAAAACTCATTAATTAATTAATTTTGGTTTTAAGGAACTCATCACGTGAATTTTGGATGTGCTGCTTTACTCGTAGAAAATTCAGTGTGTGCTAGAAACTGCTGGAATTGGATAGCGTGCTCTGTTTGTGTAAGCTATTACCACGTTCGGGTTAAATTAATCCATAATGTTGTGGGTGCCCCAACCCTGGAAGTGTTCCAGGCCAGCATGGACATGGAGTAACCTGGTCTAGTGGAAAGTGTCCTTGCCCATGGCAGAGGGTGGAAGTGAATGGGCTCAAGTCCCTTCCCACCCACAGCATTCTGTGATTCCAAGATCACTGGAAAAGCCAGGTTTGCCACGTGATAAGTGCTTCCCAGTCTCCGGGTGTTTCCAGTGACCCTGGCACTGCCTACCCAGAGATGCAAAGAGCACCTGTAAGAGCTTTCGTTGTGCCACAGAAAGGAGCAGTGTCTGAGAACACTCTCTCACACAACCGGCTCCCTAAGGACTTAATTGAGGTAGAAAAAGTTGCTCCTAAGACAGTGGGGCAGGAAGGGCACGGGTGTGCATGTGTCTGTGCAATAGCTGTCTTGCAATTATGGAGAAGATAACTCTGCTTCCACTATGCCATTTCTGGATACTAACTTCCAAGGCCAGACAGGAGGACTGAAAATTACCTGGCACACTCCTAGCACTCAGCAGAAGCATTCCTTAAGAGAAGTAACTGGGGTGAAATTCGCAAACGCTGCTACCACAAAACATCTTTTAAAATGAGCCCAAGGTACTTCCAAGGAAACAAATTAGAAAGGGAAATGCATGGTAGCTACAACTCCCAGCATCACAGTCAGTGGGTTGGGGAGATGTGTGGATGCAGCTCCTCTATAGACAAGCCAGAATATTAGGAAAGAAGTAAGATCAGAAGCAGCAAGGCCAGTGTTTATTGTTGGATGGGGGAGCATTTGGAAAACATTGAAGCCTGTGCTACATCCCTAATACCATTTAGAATACTAGAAGTCACATCAGCTAACCAGCGATCAGCACGACCGATGCTGGTGCCAGAATTTGGGTTCCTTTCATTAGAAAATTACTTATAATTTTAAAAGATTTTTCATATGGCTGCAAGGGATCATTATAAACATCTCGTCTGACCTTCTGCACAACAGAGGCCATATTTTCTGCTAATGGAGAAGAGATGTCAGTTCAGCCCCAGAGACCTCATTATCCAAAGCCCCCAAAGGCTGTGTTAGGGAGGCACATCTTTCACACAAATACAGCACTCTCTTCTCACTGACCACGTCTACTGGTGATTTGGGAGGGGAACCTTTACACCCTTGGGTCGTAGGCGTCTGTTCCTCTATTTTTGGTAACTCATTATAAAATCGTAACTAACTCCAGCATTCTTACAGAGAAGGTAAGAAGAATACATTCAAACAGAGATAAAATGCATGCCCATAAATACTAGTCAAGAGAAAATAAGCAAAAAGTTAGCAATCTTTTCCAGATATTAACCATTAATATGTCAAACTAGAAATTCTGTGCTTTATCTAGACCACAATATTAATGTTACTTCTGACATATTAGCCTTTATATTGCCAACTTTTCCTCCACAGGGTATTTGCTTATAATTTCTCATAATTACATAAATTATTTATGAAAGAAGCCTAAAAAGAGGCAGGGTTCACTCCAGGGTAAGTTTTTTGGCTCAAAATACTCATGGTACTGCGTTTCTTTTGGCATGTAGCTGGTTTTGTGATGAGTGCTGTCATTCCCCCTAAGGAATATACCCGAGGGATGTATCACTACCCACTTAGTGTATGATTTACCTCAAACAGTGCTGCACTTCTACATAGGCAGCAGTGACATGATACACGTGAGCCCATTTAAGCACCAGTTTAGTGCTTGCAGAATTAGGGCCTTTGATTGTAATTCTTACAGAGCAGAGGCTGCCTTTATTCTGCATTTTCTACACTAACTGCTTTGATCCTGACAGAAAGCTATTGTAATAGTAATTACCTGTAAGATCTATGAGTGGATGGGCTGTTTGAAGAATAACCAAATTCCATGGTATAGTGTGAACGTTCAGTAGCTGGTGATGGTGGTGGGTTCAAAATCTAAGGAGTAAGAAAGGAAAAAAAGGCACTGTTAAAAAGGAAAGATACAAAGGAAACTCGAGAAAACACCAGTTTATAATTTTTCTTTTAAGTACTGTTTAATAGGAACCTTAAGTAAAGCACTGCATGCATAGCCCTCCCAACAAACAGGATTTTTCTCCTGTTTATTCCCCAGTTCTTTAGCAGATCCTGGAAATGCCATTTGTTGCCATTCCTATTAGCTACTAGGACACTCTTCTCAAAAAACGCTGACTGCTGTGGCTATTTTGATACAGCCAGTGCAGAAAAGGAAGGCTGCAGCCAGCGGTTCAATACTAGACTGTCACTAGGGATACCACTGCCTGAGGCAGACTGGCAGATCTCTGCTCCTGCAAGCTGCAGTCCCCAAGTACTGCTCTGCTTAGAATACTTGCAGCATGCTGGCCAAGGCAAGCATTCCTTCCCTATGCAGGCATGTTCTTACTCCATGCATTTGGATTACTTTAAAGCTGATTGAAAGCCTGATCGGTTGATTCTCAGAACTGAAACAGACAGTTGAAGATTCCAGCCTTCCCTGACCAAGCATGGGACTCTCTAACTCTCAACAGGGGCTTGGTGAGCTCCATAAAAATATCAAAACCAACCACCAGCGATGCTAGAAGTGAAGAGACAGGGAGCCCCCTCTGGGGCTGGCACCAACTGTGACACAGCAGTGAGTGCAGCACATACCCATTTGTGATGGAGGGATGTTACAGAGCTGCAAAACGCTTGTTTACTTATTTGCCTGTCACTTGTAAGACACATGACACAAAGCTTCATTTTAATTCCTTGAAAGGTCTATACAGAATGAACCTTAGTTTTACCTTCAGAGGCACATGGCAGAGTATAATGAAAGGAGATCTCTCTGCCAGAGCTGCTCAACATCTACAGGGATTTTTTTCATCTCCTCTGACATTCAACCTTTTTTCCTGGCACTGAGCTCTCTCACAACTTTTTTAAACTAAGAGAAAATTTTTAGGCCATTTTGGAAAAAGACAGTCCTCTTCCCTTTCAAAATCACTTACTCCATATCCAAGCAAGTTTATCAGGCTAGAATTCTAAATCAAAACATTAATCTGTCATATGATTAACCTTTAGAATGACACTGTCACTTCCCTGAAAGTTATTAAAGATTTATGAATAATAGAATGACTTACTGGAGGAAAGTAAGTGCCTTTGGTACTTGAAGAACTACTGGAGGAGGCTCCAGTAACGTGGGCCCTGTCATAGGGTGGGCCACTGCTCCCTCCCATAATGCTGAGGGAGCTGATGACAGATTTACCTCGAGACATACCTGAAGAACAAAGATGTATGTCATTATTCAATTCTTCCTCAACTCACAGATAAAATGAAGCTTAAAAAAAAATCTGAAGGACAACAGCAGTATAAGCACAACTTGCAAACCCAAAATTAAATACCTTAGTATTAAAAGCAAATTATGTTCTGACAGGGACCTGCTGGATCTAAAAGCCACAAGTTACAGTACGTAATTAATCAATATATACAGAAGCCATGCATATAGATGAAGTGCAATGTTGTGGTTAAGTTTTACTTTTGGAACAGTAATAGCATCATGTGCTTGGACTGGTGTTGGAAAATTCATCATTAAGTGAAATAAACCGAGACCAAAGTTTATTGCTGGTCATTACATATTTGGCAAGAAGTCTCACAAGCATGCAAACTTCGTCTACAAACCTACCAAGAATGATTATATGATGTTTAAAGTCCCATGAATAGAACTCTGTGTAACTTTACTCTGTACTGTTGGGAAACTTTGCTGATATTACAGTAGTCCAAAAAGAGGATTCTTAAGTAGCAAAAGGAGAAAACTCCCACAGTGTGTGCATCTATTTGAGCTTAGGATCTGCTAAGTATCTAAATGCTCGTGAACAACATGGGTAAAACAGCAGTTCATCCTTAAAGAAGGATGGCAACAAGCCTTGGCAGTCCTGGCTTCCCACAGCTTCCAAGAACTGTGCATCTGGAGCAGACATTTCCTGTACACAGATGCACAGCATCCTCAAGTACAGCTGTGGGGTGCCAAAGACAAGGATCACCCCCTTTACTTACCAGGGAGAGACCCTGACAGAGAGCTTGGGTGAGGCACGTAGCCCAGAGGGACGGAGGCTGGCCCGTGCACCACGTAGTCATTGGTCATGGTTTCGCCATCCCCCTTCATGCGTGGGCACAGCACCCTCTGGCAGACGAAGTACATCGCTCCCACCACAAAGACTGTAAGGATCACACCAATGATGGAGCCTATGGTGTTGTTGGGCTGTTCTGCAGGTTCCTCTGTTGTGTCTAAAAGGAAAAAGGAAAATCAGAAAGTTTAGCCCAACATCAGTTTTTCTTGCATCTTTCCACTTTCCTCCTCTTCTGTAAGCAGACAACAACTTTCAAATTAATATATGGGAGGAACGAACAGGCCCTAGGACAGGTCTGTTCAAAGACTCTGAGTGTCCGTAAGGGCTACCTGCAGCCTCCAAGATGACCTCCAAACATGCCACGAGGTTTTTCAGATCACAAATAACAGGAAATGAGCAGTACAGGCATGTGCAGGGGCAGTGATGAACCAGGCCCTGCTCTTGCTTCAGGCTGACAAGCAGAGCTCTCCTCTGAAGTTGATGAACAAGACCTGCAGCCACGACTCCAGATGACACTGTGCAGGGGACTACTCTTGTGCTTTTCTTGTCATTGAAGATGACAACTGCTGCTTTTCATGTCACACCTCGGTTATCCCTCAGTGTAACAGACTGGCACTTCCTTTTCTCAGCGGTGTAACAATCACTTATAGTGCATCACCTCGACTGTTCAGCATCAGTGAATTTTGGGTTTTTATTAAACTACCTAAACTATTCCATATCTGACCCACCATTATGGTTACAGACACAGCTGAGCATCAGCCTGAGAGGTGCCACCTTATGAGGAATGTGTACCCAAAACAACTGTTCAGCAGTCAAAATGAGTGGCTTTCCCTACAAGACCAATTCTAAGCAATGACATTTCTGGGAGTAACTGACAACCCCCTGCCTGTGCTCATGAATTTGACAAGAAAGGCAGACTTTAAAGTATTTTCCTGTTCTAGTCACTGTTTTACATCTTATGCATTACTGGAAGTTTTTTCCTCAACGCATTTTCTTCTCCCTGAACACCAAACCCACACTGGAACCAGCATGTCACAGTCTACAGAGATAAATAAACAGACTTCTGATCACAGTGAAAGAGGGATGGTGACAACTGCCATCTTATTCTGGGTGGGCCAATTTTCCATCCTCTGATACAAAACTGGAGAACATAAACTCTAATAAAGGGAACTACACAAGCCTGTGATAATGTCACTAGTAACTTGGTAGAATGACAGAACATCTCTTATTACTGCTTAAGATCAAGGGTCCAACTCTGACTTTGCATTTTCAAATTATCTGTGTGCCAGCTGTGATACATGGATCTCTAACACAAGATGAGATGTCCCTGTTTACAATTTCTTTTAAAGCACCAACAGTGAAAATGAACTTTCAAGTTGGAATTTTAAAGGCAGTGGTTTTCTTGTAGAGCCCTGGAGATTTCAAGGTAGGGGATATCACATGTTACAAATCAGAAATCAAGCCCAGAATTACATCCTTTCAAGATTTAAAAAAAAAAAAAAAAAGAATTTTAGAAGGTTTACTCTATAAACAGAGTGCTCCTCTGATTCTAAAAGCACCTGCTATTAATTCTCTGGATGAGAAAACCATTAAGCAGGGAAGTTATATATGAAAGCCTCGTGCCAAGAGATTTTTTTTTAACACTGCACCAGCTCAGCATACTAACATTATAGTAAAACAAATCTTCTTCTAAAATTTTAAGAAGGTAAGAAGAAAAATAACTGGCATTCTCTGCCTCAGAAACTACTTGTTCAGAATACTAATTATTTTTGTTATTCCTATTCCACCACATTGTGCATTAATTGCATGACAGCAGTTATGAAGAAGCATTAATTCTGGGAACAACTAATTCAGTCTGCTTGGCAGAATAAAATCTAACTTGTAGGGAAGGCGAGAAACAAATTTTGGACTCTGCAACCAAGTCTCCAGTCTCAGGCAGTACACTTACAGCATCCTTGCTCATCAGAGCTGTCACTGCAGTCCAGGTTGTGATCACACTTCTTGCTTTTCCCAATGCACTGCCCGCTGGCACAGCGGAACTGATCCATTAAACACAGCACTGCAAAGAACCCCCACACCAACAGTCAGCATCAGAAACTTCTCCTATTGAAAATCTTTCAGAAATAAAGACACCAAAGCATACAGTGAGGAGTGTCTCAGGAGAGCTTGGAGGGCTGCAAGCTCCATTTCTGGAAGGAGCCAGTGGTACACAAAGTGCCTCGTGTGAGCCGTGCAGAACGAGTGACTCAGTGCTCTGTTGAGGACAGTGCACACTGGCACCTGGGCTTTACTGCCTGCTTACATTAAGAGCACTACAAGATAAAGTGATCTCATCTAAAATAACTCTGAGGCCACTGAGAAGACAGGCACTTATCCCAGGGCATGCTTATTGCAGTATTACTATAAGAATCTCCAACCCTAAGCATTTACTGTAACATAAGAGAGAAGAATTAAGTTACGAAAAATAAATCTGCCAAACCATGATAATAAAATTGTTTAAGAAAGATAAATGTAGTTTCTTAATGTCTTTGTGCTCTTCCTGTAAACCAGAAAACTCCTCGATCACGAGACAATATATTTCACTTGATATTGTATTTTTAAACTGATTTGAAGGACAGAATATAAAACTGAAGCTTTGCCAGTACACTGACAAAATAAAAGGTGCTGCAGGCAAGGTGCTGGCTGCTGCTGTTTACACATATTCCTGCCTCCTGTTTCTCATAAATCCAGAAATACTTTTTGTCTTCAGCTGAATTAAGAAGTTAAACGAAAGGCTTTTCTGATTTGTAATCAACTTGGATACTCTCAGCAGCAGGACCACTTTGAAGGTGATAAACAGCCCCTGGTCTGACATCTCCAGTCACCAGATGACAACTGGGAAGTTAACTTGCACAACACATTCTCAGATGTCAGCATCTCAGCTGGCTAACAATCACCTTTCAGCACACAGGAATTTCAGCTCTATGTTTTTTTGAGCTGGAGCACCTCTTTTGGAAAGAAATTTAGCCTTGATTTAAAGACATTTCAACAGTCTTCACAAAGAAGGAAAATGCACTGAAAGGATATAAAGAAGAAGCATTCTTTCAAGCTTTCAAGCTGTCCCTACAACTATTCACTATGTCTGCAGCAGGGAAAGGATGGATTTGCTCACATTTAATTTTGTGTAGTGGTGGGGCAGTTCAGATTCCACCAGCAAAACCTGTCCTTTCCAAAATGAACTTAATTCTCATCGTGCTGCCAACAGCACTTCCCTCCGTAATGATGGCTTAAATATTCTCTCTTGCTGTGCTCTATGGGGAAAAGAGGTCTCCAGAAATCTCCTCTCTCTCCCACCTACTCAGAAAAGCTCATTTTGTTCAGGTATTGTAAAATAAGCAATCCCAAAACCTTTACTCAGTACAAGGCACACAAAAAGCTATGACAAGGATTTGCTCCACTTTGTAGTTCAGTCCTAGATACTGGGTTTTTAGAGCTTAAAATCATGCCATTTTTGATAGTACTTTTCACAAACAGCATTTAAGCCACTCTAATGGAGATCACTCTTAATTTCCACTTCACAGGTAGAGAAACAAAAGTATGGAGTTATGAAATAACTTCCATTTAACAGACCACTTTAAAAACTAGCAGAACCTTGGATCTTTTCAAATCCTACTCGGGAATAACGCTGGTACTTATCACAGTGTCCCCACGACAAGTACATTTCCATCCCACTTGGCAGCATCCTCCGTACCTTCGCAGTTCTTCTCGTCCGAGTTGTCCTGACAGTTGGCTTCCCCATTGCAGCGCAGGGCAGTGTCTATGCACTGCCCACTCTCACACTGGAACTGGCTGTCAGAGCACACCGGGCAGTTCTTCTCGTCGCTGTGGTCTTCACACTCCGTGAAGCCATCGCAGCGCCAGGTCACCGGGATGCAGTCAATCTCACCTGTGAAACAGGTGAACTGCTGAGGGGAGCATGTTGGTGGTTCTTTGGAAATCAAGCAAACAAACAGAAGTTAAAAATCCAGCTGAACAAACAGCAGACTGGGACAGGCAAGGAGAAGAGCTCAGCTGCTTTCCTGTATCAAAGCAGCTGATGAGCAACATGCCACATCATAAGGTAACTTCCACGGTCACTGTGTCCACAGCCACTTGTGCAGACCTTGAGGCAGGCTCACATCAACGGGGACTTGACAGATGAAGAACAAGAGGTAAAGAAACATGCACACTCAAAACACAACTATTTTCTTCCCTTCCCACTTAAGACTCTCACACCCTTCTCTCAGTAAGACTTCAAGTCAAAGCCATCACGCTCTTCTACTACCCCTTTCCTGCAAGACCACTACATACATACACAGCCAATAGCTTACTCTCTTTTTCATGTTTGACAGTCATTCCATAGAAGATGTTAAAAGGATGTAATTTGCTGCAGATGGATGCACTGTGACTCAGTGTCTAGTTATGTGCCCTTGACAGCTCCGTTCAGTCAAAATTCTTTTAAAACAAAAAAATGCTCCATCTAGTGAAGTTCCACTACCTCAAAACATCTGTTAGCTGTTATTTAACATTTACTAAATTAACTGTTAATCTCAGGCAGTAAGTGTGGATTTTTTCCCCCCATTTTTAAACCCCCTTTCCTCCCCTGGCTTTTTGGCCTAGTATTAAACTCGCTCTGAGAAAATATCTGGATTATGTTAGCTCTTGTTCCATTGTGAGACCACACGTCGCCTCGATGGAGAGATGATTGCATAATAAATCCATTCAGTCCAGAGGCACAAAGAGATCCAAGCACCAAAGTGCCTGTCCTCTCCCCCATTCCAACCCCACCCCTGGAGACACCAGGGCGTGGGCTACAGTGGCCATATCGCCGTGGAAGGAGGCAACTTGCCCTTCTGGGACTGCAGTTCAGAAAGACACGCACAGGGTGAGCTTGGGGAGGACAACAGAGAAGAATAAAACAGCACAGACAGTGCAATGTGCCAGAATGTGAGAATCTACCACTGCCTGAAAAGGGAGAACATGGGGAGTGACAGCAAAAAGTAATAAAAATCATACAATTAAAGAATCAGGTTGAAATAATTCACTAGTCTTAAGGAGAAAGGGTAAACAGAAATCCTTATTCAACAGTTCCTCTTCCCTTACTCCTTTCTCAGTATTTGCAGATTTAGCTGGAGGGTGGAGGGAAAGAGGTGAGTCTGTACAGGTGTGTAACAGCACCTGGTGCACCGTCACATTCCTCTGGCACAGAAGCCATCCCTGAAGATGGAGACTCTCCCCACGCCTGAAGCCAAGAGCCCAGTGACACAGAACTTGGGAAGGACTCACCTCCACAGGACAGCTCATCCTGCAGCAGCACCAGGTGCACGGGGCAAGAGCAGCGCGTGGTGCCATCCCCCTTCACAATGCAAATGTGGGAGCAGCCACCATTATCTTGAGAGCAAGGATGCTGTCCTAGAATTTTAAGAATAAGAAAGACAGGGACTGATAAGAAATCCCCACCTATTTTATGACCTTTCAGTCACTTCCTCATTATCCCCTACCCCTTGGGGAGAGGATTACTGAAAAATCTCTGTAAAAGCTGTATTTTGTTGTGCGCGTTTCTCCCTTTACACACCTCCGTAATTATAACACACACCGGTAACTCTCCATGATCTGAAACTACTGTAAAAATTTGTACTAAAACAGTACTCAAAGCATTTTGCTTCTTGTGTGAGGTAGCAGTAGTTCTCTGCAGCAAATTAGTAGCATTAGTAATACAAAAAGATGTCTTGGATTCCATACTTCATTTTCTCTATCAAAGATCATTAAAAAAGTAAACTTTTCTAATTTATGAATTCTGAAGCTTCCACGCTGTCTCTGAAACTCAAATTAACATGCTCTAGATAAATATGTCTCTTCATTTTAATGTTTAATAAGGACAACATACTTCTCTTGGAACTCCTGACAGATTTATAGATTAATAGCACACAAAACTAGTAGTAGTCTGCACTGATGTTTTAATTAAACATCCCCAGACATTTTTCTACATATTTCTCCAAGGCATGCACCACAGTCTACTAACCAGGCCTACTTCCTCCAAGATGACAGCAACTCCACTGCTTTAACCATCCACCTCCCACCATTTCAAGCATGTGTGTGTGTGGAAAGGCCTGGTAAGCAGAAACTTTAATTAAAGTGCAGCCACGATCAACACAAATTGCTATTTAATACAAACTTCCTTTGTGCAATGCTACATTGCTCTTCTGTCAATTAACTTTCAGTATGAAATACCACCACCAAAAATTGTTCCCTTTGCCTTCAAGGCAGGCAGTCCGCTGCAACACTGACAGCTAGTGACAGGCCCTGAGAGCTGTGCTTGCCTAAACAGTGAACACCCAATAGCAACGCACTAGCGTGATCCAGAAGGTCCTCTGCTACAGATAACAGGCTGTTTCCGCTGTGCCTAGAGACACTCAAATGCCAGGTGCCTGGATGGGACTACCAATCAAGCTGTCATCAGCAACGAAACATGATGCTGGGGTTGTGATAGATTTCCAGTCTGCTGCCAACTGCCTGAAGGAAACAACCTAACAGCACCGATACCAGCTTCTGGCCCCTTCCATCTGCACTGATGTTGATCAGCAACAAGGCACAACAGGCTCGTGTCTCTTGGCTCCAGTCTCACAGGCCCTGTTTGCACCTGCAAGCAGGGGCTGCACTCACTGTATTCCTGCAGGTTGAGTTCCTTCACAGCATGGATGTCACTGAGTTGTGCAATACGAGCCTGGACCTTTGTACGTCCTTCTCGTCCGGTCATATCAATCTTTTCAATCATCTGCTGCTGCCTGTCGATCCAGTACAGCCAGTTCTCAAATACGGTTAGTCCCACAGGCTGCAAGATATTGGAGTCTTCCAAAACGATCCTGTTAGCTCCTGCAGAAGGGAGAGAGTGCTTCGGTTCAACTAGAAAAAACTGAAAGACTATCAGAAACATCTCCTACACTACTCACACCATTATTTTTCACTACTTTTATGCTACTGGCTAAGCCTACTATAAAAACACAAGCAATCCTGGGTCCTCTGATGCAAGACTAATGCATTTTGCAGACAAACGATCAAATTTTTTTTTGTTTTCACCAAGAAGAGAATTTTTGTGCTCCAAAAACATCTACTGTACTTAAGAAGCACCTGGAGTTAGGGGTTCGTCTCTCATAAGCCTTTCCAGTCTCTTATCAATATGATGGAAATTGGTAGTTCTTCTAATTCTTCTCCCCCTTTTTGGAGAGATTAATTGCTTTGTCTTGCCATACAACAGGGAACAAGACGATGGATTATTGTCTTCAGCTAACCCATACAAGATAATATCCAAGTGTAATTAGGGCTTCTCACATGAATTATGAGATTAACACTTCTGACTTCCTCATGTTCTTTTCTTTCAGCTACGTTACCTTCACTAAGCTATTAGTGCTAAATTGGGAATGGTCCTTTCTGCCTAGCAAATACTTACTTTTGTGAGTTCCTTTAGCAACCACCAGGAGCAGACAAGAGGCCTTACACCTCTGAAGAGTAGTTGTTGATTTTTGTGCCAGATTTTCTGGCATTAAATACAGTCAAGTGCAACAGTCACATTTCATGGTTAACTCTCCACAGGAGCAGAACACACCCAACAGTTGTTTTAAAGGTATCACTAAAGTCTGTCTGAAGACAGTGAAGGCTTTGTAACGCACGCAGAAGAAAAACGTTAGTCAAAACCTGAGGGCTCAGGAGGGAACCTTAATCCATGCCTCCTTTATTTAACACGATGACGTGGTCATTAACAGTGAAATATTCAGTGAGTTTATCAGATTCTGAGCACAAAATTACTTGCGAAACGCATGGAATCTGCTTCAGTTTTGAGAAGCTGAAACAGCATCACACAAGTCAAGCTAAAGCTTGAAGATCTACCTCTAAATTCTGGTATTTCTGATATCTGAGCTCACTGCTGTGCTTATTTTTCACTTTTACTACAGCAAACAATAGCTTTACATTGTTCATCCACAGAATGACTTCCGGTAAGTTTTTATATTTTTTTTCTGTAAAAATATACTGGAGTAACTGAATACCAGGGGAGAAAAATCTACCCCATCTCTACCTTCCAAACATTTACCAAGTGTTAAAATCTAGAGGAAAACATGGGAATTCAAATCAGCTAGGCTGGGCTCTCACCACCACTCTGGAGCAACACCAGCAATGATCTGATTAAGACAAAATGTTGATGAATTCTGAGGGAGGTCAGACCCAGACTGATGTAGAAATTAATAGACTGAGTGATGTAAGTCAACCTAAATAACTGCAACCATCTATTAAACTCCAGTAACATGACTAATTCTGTCGGGAAAAGGTAAGAAACAGAAACCTGCATCTTGAGAAATAAAGTTAAGCTGAGAATGGGGCAAAATGCAAAGAAGACAGGAAGGAATACAAAAGCTAAGACCTTGACCTACCCAAACGGAGTCTGTACATGCCCTGCTCTCCCATGCCCATGTCAATCAGCATGGCATTTTACAGTATGTTCATAAAGCTCTGCAGCTTAATATTTCCACTCCCTTAATGTCTTAATCCTTCTTTTTAATATTTGTGACCAAGTGTAACTGACTATTTCTGACTAAACTGAGACACTAAAATCCCTTCTTCTATAAACCAACAATGAAACCCGAAGCTGACTCATCAGGGTGCTAGTCTCCTTTATTGGGAATGTCAGATGAAAGGGAGACATGATTAAGAGGAGCTTTGTCTCCTGGCATCACCATCCCCTTTCCAGCAATACCTTTTACAAAAAACCTTAAAACCAACCAAATAAATACAAAAAGCAGGACACACCCACAACTCATTCTATTTCCAAATAAAAGTTAATTCCAGAATCATTAGACATTTCCAAATCACACTAATTATTCTGGAATAGAAGAACTAATTTCCAAATAGTTTCCATGGTAGGGAGCTAATTCCAGTCATCTTTTCATAAACAACCCCTTAATCATGTGAAGAATCTGGTTAACTTCAATCAGATCTTCCATTTGGGCAGAATAACCAAGTCCTAACTGCATGCCTGAAGGACAGGGAGGAAAAGAAGGACTACATCACATAAAAGGCATCCTAGCTGTCCTTGTCTTTATGGGTACTGGCATCTACAGAATTGACAGAGCAAGAGACTGAATGTTTTTAAGAAGCTAACATGCAGAAAAATCACTCTGCTGGTCAGAAGAGCTTATTAATCAGCATTCCTAAGCACAGGAATGCATCTCAGCAGTTGGCAATTTATCGTGGTGATTATAGCAATCTATTTGTGGTGCAAATGCCAAAAAGCAAGAGAGGTTTTGGAACAGTTTTGCTTTGTGCTCTTCGAAATATGGTGAGCTTTCACTACACAACACTGGTGATCCAACAGCCACATCTTTAAGGAAAAAAAAAAAAGCAGAGTCATTAAACCTAGGCTGAATTAGAATTTAGATCCATCTCCTTGCCCGGTGTCCTAATTTCTGGCAGATAACAGATAAAGAGAGAAACAAAGCACGTGTAATATTCTCTTGCATGTTACTCTACTCATGCAAACCCTGGATCTGGAACAGCTTGGAGTGTACCGAGCAACACCACAGCACATTTTTTTTTTGTTCTTTAATAATTGACTGACTTAGGTTATGTCTTGCCTTTTAAAACAGTAAACAAGCAGGATATCACAGTTCAGTAGGGACCCTGAATCTTCTGGTGACACACTACTGAAAAAAATTACTGTCTTTCTGAGCTTTAATTCCAGCCATCTAGGAAAAAAAAAATGTTTTCCAAACCAAAAGCTTGTTCTGGGAACTTAACAAAAGGCTGAAAATCCAAGTAGTGTCAACAGGGTTACATGCTGCTGCTCTGAATGAAGGCACCATGTCGTAAGAGGAAGATATTATCCCTAACATTACTGCAAGCTGTCATAACTCCTGTTATGTTTTCAACTCTCACTTCTAGCAACAACATCCAGCCCAATCTGTATCACAAATTAGTACTGATGCTACATGAGGCAGCTGAGCTGATCCAGCAGTTTGCTGGATTAGGCTAGTAAATGAAAGACATTTGTCTTTCTCACCCAATCTGGACCCTATGATTCTGCCCTCTTCTCTTGCTCCACTTCTGATTGCTTGCTGGAGTGTTTCCTGAACCAGTTCAGCTTTCCAAGCCAACAGAACACCATTCTCTATTTGTCTTTTTCTGTATATTGTTAGGTTATTGGTAAGTGGGTTGAACGAACTCACAGAGGAGGTCAGACAAGCAGCATAACCAATCTCAGGGAGCAGGCAAAGCGAATTCCATAGCTGGAAGAGGGAGTTTTTTGTCTTTTGAGGACAGAGAGACATTAGATCTTCCCTATCCTTCTCACATCTTTTCACCCCAAATGACAGTACATAAGTAACCTGGACACCTGCTGCTTTAACTCTGCAGGACACATTTTTGCCACTTACAGGGAACTTTCCTCTGACTGAGAGATTACTGCACCAAAAGTAATGCCTTTAAAAACAACTCTTTCTCTCCCCTTTCCAAAACTGCTGCAATTTGTTTGTCAACCAACTTTGGGAAACCACACAAAGGTTGTGCAGTGAGAAACCAAAGTAAATAGCATGTGTAGCAATTAATAATGCAAATCACAGAGTCATGAAACTGTAAAGACACGCTGCATGAATCATGCACATTCCCTGGCTGGGAATTTCAGGGAGCGATTAGAATCATAGTACAGACTGTTTATAGTAGGAAGGAAAAGATGACACCTTTCTCTGCAGTCCCCCACACCCACACCACACCAATGAATCACTGAATTAAGGTGCTACTCTACCTGAAAGGTCACTGCTTTCAATTCTGCGCAGATCTGAGTCAGCCCAGAACAACTTGCCCAGCTGGCTGTCAATAGCTAAAGCGATGGGCTTGCTCAAACCACTGAAAAAAAGGACTTCTCGCTCAGTTCCATCCAATGCTGCTCTCTCAATTTTAGGAGATCTCTCCTGGAGGTTGGTGAAATACATATATCTGGAACAGGAATGATTAGAGGGAAAAAAAAAAAAGGTTTATTTGATCTTTCCACATTTTTGCTATAAATCCAAGACATCTTAACGAATGTTGTTTTTCATTCTGACAAGCAGAAGAAAACAAGCTGCAGCAAGAAAACAACTTGATTCTCAAAACCTTGTGCCTGAATTTCCCCACATACCCTTTCTCTGGATTGACCACAATGGCTCTGGGCCTATCTTGATCCCCCTTGAGCACCACTCCCATGGGTCTCCCATCCAGGTGTGTCACGTTGATGACGTTGGTGGCCTCGCAGGTCCAGTAGATGTACCGGCTGTAGATGTCAATGCTCAGGTCATAGGGCTGCATATCCAGGTTCTGATTGGGAACTGGACTTGTCACAACAGTAAGGCTCTGCAAAGGAGAGGGAAACAACACACAGGAGAACATTTAATCTTAATCTAATGTGAGTAACTTTATTTGCTATGGATGCGCCATGTCTAACTACTGCTCAGATAAAGGAGACAGCCAAAATATTACCACAGAAGGAGAGACCTGGGTTCTGTTGCCACACCAACACCTTTGATAAGATAGAGACACTTAGTCCTGATGGTTTTCTCTAATGGCAATCACACAAGCTGACTGCAGCTCCTAAGACTTGCCAAGTTTGACCAGTAAGTCCAAATTGTCTGTGTGTTGAAGGTCCAGGGTCAGCTTCTGTATTTCCTCTACTTTTCTGACAACTCAAGAGTTCAGTTTGGGATAGACCCATACCCAGTAGATTTAACACTCTACAACAGAAATGTAGCACCACTAATTCCCAAAGCTGCAGCTGAGCAGAGAAAAACACAGGCAAAGGGAGGCCAGACAGCACTTGAAATGCTTGTCTCACTCTTCTCCACCATTGCTGCCAACTCAGTTGGAGGACGTGAGGGTGGATAATAAATGGGAAGGCAGCTCTGCCAAAGATGGAAAGGACATCAGCCAGTGTACAACACTGACTTGAGAGCATTTCCAGCTTACACCTTACTAGTTCAAGGCCTTGCCTTCTACTGGTCTAGACTTCTGGAGCTGGCATACCTTTTTCTTCTTTTTAATTATTATTACCTTCAGAAAAAACCTCATCAACATCTTTCATGGACTTTTCTAAAATTCTGAGGAGGATAAATAAATCACTAAATATGGCCTACATAAACATTTTGGAAGACATACTTATGAGGTGAGCAGCCTTTACCCTCTCACTCCCAAATTAAACTTCACCAGAAAATGTGCCTAACTTTATTTGGCTTGTCACCTCTATGAAATGGTGTGCCTGTAAGTCTTCCATTTGCTTATTCTGCTGAAGCTGGCAAAAACATGGTGACTTTGACTAGTCTGGGGTATTATTTAGATATTCCAAAATCAAAAGCATTGCTAAATTAAGAGTTAAGGCTGGAGGACATACAGCAGGATCCAACTACCACCACACCCACCACCAGAAACCACACTCTTAAAATTCAACTGAATATAGCACCTCTCTTGTGTTGTGTTGCTCATCTTATTCTCTTGCTCATGCCACGTTCAAAAAATTAGGAAGAAAAGATCTATTTTAAAATGCCAATTTGAATAAGCAGTCACTGGTCACAGTTAACCTCACTAAACCTGCATATTGGGTTTGTATGGCCAGGTTTTGGTGAGGGTGGGCTGTAGGGGTGGGTTCTCAGAAGGTGCTGGAAGCTTCCCCCATGGCCAGCAGAGCCAATGCTACCGAATCCAGGATGGTCCCACCACCAGCCAAGGCTGGGCCAATCAGGGATGGTGGTAACACCTTTGGGGTAACATATTTAAGAGGGAAAAAAAAGTTATTGGGCAGAAGCAATTGCAGTCAGAGAAGAGTGGAGTGAGAATATGTGAGAGAACAGCCCTGCAGACACCAAGAGCTGTGAGGAAAGAGCGGCAGGAGCTGCTCCAGGATTCCCCTGTGCCCCTGCAGCCCATGGAGGGCACAAAGGTGCAGAGATCCCCTGCAGCTCCTGGAGGAGCCCTGGCTGGAGCAGCGGGATGCCCAAAGGAGGCTGTGACCCAGTGGGAAACCCCATGGAGAGAGGAGCCCACACTGGAGCAGGTTTCCTGGTAGGATGTGTGACCCTGTGAAGACCCAGGCTGCAGCAGCCTGTTCCTGAGGGGCTGCACCCCATGGGAGGGACCCACACTGGAGCAGTTCACCAAGAAATATAGCCTGTAGGAAGGACTTATGTTGGAGGGAGCAGTTCGGGGAACACTATCTCCTGTGGGAGTGACCTCACAGACTGTAACCCCTTACAGACTGTCACTCATGAGCCTTTTGCTGTATCTTCTCTCCCCTGTCCAGCTGAGGAGGGGAGTGTCAGGGTGGTTTTGGTGGGTGCCTGGCCTCTAGTCAGGCTTGAACCACCACAGCCTGTATTTTGCTTTGAACTTTTGCCTTCTACCCTACCCCATTTTTTCTGTATTCCCCAGTCAAAGACATTTTCCCAAGCCTGCTACATCTTTTACAGGTTCAGTCTCCTCACTCTGTGCCCCAGTGGTTTACAACTCTCTTCCGATCTGCTCCAGAACCTGGGAGGCTCCGGACACAGTGGTGTGCTCACAGCGTTCCACTCTCCTCATTTCAGAGGATTTACCCCTGCACCCCGATCACACCCCCCTTTTCTCCCAAGAACCTTCCCTTTCATATTTCATATCTCAAATAAGGGCTTCAAACAGCTTCCAGACAAAAGACAGTGTTGAGCAAACAATGTGCTGGGAACAACAGTATCCTCAAGCTGGCCTTGGTTTTCCATGTTTTATTTATTGCTGCACCTCCCAGATTCACTGACTGAGGACTCCAGAAAACTCCAGATGCCACTTGTTTTGCCAAGGGACAGTAACCTACGGGGAAATCTGTGCAAGTAAATTATCCCCACACAATCACTGTTTGGCAGAGGCATGCCAAAGGTTCAGCAATGCCATCCCCCCTCAGGATACCTGGCTGCCATCTTCGTGTGCCTTGCGGATGATGTTCTGCCGAGAGTCGATCCAGTAGAGCTGCTTATCCAGGGGGTCGTAGTCGATGGCTCGGACATTGCGGAGGCTGTGGATGGGCAGGATGATGTCCGGGCTCTGCTGCTCGTCTATCACCATGCGGTTAATGGCGTTCTTCTGGCTGAACAACAGGAAGGTGGTAGGAGCTGGGTGGGTTAAAAAAAGAGAAGAGGTTGAAAGGGTTACATGTGGCAATAACGCTGGGCATTTTTATGTTTGAGAATGACAACTACAGTCCATAACCAGACATTTATTTCATTTCCCTTTTCCCTTGCCAAAACCAAACAAAAAAATCAACACATAACAATCCCAACTTCTGATGAGTACCAAAAGCCTTTCAAATGACTTATTTTTACTATAAATGTCTGTATGTGGAAGTGACAGGCATAGATACGAATTTTTTAAGTGGCGGGACTAGTGAATGTAAAGATTTTGTCAAAAGCATCTCAAAGAAGAATGGTCAATTATGCCTCTCTAAGAACTGTCCATTTTCTTTCTAAAGGGGTCTCAGGGAAATCCAGGTCCACTATTTTGAAGCTGAACCCTTTGCTAGGTGCACTTCTACTTGCAGAGGAAGGTGAGAAGAAGCCAGCACTGGCTCCTTATTTAGACATTTCAGGGAAAAGAGACTGACAGTGGTTCAGTCCTGTTCCCACAAACCCAATTTCTGCCTGTACTGGAATAAAACAACTAATTCACAGGAAAATTTCTTAACTGTGTGTGAGGCTCTGTTTTTGGTGAAAAATGTATTTGCTCTTCTCAAATCTACGTATCTTTACTATTTCTAGGTGGTTATCTGGGAATGACACCCTGCAATGAGAAAAATAAATCCAACACTCTGCCCAGCAAAAATTTCCTGGACAATTTTTTTTAAAATTAGAAATATCATCAAAGAGCACGAAGTAAGATTTCAACACCCTGTACAGCTGTAGTTTACCAGCTGTAACTTACAGCAAGTACACAAAGCACACACATCACTGAAAAAGAATTATCTCTGTATTACGTAGCTGTGTCAGAAATCAGAGAAGGTAGTGAAAGCATTTTCCTTTTTTTGGAGGGTTTTCAATAATGCTCTACCTGAAGCCACTGCTGTGCAAGATGGCACAAGAGCCAATTGCCAGAAATGCAGCCTGAAGCCTCCCTGAAGTTTGTACTTCAATTCTCTACAACCCAAGTTCGGAGGGAGATTAGCAGTGGGACACTGCATTCATTTACCAGCCTGTAAAACAGGTAAGGCAGCACCTGGGAAAGGGGAGGAAGCAAAAGTCTCCTAGAGAACATCACCACCTTGCTTTGTTATTTTAGCATACGCTTTGAACAGCTATTCTGACTGCTGGAAAAAAAAAAAGGCAGGGAGGAGTTTCCTTGGAAACCAACACTCAGTCCTAACATCCTATAACAATCAGGCCTAATTGCAAGGTATTTTTTGCTTTCTGGAAAACCTGTATTTTCCCTCCAAGCATTTCTCCAATAATTTAAGCTGCCTTCTACTTAGTTCTAAACTGCAGAAAAAAGCACAAAAAAAAATAAAGTGAACACAAGTTTATATGAATGTGTACAGGAAAATAATGGAGAAACATCAGAATTCTTACCAAGAAGTTATGATAGAAATGGAATGGGAAAAAACTTAGGGTAAAACAATGCAGGAAAACATGTAAACACCTAAAATTATTTCTACTTTTCCCCAAGGACATCCTTTCACTTTCCAAGACTGCCTGGCTTACAACTTTGAATTGATGGCTCATTATAAAAAGCAGCAACAGAATTTCTCCCCTTGAGACCCCACATCTCTGAAAGAGTACCAATTTCAGAAATCCCTTTCCAGTTTTCATCATTCTCCCTCCCAACAGTCACATATTTTAACTGTATTTTTGGCAGCAGGCAAATGGAGTGCATTGTGTAAGTCTCCTGTGTAACCCTGCCTTCCAACTTTATGACATGTGGTAGGTCTGAAGAGATCTCACCAGAGCTGTGTGTCCTTCCCATAATTAAAAGAACCTATGCATGCATGAGCAAGGTATTCCAGAAGGGAAGACCTCTAGGCAGCGTTTGGACTAATAATGTTCAGAAGGTACATAAGCAAGTAATGCAGGCAAAAGAAAGTTAAAACAACTCATGCTCCAATTATAGTGTCCAAAAAAAAAGAATTAAATTATACGCAGAGAGTCCTAAATCTCCAATTACCTACAAATGAGAAGCTGGAAAGTTCCCTGGTTTGAATATGGCAGAGGAAAACTCCTAATATCACACAAAGAGCCCTGAACTGTACCATGGGGAATAGTCCTATTTGCTCACAATGTATTTCCTGTATTTTGCTCCTTGCTCTGTTTCCAGGAGCGTTTTCACATGAAAAACATGACCTTTGATCATTCTTCTACTTTTTCCCCCACTGGAAGTCAAATTCCTCCACCTAGAAAATCACACTCACTATCAGAGAAGTGCCAGCTGTGCCTCTAACTTGCATGAACATGTGAGAGTACCAGGGTGCAAGAATCCAGCTGTCATGCAAGAGACCATTTTAAATAGAAAGGAGAGGAAAAGTACAGAACACATAGGGAGTAGAAAAGCACAGTTTTTTGAAAAGCATGGTTTTCAAAAAATGCCGTGAGGTGGCATTTGTGGAACAATCTGCCCAGCTTCTGGCTTTAAGACAACAGTTGGATGTCTCTACCCATGCATAATGTGGATGAGATACAATCTGTCTCTCTGTACCATGAATCTCTTCACCCACTGACTAATGTGAATGACACCAGTGGAAATCAGCCATCCAGAGTCGCTGCCAAAATTATGAGAGCTTCACTGGCAGCCAGTTATTGAGAGATGGATAAATTATTTGGTTAGAAACTAATTACACACAGCCTGAGGGGCCTTGCGGTTTGAATTCTGCACAACAAAAAAGAAAAATGGGGCTTGACTGCACTGAGATCAGGAACCAGACTGCTGGGGAAGCCATGGAGCCCAGCCCATCCTCACAGAGGAAAAACACTTGTACAGATCTGAGAGTGACCCACCTGAGTATCTCATCAGCCAGCAAACACAGCTACTACTGAATGAAATCCTGACCCCCTAAAAACTGCACAAAGTCCAGAATGCAGACTAAAGCATCACATATCCTTTATGTCAGGCAAGATTAGAAATTTATAAGCAGCTCAATAAACAAGGAAGTAAGCACTTGAAGAGGGTCTGACAGAGACACAAAATCAAAACATATTTAGTCTTCATGTTTACACAGATGTAGCTGAGCCACTGGAGAAGTTCACTAACAGCCGTTTTTCTTATTTAATTGTGATGCTGGTATGTTGCAAGACTTTTTTTTTTTGCTTTCAACATTCTATGTTGTCTTAAAACTCAGTAAAATTTTAGTAGTGGAAAACTGTAAACCACTTCTTTCCTCCAAGTAGAATGCAGTATCAGTTACTTAAACACAGGTGCTCCTGCATCTCCTTTTCATTCCTCACGGCTTACCACTGCAGGTCCTGTTGTCAGAGTTCAGGGAATAGTGAGCTGGGCAGCCGCAGACGAAGCCTCCCACGGGAACTGCCAGGCACAGGTGAGAGCAGTGCCCATTGCTGGAGGCACACTCGTTCCAGCCTGCCTGCCTGGAGGAGTGGAAGACCAGGATGTCCATGACGTAATCCAAGTGCCCCTGGATGATGGTTCGGTTCTGGCCACTGGTCTTGTTGGCTCGTTCGATGCTGCGCCGGCTCCAGTCTGTCCAGTAAATGTAATCCTGGTACTGGGTCAGGCCAAAGGGGTGAGGCAAATCATCAGCTATGATCTCACGGTCAAGGCCTGTGTCCAAACGGAGGGGAGAGAAAAAGCAGTTACACAGACACAAGCAATATGCTGCTGAACGTGTCCCCTGCCCAGAAAGGTTACCATGCACCTTAAAGTTACTATTTCATCATTACAAGAGTAAAGTAATGTACAGCAGACAAAAGGAATCTCAGAGCCTATGGCAGAAATGTGCTAATCCTGCTTGCCATTCACAGAAAAAAAATGTAGTTTACTTAAGAAGTTTCAATTTTGAAAATTATCAAGGTTCTCAGTAAGATTCTGTCCTTTCCCCCCTTCTCAAAACTGACAGGATGTCTCTCAATTTAATGCAGGATCCTGACACTGTATTTCCAGTTCAGCATCTCTTGCACCACACTTTTCCCACTGCTTATAAAAAGAAGGTTGTTATGAGCTTAATGAAATTCTACACTGCATTATGAGAAAAACTAAATGTGCAAGGCTAAACTAACTGTCTCTGGAATGTCACAACAGGAAGGAGCAGCCAGAAAGTCAGGACAGGAAACAGCTAATTGTGTATACCACAGAAATATTGAGAGATCTTAAGGAGCAGGACATGGCAGGGGGAAATTATTTCAAGCCTGTTTTATCAACCACTTCATTACCATGGCACCTCCTGCT
Organism: Picathartes gymnocephalus; assembly: GCA_013390045.1. Classification (NCBI taxonomy): domain Eukaryota; kingdom Metazoa; phylum Chordata; class Aves; order Passeriformes; family Picathartidae; genus Picathartes; species Picathartes gymnocephalus. The sequence continues at coordinate 77,301 of WEKY01016266.1, forward strand.
GTGCAGTCACAAAAAAGGAACAGGAGATTATGAAGCAAGAAGTTATTCCCTCTTTGCACAGAGAAGTCAAGGATGCACAGCCCCACACTCTGCTGTCACCAGCCACAGGGAAAAAGAAGCTCTAATGCCATGTCCAGACCTACGTTTCACAGGGAAACATGGAGCAAGCCTCCACAGCACACCAAAATACATGAGAGGCTGAAGAAAAGCTTTTCTATGACACATAATTCCCATAATGCATTTTCCTGTTTTGATCTTTTTCTTGCTTTGTTCCACTACTGCAAGCACACTGTTTAAAGCAGACTAACTCCTTTAGCCTTAAATACTGGCTAATTATTAATGCTTAAATATTGGCTATTGTTAATGCTAATCTGCATAATTTAGCATACAACAAAGCAGTTCACTCCTGTGGGTGCTGAGAAGTTAAAACAAGGTACTGTGCAAATTTGAGAGGGCCTAGGTCCTCCATACAGTACTCCGGGACAGTGAAAAAGTAAAATATTCCACCTCCATTTAGCTGCAATGACCAGTTTATAAAATCATCCAGACCCCAGCACAAGAGAACTCTCCTGCTGATAAGTACTAGCCAGGAAAAGGCCCTTAACATGCAGAATATAGGGGGGGGGCAAGTGCCTGAGGATACTAACAGATTTAAGAACCAAATTGTATTAAATTGCATGTTGAATAAACTGTTATCTTCTCGTTGGCTTTCTTTCTACCTTTGTTATATATTTTCTAGTGCACTTGAGAGTAGCAACACGAGACCTTGCAAAACACTGCAAGTTGACACCTTTGTCCTACATATAACTGGAAAAATGTACACCTTGTGTAATTTTAACTTTCTGAGCAACCCAATCACCTACAAGAAAATCAAGGCCTTGCTAACCACAGTGTTACATAAACATGAATTATAGAAGCAAACATTAAAGGCGTGTCAGGTTGGAAAGTTTTATTTTTGTCCTATGATCTTTGCATTACTTTAGCAACAATTTGCCACGGCGGGGGGAGCTGTAAAAAAAGCAGCATAGCCCTCAGGATGCTGCCCAGGGCTCCGGGGCTCACCTAACATATTGGAGGACTCGATCAGGTTGGTGTCCAGGTCGGTCCAGTACAGGCGCCTCTTGGCATAGTCGATGGTCAGGCCATTGGCACGCCCCACATTTGGGACCAATGTGGTCCTCTCACTGCCATCCATAGCAGCTCTGTCAATCTTGGGCTTGCCACCCCACTCTGTCCAGTACATGAACCTGATTAAAAGAACAGAAGAAAGAAAAGTAATTGCATTCGATCCATGAGAACTCAAGAGGAAAAACAAAATAAAAATCCTTAGAAAGGACAAGAGAAAAAGAAGAGTTGTAAATTCAAGCAATTATTAAGTCCCGTTACGCTAAATGAGGGGTTTTTTTCAAAGTACAGGCAAGAAAATGAGTCAAGTTTCCTCAAAATGCTTCCAACATTGTTTTTATCCACTTGGACCTGGATTTTCACCAGCAAGTTCTGTATGACAGCACTTCATAGTAACTAATCCATGCACGTCATTTAAGAGGCAGAGGTTGCCAGTTGGGCACCTTCCTTTATACATGGTTATTTAGCAGGGTGTTTTTCCAGAGCACTTATCTTCTGTTTCTAGTCAGTTGTCTCCCAAATGAAGGAACACAAAAAAGTAGATCTGCAGGGTACTTTTGTTAATAGGTGCCACTGCTCATGTCCACATAACTATGTCAACCACCCATGTAAAAAGTGTCTTATCTCCGCCAAGACACACAAAACTGTATGGCATTTCCACTGGAGCAAAAATACAAACTATTCCATGCTCACATGCCAGCTTATGCCTCATTTGGTAGGACAGACTTGCACACATTTACATTTTCTTTAGGCATTGTACAGTAGAGTAGAATGTATATTTGTATATTATATACTTGACAGCTAGTTAGTCACTTCTTCCAAAATATAAAGCTTACACAATTCTAAAAAAAGAGTAAGAGGCAGCTATCCAATATTTACACCTTTGGGTTTTAATAACTCTAATAACAAACCCTTAGGAAATCTTTCAATTGCAATCAACTGCACTATAGGAAAGGTTGCTTCAAAAAATGATGATCAAGGGGGAGCAATTCTTTTGACACCAGGAATACTTGCAAATTTTTATAAAAAATTTTGCAAGTTGGACACAGCACAGAGCCAAGTGTTAGAATGGCAGCAATGCCTTGAAAACCTCCATTTAAAGTACAACTACACTGTAACTATACTTATACAAGTATACATACATATGTAAGTGTACAGCTATACTACTGCTGTAAGGAAAAATAGGCATTCTGACCCAAGTAATTTTTTTTTTTCTGATCTGTGGTAAAGAGACAAAGCACTGAATGATAATAATCCTTGGGAAAAACCTACTTCCAGTGTAAAACTAGAGTCATCCATAGCAGCCTTTGGTTACAAATGAGTAACTGGATCTAAGAATCTGATGTTGAATTCTCATCCAGGCAACCCTGGCACATCAGGGCTGAATCCAATCTAGGATCCCACTGGAGGTGACCACTGCCACCACCTCGTTGAAATAAAGCAGAAGGAATGTGTTTCAAGTTCTCTGTATTGCTGTAGCTCGCACAGTGTGACTGGGAACTGTGATAATGTCAAATCCTTGTAAATGAAGTTCCCTCATTTGAAAAATAACACAATATTGGTATAACCTCAAAGTTTTTGCAGTAATTAGTTATTAGCAAGTGAGCATTTCATGGTAGAAGAGCTATTTCAGAAGCTGAATATTTAGCTTGACTTCCCCCATTCCTTCCCCCACTTTCGCTGTTTATTGCCCTACTTTTGCTATTACACTTCAATCCAACTGAGAAGTTTCTTCTCAGAAAGTCTTTAATTTGGGGCATAGGTGAATATAATTGTTTCCACTCCTTCTCTGTCCTTCTTCCCTTGTCCATACAAACGAAAAGGTTTCCTTATGTGAAGAAACAAACACCTTTCTTATGCTCAGACTATAAATTTCACTCCCCCAACCTCAAATTAAATCATTTAATACCTTTATTGGACCCTAACTTGTGATAAAAAGAATCCTAATTTTTAAAATGATAAATATAGTCCTTTCAATAGCATAGTCCTTTTCTGATTAATGAATTCCATAAACCTAAAAGTGCTTTGATTCTGAGGTTAATTAAAAAACTAAATATAAAACCCTTTCTAATGAGCTGCTCTGATTTTTTTTTTTTTTTTTAATATTTTTAATGATTATTCAGGACATTAAGAGCGTATTTCTCTAAATTACCAGGTTGCATTCCCCAGCTCAGTTCTCTCAGGGTTTACTGGCAGTGCTTAACTACCATGCCCTAGAGGGAGCATCGCAATGTTGTTTTGCACTGTTCACAAACACAGAATCAAATCAGCAAAGTTACCCCTCAGCAGGGTCCAGTGCCAGCGCCCGGGGACTGTCGAGATCCTTCCAGACGAGCACCTGGCGGTGCTGCCCATCCAGCTTGGACACCTCGATGCGGTTTGTGCCCGTGTCAGCCCAGTACAAGTTCTTCCCCAGCCAGTCCACAGCCATGCCCTCGGGATAATCCAAGCCGAACTCCACCACGTGCTCCAGCGCGCTGCCGTTCATGAACGCTCTGCTGATGGTCTGCAGGGATACCGAGATACACAGGCAAATTAGAAATGTTGCCAGTCTGTCACTGGGCTGCTTGTTTTCTTTGTTGAATTTTAAACACTTTCAGATTTTAGACATCTCGTAGGAAAGAGGATCTTAAAATATGCTACTTATTTGCAAAGCAAACAATGCTGCTATTCAGAAGTAATGATTTACTGAGCTCTGTGAATGTATTCTGTGTCAATTACAATGGCATTTCGCTGCGGAAATAAATGGGATAACTAGTTGGGTTGAATTAAGCATCTACATGACAAAGTGACCTTAATAACTCAGTGCTGACTTCGAGGGGGAAATACTTTGGCTCTTCCAGGACTATACAAAAGCATCAATGTTATAGCATGGAACACTGTTTAAAGCAGCCTAATGAAAAAGTGCAGGACAGAACAGCAAATAGAAGAAAACAACCAAACGAATTAGGAACTCAGTAGCTTAAGTGCTTCAGTACTGATGGCTAAATTTAATTTCACTAAGCACAATCTCTTCTTGGACTTTTATCCAAAAGACTTTTTTAAACTCTGCCATCAGGATCAGCCTGTGATAGCAGATACAGCCAGAATTCCATTTTAATAATGTAATAGAGTTTAGGCATTCCCTGATAAGCCTGCAAGTAAAGGACCAATGTTAAAATAGTACAGAATTCTTTTGGCAAACATGGGCTACCTTTCTATGCCCTCAATATTCCTACCTGCACACGCTCTTAAGATTCACAACCAACCAGAAGTTAACAAAAGCTCTGGTTTTTATTTACTTCCCAGTTTGAACATGACCTGCTAATTATGCCAGTTTGTGACAGCACACAGCAGAGAAGTTTATACCCCAGTCTTCACCTCTATCACTTACACAGCTCAAAAGAATACCATGCCTAGGGAGTTCAGCCAAGTCACCTCCTGCAGACTCATTTAAACTCTGTGTTTTTAACTACTATGATTCTTCAGCTGCAAAAGTCCATAAGTTACTGTTGGCACAGGTCTCAAGTCAGCTGCAGAAAATGTAATTAAAAACTAAACTCTTTTACATATCCCTTGAATTTTGTAAATCCCATTGATCAACCTACTCTTTAAAGTACCTCGAGAAGCTTGTAACAGCTTAATAGCCAATATGGACTAAATCTCTACCTTCAGTGAAATGTCAGTCCAGTAAATGCGATTGTCTGTCACATCAAAATCCAGAGCAGAAGCTTCCTTGACTCCAGTGAGCGGAATAGCAACGTTGTTATTATTGGTTTCCAGAGAGATGCGCCTGATGTCCGCTCTCCTGGAAAAGAGCAGGAAAGCCTCTGGGACGATGCAGGTCTTCATGTCACTGATGAGCTCCAGGCCGATGGGGCAGGCGCAGCGAGGGCCTTGTGGTCGGTACAGACACAGGTGGCTGCAGCCGCCGTTCTCTTCTGCACAGGGGTTTGTACCTAAGCAGGCAGCAAGGGGAAAAGCAACCATTGCAAACTAACTGCAGTGAAAGGTGAAGCAAGTCCTCACATCCATCAGCAGCATTATGAGTCCTCCAAGTAAACATGCAGTTTTTCTCCTTGTGTTCTCTAATCAAACTATTTTTCAGTCATTTCCTGTCATCCTTTAGACAGTCCTAACTCTCGTTGGCTGGAAAGCCAGTGATTGGTTTCCTCATGTCAAGAAACAAACCCAGCATTAGGGAAAGGGATTTGGGCTTCAACAGCTACTGATGATCCCAATTCACAGCACAAGAACTGAATGCATGGTAAGTGTATGTTCTGCTGCCTTTTACAGTACACTGGTCCAGCTACATACTCCTTGCATTCCTGCAGGTAAAAAACTTGCAGAGCTTTTTTCACATCCATTCCACAGTCTCTTCTCTCCAGGATGCAAGTAAAGCAGCTCTTTGCAATACTCACTTATGTACCTGCACATGCTGGAAATTGAACTATAAGAGAAGCTTGGCACTAAGGAGTTCAATTAGTCAAACAGTAGGGAGAGGGCTGCATTTAAAGCACACGTACCTTGGGGCATGAGCCACACAAAGATACATCTCAACTACATTTCACTCATTTCCTGCACTACAGTCCAGACACACAGCAAGAAGCTGCAAGCCTTATCCACATAGGATACTACTGAGGAGTAGCTGAGTATACGGAGGATACTACTCAGCTACTGTGATGAGCTCTGTGATGCTACAATTACACTGCTACCAGTGCTTAGATAGCCAAGGATAGGCAATTAAAAGCTAGATGCTGCTTTTTTTACACCACAGACACTACAGAGCAGGAAGTACCTCTAGATACTTCTAGAGATAATTTTCTAGCATTGAGGTAGAAAGTACTGAACAGAATGAAACTCATCCTTAGCTTCTGCATACTGGGAGCACATGTTCAGCTTGATAGTCTTCCAATCTGCAGAACTGAAGCTCCTCACAGAAGACCTAACCCACTCCATCAAGTTGCAGCCTGCAGTTATCCTGCAACAGGACTGGATTCTGCCCATTTCTAAAACTCTGCAGAACAGCACTACTGACATTTTCCACCTCATTCTTCCTTGCCTGATTAGCAGAGCACTCACCAATGATCTGGTGGACGTTGGTGGCTTTCAGGCCCATCAGATCGGGCAGCTGATCGATGATGATCTCTCTCTCTGCCGTGCGCTTGTGCACGCGCTCAATGCTGCGCCTCTGCCAGTCTGTCCAGTAAATGTAGTCTCCCAACAGAGTGAATCCAAATATATGAGGCAGTTTGTCTTCTACCAGGACTCTCCTACCAGTTCCATCAGCATTCATGACCTATGAATACAGACAAACACAAACTTTTAAGGTATATAGAATAAAACTGCCACTGTGTGGCAGATTAACAAACTAGCTCCTCCATGTTCAGACTTCAAATTAAAAAATAATCTCCTATCCAATATAATGCTATCAATGTTACACAGAGCCCTAATAAAAAAGAAGAGACTGTTTATTAACAGGTACTTACTCTGAAAGCCTTATTTAGGAAGTTAGTCTCATAAGCAGATCGTAATGTGAAATTAGGACACAACACTCGTTACCTTTGTGTTAGAACTATTATTATGTAATAATAGTAACTCCTGTTATGACTCTCTCATTTCTGACATGAGTTTTGGTTTAGTTTTAAAGAGGAGTTACTGTGTTTTACACAAATGAAGACAAGTTTATAATGACCAAGGAGTTCTGGCTCAACATCTTCTAGTTCGCAGTTCCTCCCAACTGAGTTTTGCCCAGATTACAGAGAGCATTAAGGGGAGACCCCACATAAATACTGGGAGGCAAACAGTGAAGAAGACCTAGAGAGTATATTTATATTCCCCAGACTGAATAAGGAACCAGTTTTACATTCTTCAAATTAAGTACAGTAATTTTTTTACAAGGAACAGCAGCACTCTGTAAATAATTACATGTCTTTGATCAAGACACTTGAATTTACTGTGTCATTTTTCTCTACTGCTAAAAAGAAGTAATACCTAACTTCCTCAGTGAGGCACTGGAAGGATTAATTAAACATATGTATGCATGTTCAAGTGATCAAATGCCTTATGAATGCCAAATATTATTACAAAATGTACCATACTGACAGGAATGAAGAGTCCCATGTTTTAAGAAAAGCTTAAAAATGATTGAGTGCTGCAATTTTTCAGAAAAAATCCTTCTGAAATATTGTTTCAAGGTCATAGCTTAAGTTTACAGTATGTATACCACCCTTCCAAAAACAGAAAAAAACCCCCAACCAACCTTAATATAAAAACTTTCCAAAACTATGTGGTGCACAAAATCCAAGGTAGCATACTAATCCCTGAAAACTTAAAACATCCTTCCCACCACCTAAGCATGTTCTAAGTAAATGACTAGAAAAGGAGTAATTTATTAAACCACTATTTTCAAATCTCTCTTACTTAGGGAATTAAAGATAGCCACAAACAAATCTATATGACTTCCCGTCCTTCCCATGGCTCAAACCCAAAGACTTATGCAATGACAACCTGCAGAATCAACTGGTTTAGTACCCCAGACTAGACTGGTGATAGCTGGTGGCCAGAATATCTTCCCAGATCACAAGAAATGTAAGGGCTAGTTTGGAGCAACTCCCACCCAGGCACATACAGGAAGAGAGGAAAGGAATGGAGAAACAGAACTGAAACACACGCCTTTCCCAGCATAATGTGCACATTAATAAAATATTTATACATTCCCTTTAAAAAGTGGAAGAAATGCTATAACCTTCACAATAATTCAATTTCTCCTTAAAACTATTCCATGTCAAACTTCCCGACATTTTGGCACTGGCTCTCAGTACATTAAAATGGGAACTGAATCTTTATGTGCACGTTCCCTACAGAAAAACCAAAGGGGCTCTGCATATTTGCTGGATTGTAGGAATAAGCTCTGTATTGACTTTTGAAGAAAGGTCATAATTACTTTATGGAATTACCTTACCAAAACCCTTCAGTCCAGCAGAGTATACAGCATGCTTCTACAAATGCACTAATGCACATGTATCTCAAAAACAGATGACTTGTCTGTGGTGATTTGTTTCCCCCTCCCCCTTAAACTACAGAGATAACCCATTTGTTTGCCACTAATTAATACATGGCAATTAGTGCTTGCTGAGCAGACCAAGAAGATACACAGAATGGATGGATGTTGAAAAGTGAATCAACTAACACCACACATTAATAAGCAATAAAACATCACCATCACTAAGTAGCACTTTTAGAAATTACATTTTTTTGCCTTGTATTTACAAAAGAAAGAAAATTCTCTATTTAAGGAAGTGCTTAACTACTGGCAAAGAGAATTAGTTGGAAGGTGTGTGATGAGAGGTGAACTTTCTTTGGCAAACTTCAAAATGAGAGCTGTTGAAATAAGCTTCCTCCTATACTGAAAAGAGTCAGGAAAAGAGAAGGGAAGACTTAAGGATTAAGTAGCTGCTTTTAATTAATTTTTGCTTTGACAGATAAAGGCTATTTTGAAAGACACATTTTACATCTCCTAGACAAAACATGCGCCTTTCTGAAAGTACTTACATATACCTGCCACTCTGCTCCCACTGCAATTTCACCTGAGCACATCTGTACGGTGTTGCCTAATATAAACATCTGCCCACTAGCAGCCAGCTACCACCATATATATACATATATATATATATAATTATATATATTATACTCTATATATATTTATATATATATATATATATATCTGTATGTATACTCCCATGGCACCATGTTGTCTGCACAGACTTTGGCTGCATGTTAGGTGATTTCAACAGACTTACATCCATTGGCTACAGAATCAGACTCTGGCCTAAGGCACAAGGGAAGTGGCAAGGGATGTAGGGATGATACGTACAAGAAGAATAAAGAAAAAAGCAAAAATCGCTTATCAACCCATTTCAAGGGATTTCAGCATCAACTTTTCACATACTGAAACTCCGACAACAACCAAGTCGCAGCCCATATTCCTTTATGGATCCTTTCCCCTTCCCCAGCTCTGCATGGATCAGCTGCTCACAGTGAAGCCTATCCCCACACAAACCCACACACAAGAAACCCACCTTCAGCTGCTGCGAGGCAGTGTCTCCAGAGGTTTATGCTGCTTTTAACCACAATGTGGTGTGAGTTTCACATTCTGAGGCCATTCTGAATACTGCAAATCACACTGAGAATATAGGCTACAACAGGAAACAGATGTTCTGTAACCACAAACACCACCTTCACTGAAAGAGCGACTAGTTCCATGAAAAAAAATTTTAGAAGTGCAAAAATTAAATGGCCTCAGAAAAAATACCAGATACCCTGCTTGGAGAATAAGGGCTTTGTTTATCCTAAAACAATAATGAATGCAAACCCACAGACTCATGAACATACAGCTTATTCAAAGAAAGCGAATTACTGCTGAAAATGTAGTCACATTTTAAAATGCTGTACTTAGTGATCAGCAGGAACAATAAAGTAACCGAAGCACGACTTCTAATTTAAAGTTACAGACTGGAACGCACAGTGACGTATTCTAAGGGTCTTTCTTGTTATTAGATACCTTGCATTCAATTCACTCCTAAGTACCAGTAATCACTGTGAAAAATAGGCTAATGCAGTGAATTTACCTTTTTGATAATCTGGGATTTGAATGCACGGTAGTTTAAACTTGTCACTCGACTACTTTAAGTCTAGGGTTTCATCATTAAATCGATCTCATTTATGAAAATCGTGTTCAGCTCTGCATAGAGCTTGTGCTGGGACCCTGGCAGAACTCTGCAGACTAGCAGTCCCCTCAGGTCCAGTGGCAGCCAAGACTAAGCAGATGTGCCCTGGTTTATGTGCAAGCACTGAGGAGATGCTCATCACAGAAAGCGCCTGTGCCTATCAGGCTATACCGGGATCAACACCAAACATAAGAGCCCAGTCCTACAAGGTGCCGAGACTGAGGTGAAGGGGACAGTGCAAATCATTACCTTAATTTTAACTCATAAGCATTTTCAGCGTAGAACCACAGAATCACAGACCAGTCCAGGTTGGAAGAATCCCTGAAAGATCATCTGGTCCAATTTTTTGGGAAAGAAGCCTAGATGAGATTATCCAACATTCTGTCCAGTTACCTGTTGAAAACTTCTAGTAACAGGGAGGGACTCCACTACATGCCTCAGTAAAGTATTTCTTTCTTGTATTAAGATGAAACCTCCCACAGTGCACCTTGTACCAGTGACCCCTATCCTCTCTGAGTGGCTCCATCCATGTGCCAGGAGAGCCTCCATCATCCCTGAGTACTGGAAAAATGCGAGCCTTCTCTTCTCCATGGAGGAAAGACCAAGCCCCTTCTGTTCTTCCTCACAGGGAGGGTTCTCATCATTTCTTTCGGCCCTCTCCACTCTCCCTGCATCTCTGTTGAATTCTGGGGACCAGAGCTGGACACAGCTGGGTATGGCCTGAGTGGGATGAGCAATGTCCCCATGGATGCAGCCCAGGATCCTGTTTGCCTTCACTGTACAGCAGCATGCTGGCATGATTTGCCCTTAGTGAACCTGCATTGGCTTTTCCCAATCACCTGCTTCCTTTGGTTTCTAGGAGAACTCTTTCCAGGAACTGAAATAAGACTAATGGGCCTGTAGTTTCCCAGGTCCTCTTTTGGATATAGTTGTAAATGATCAGGGAGCAGATTAAGCATCATGCATGCCAAGCTCTTCCTCTGGCTGCCAAGAGCAGAGGAAGTCAACAATCAATGAAAATTTATAAATAACACCTGGTAACACTACCTCCAAAAAATATATTACTTCTGAGCACGGAATAGGCCCCTGCGATGGACTGTAAGTCCCCACCTACACTACAAGATGTTGCCAGAACATTATTTCCTTCACAGACACACATCGGTAAAACAAAAACCCAACCCCTCCCTAAAACAAACAACTCTTCCAGTAAAATCCATAAGCTCCTCAATTTCAGATACTTGAACCTAAGCCCTGATTTACAAAATCAACTGCTTGTTTTTGGACAAATGACAGATACTTTAGCTATTAGTGGTTCCTGAACTTCAGCATCTTTACCAGCACCAGCTTACTGATCCTCAGAGAGACCAGAAGACCTCACTTTAATATGCAGGACCTAAATTGCTGTGCTCAAGTACTACTGCCATCACTGCCCCAGCTCTACAAAATTTTTATCAGGCACCACAGCTGGAAAGCATCTTCCCCCACTGAGTCACAGGAAGGATGCAATTGTGGCATTCATCTTTCTTCTGGAAGGAGAAGGAATTAGAAAGTCTTCTGATCTCCCAGCAATGCTTTGCATGCCATGCATCCCACAAGTGCAGAACACACTAGTTTGTTTCCTTGGAACATGCTGAAATATACTCTGGAAATATAGTTATGGTTTACCTTACAGCATGCACAAAAACCGAGACATTTGGCACAGGCTTCTATGAAGGAAATGTCACCAAAAAAACAAACAAAAAAAAAAGGTAAACTCTTCCTGAGCAGACCTTAAATTCTTAACTCATTCCAGGGACAACTTAGGTTTTTCCCAATGGTTTAAAACCAGCAGAAAATCATCAGAAAGCATTACCACCATCACAATTTCAATATGGGTCATGCTAATGCACAACAGAAATAGATACAACTTAAAATAATGAAGTAAAAAGGTGAATTTCTCATGATCATTAACATTGATCAGCTTAAGATGATTGCAAGGAAGCATTACTGTAGAACGCCCTGAAATACCGAATTCAATACAAATATCACAGATATTCCAACATACCACATTGAGCAAGGCTTGCATTATACCTGAGATAATTTAGGAATACTCCCACTTAAGGCTTAGTTACTTCAGCCCTGATTATCCAGAGGTAAATACTTACACGTGCTCTTCGATGCCAGAAATAACTCAGTTCACGGCAATGCTAATGAGGGATATGACTGTTCACTGTCTACCTAAATGTACATGAACCTTATTTTACAAAGAAAGTGAAAACCATCATTACACTCACTAGATTTATTTGGTTAAATAAAAAAAAAAACAAAACTTGGGCAGCATCTCGCTTAAAAATAACTCTAAAAGATAGCTGGAATGCCTTCTAATCATTATGTTTGCATTTCTTCAGACTGGGTTTGAGAACAATGTATTGTCAACTTAATTCTCTAAACAAAACAGACTGGAATGATTTTACTGTTATGGCTGCAGCAATATCATACAATTAACACATGTATTGACTGCAAAACAGCTGGTCTAAGAGGGAAACAAAGAGATATCTTGTCTAAATTTCCAGTTTTATTAGTCTTCCCTCTAAAAAAAGTCTTGATCAACTATACTCTCTTTAAGTGAGCAATGGAAGCTTTCAACTCAGTTTGAACAAATTATTGTCAGTGTCATTTACTTACTGTTAACAACATTTCCCCTCAATTCTAAAACGTTAAGGAATGAAATGGGAAGTCATCTCTTCATTGCAGTGAAATCCTGAGGAATCAGCAGACGGGATCCCTGGAACCCTTTAGATTTGCTTCAGAAACTAAATGCCTCCAGCCAACTCCCTGATTTCTTACTGTTAATTGTTTTATAATAGCCATTAACAATCTCAAATTTAATAGTTCCTCAGCACCCTCAGTTTCCTTTAGAGCTCTAACAATTTTTCCAAAGAACTCAAAATATGTTTTTTCTGAGCATAGATAATATTCCTAATAGGACTTCCATGAAGATACATATGTAGAAACAGTACAGAGATTAACTTCATAAATACCCTTTCTATCAGGCTACAGACAGTGCTATAAGCTCCTTTCTTTCACAATAGGACAACTTTCTTAGCTCACTGATCAATGCCAACAGCAGAAATGTTTCTCTGCAATGGAGTTTAATTTTAGAAACAATTGGTTCAATTTTTAATGAAATGGCACAAGTCAGGTAAAGTGACAACTAGGCAAGGAAAGGATTTTAGAACCACTGTGACAGTCACATATGACATCTCCTAGACAATCTCATGCAACACAAAAAACCCTTTGCATTTGTAAAGAACAGGCTAAGACAAAAAATTGAGCCAAATCGATGAATAAGATGAGAAGATAGATTTTCACAGGGAAAACAAAGCAGCTCCTCTGAGAAGATTCAGTCTTAAAACAGGTGACTAAAAATGCTTTGCTATGGAGATTAATTTTGGTATGTAATCCCTAGGGGTGGAGTGGCAGCAGTCAGGGAGTGTTCTGTTCCCTGGGCATAGGCTGTGAGGGCAACAAAGGAAACGAATGACTTCATTTTGCAACTTACTATTTAGCAACTAAGACCTGTGGGCAGCTACACACAACGCTTTGCAGAATGTAAACAAGACTAGCCAAGACCAACCTGAACCCTCACAGTGGTTTGGGGGACAGTTTTACAGGATTAAGTTGGTCATAACTCCTCATGCTCTTGCATATGGGCAAAAACCTCTGTGCTCTTCTTCCTCAAAGTTCTTTCTTTCAGTGCCTTGCCCCAGAGACTTATTTTTCATTTGTTCTCTACCTAACCCAATGTTTTCCAGACTCCTTCATAAGCGGCTATAATTGATTTTTTTATAGAGGGAAAAATGTGGGAAGTTTTCTGCTGTTTTACCAAGTCCAAGTGGTTCAGGGAATAGCACAGTGAGAGACTCAGCCACCTATGAGATACTTTTCACCTTTGGTGGTAGTAAGCTTTAAAGTTGATTCAACTGCTCCTGTTCACTAAAGCACTTCAATTCCAAGGGCCTTGCATGTCCAAGAGCTTGGTTTTCCACAGACTCTTTGCCATGCTACAAGATCATGCACAGTACCAGAAAAGATGTTCAGGTTAAGACTACAAAATCTCACAGCAAAGTTAAGAAGTCTGTGTGAAGAAAGCTAAATTATTATTGAGAGGAATTGCAAGGTCAGGTGAACACTTCCAAAGAAGCCGAGGTCCAAGATCAGCACAAGGTTTTGTACAGTAATGCAACTTAGCTTGTGAAAAGGGGTGGGAAGCCAGAATTTTGGACAAACTGTACTCAGCTGAATCAGAAACACAGATGACAGCTCAGTATCTCTTATATCTCTTCACATTGCTCCCCAGGTTGCCAGGAAATATTTTATGTATGTCCGACTGAGGTGAGCTGATGGCTCTGGCTGTGTCAGTGTGAGGGATTTCTGTGTTTTCCCTTAGGTAACCGATACTGGCTGCTAGTAGAGGCTTGTTGCTTTCTAGGTGAGACACCTGTGTAAACCAAAACACAGTTTCCTAACTCCAATACGAAAAATCTGGGAAGCAGGTAAGAGAAATGAATGTAGATCCAAGAGTTAGACTCCAATCAGCTCCATGCTGGGCCATGGGGACCCTGAGGCTTCCAGAGCTATCAGCAGCAAACCAGGACTGCTCATCTTTCGGCCAAAGCTGTAAGAAACATCTCTGAACTCCCAGTGTGGCCAGTCAGCACAGCTTTCTGCTCAAATGTGTCACGAGAGTGGGCACCTGCCTCTGACACAGCCATTCCAGGCTCTCCTTAGAGGTAACTGAAAAAAAGAGGTGCTTTTAGAGTAGCACTCAACTAATCAGCGTGGAAGTGCTGATTTCCAACATTTTTTATAAAGGCAACATAAGGGAACTTAACTGGGCTGAATGTATCTACATCTCATGAGGTGAAACCCACTATGGATTTCAGGATGAACTGCAGATCTATGACACAAGAACCATTTGAAAACTGAATGTCAAAGTCTTCTCCACGTAATTTTTAGGGCAGCAATTTCACCTAGAAAATGCCATATTTGGTACTCAGATCAGAGAGTCAGAACTCTTGGGCAGAAGTTCTGGCTCCATCTCCCCAAAAGCTTTTCTCGGTAACTTCTTTGTGTTATGAGGTGCTGGGAACCTCTCCCTGCCCCATGAAACGTGACAGCTAGTGGGTAGCAGATCCCTCAGGACTTCTTGGAGAACTCCTCAGCACAAGTGGCTTGTAATGTAAAGACTCAATAATCATATTTTTCATATCTGAATTTTGTTTAGGTACTCTCAACTTATCAAAAGGAATAAAAAGTTAACTTTTAATCTTCCTGATTTGAAACTAGCATGGATGTTTTAAATGTTTTTCTTTTTTATTTTTGCATTAAAACAGCTGGGAATTGACTAGGTGATCTCTACAGGTCACTTCTGACCTTTAAGACTCCACGATTCTGTGAAAAGGTACATCTCTAAGTGACAATTCTGTAGCTCCATGTTCAAAAGCCAAAGCAAAAAAAGGAATTTTTGTTTTTCATAGTAAGAAGCTTACCATGTCAGGAGCTCCTGACTCAGTACTTGAAGTTCATGATAAGGGACCACTCAAATTCTTGTATACAGCACTCTGACAGCCAGGAGACCTTACTAATATGTTGTCTATGCCTGTAATTTGTTTGCTTTGTAATTTAGTTTTACTACTTTGGTCAGCATCACAAAATTTAGTTCTTCCTTAAGTTCATTCAGAAGTTCAAAAGAAACCTCTCAAATGAAAATTATACCAAGTATAAACTAAGATTTGTTTTTTTAAATAAATCCTTACTCTACTACTAATTTCAAAAATCTCTCTTAAAGGCTTACCAGGTGTTAAGAAATAGCTGGAAATACCCTGACAAAGTAAGCTTTAAATTTCTGAAGCTGGGATGGACTATAGGGATCTGTCCCATACTTGTTTTTGTGTTAAATGAAATTCCCAAGTGCCACAACTATCCAAACCAAAAGTAAACAGCAAAACAACTTCAAGTATTTGTTTCAACTACCTTAATTCTTGTACCTGCAAAACTTTAATGCAGGTACACAAAAGCAGCTGTGTTCAAGAGCTAGGAATACAATGGATTCTGCTTCTCAATTCTCAAACCTGTGCTTCAAATAGGCTAGATGGGGTAGGATCAGTAACCAGGCTTGCAAGTCATCAGCATTTCACAGTACAAAGACCAACATATGAGACAAAAATTCTCAGTCAGAAAATAAATGGTATATACTTAGAAAACAAAATTTCCTTATTAGGGTGGCAGTAAAATTGAGGGAGTTGTCATCGGAGGAAAATGTAGCCCTGCAATTTCAGGATTAAAATGTGAATTAGAGCATTCTTTAGATGCCAAACTATTATCCTGGGTCAAAGACAAGAACGTCCTCTCTGTTCAAGATTTCTGTGCTCTAAAAAGTCTTAGCAGCATCTGCTTTCTGTTGTCCAGCAAGGCTGAGTTCTGAACACACTTGTGTGCACTTCAGCTGAAAAACAGCAGGATGTAATACTTTCCATATTAATCATGAGGATTAGAGACAGTGATGCCAGGCACGGCTAATAGATCTGGGAATGCACAAACACTTCAAGTTAGAGCTGCACTCAAAAATCACTCGATAATGGTTGGATCTGAGCAGGAGGCAAATCCTTTCTTTACACTCACCACTAGTAGGTGTTAGTGGGTGCCATCTCCGGCTCTGAGAATGGAGAATAGGAGAGGATGAATAAAGAAAAATGAAGCAAAGACTGAAAAACTATGAGAAATCAGCCATATCATCACGACTTCCCCTTAACACACACAGCCACACATGCATGCAGCCCTTTATAATTGCTTTATCAATACCAGCTTTGCTGACCATTTAAAAATCCAACCTATGCCTTAAAACAGGTAGCGTACGTGCCAAGAACACAAATATTCACTAGAGCAGGAAAACACAAGACCAATTCAACAGAGCAGATCATACATTTTTAACCTCATAGCACGGCAGGAAAATGCTTTAAACCTGTAGCAAGTCAATGAGGAATCTTCCCCACTGGTAAGCACAATAGCAGCCATCCATTTCAATAGAAGTTTATCAGCAGTGAAACCTGACCGAGATAAATGACGAAGCTGTTGAGCCACAGCCTGCTTCTGCCTGCTGCAGGCTGCCAGATAAAATGGGAACAAAAGCTCCCTGCTGTACCCCCTACCAGTCTCCATTAACTCCTGCTGATGCTTTATTATCGTCTGGGGGCTCCAGAACAGCATAGCATGAATCAGTGGGTAAGAAATAAATAATAAAAGCTCATATGTAGCACAAACAAGCCAGAAACACGGCTTGCAAGAATTACATTCAGTTTGGTAGCACTGCAATTAAATAATGGTTCTGAGGAATCCCACATACAAAGGCGAAGAAAATGAAAAAAGTACAAAATATGTAAAATTACGTATGAAAAGCTACTTAAAGGCAATAGAGGCAAGTACACAAATGTGCTTCTCCTGCTTTTACCCCCCTTTTCAACTGCATAAAAACACATGAAGCAAAGGAGGGACCAGGCATTTATTCTGATGCCTTCATGTCCAATTCCAAGTTTCATCTTTGGACCATGTCACAAATACCTTTCTTTGTTGCAGCGTTGCCAGCGTCCTTTCTTCAAATGTAAGTTTAAAACATTTACTGAAGGCCAAAGCATCTTCTATTACACGGATATAAAAAATGGATGGTGAGGGCATGGAAAGTGTGGCAAATCTCAAGATTCCTGGTTGTCATCGGAGAGTAGGCAGTGTGAGCAAGCGGAAAGACTTGAAACATTAGAAATATTTTAGCTATGATAGATTAAGATAGGGAACTACATTTAGCAAAGGCCACCTGGTTAGTTAACATCAGAGGCTCTACCAGTCGAGCTGGCCCTGCCCAATCAAAACCTCCACTGCAGAAGGGGATAAAGTCCTTGTAGTGCCTATGAGGAATGTATTAGGGAAGACAGTTTGGACCAGTCCTGCCTCAAGCAAAAGCAAACTCATCCACGGGACTGTTTTTGCCCAAGGACTGGGGTGCACTTGGTGGGTGATGCAGACGGATGGGGAAACACAATGGGCACCTCAGGGGGATTTGTTTTTTGGATGAGAACAGTCTGTGATGTTGAGTTGTATAATATTGGCTGCTGAACGACACTGCCACTCCACGCCATAATTCCCACGGACAATGAGGATAGACTGCTCCAGATATACCAGTCATGAGCTCCTGATGTAATTTGCAACCAGCCAACATCACACCAGTCGTCCTGCCCTAGAAGACACTTGGGACAGATAGAACCCACAGCCATGGACTAAATGAACTCAGCAGACATCTTGTCGGGGGGATGGCCACTGACTACAGAAATGAGAGCTGTACTTGTGTCTGTGTGCATATATAAAATATATATATGTGTATATAATTGGAAAAAGTAGGACCTGGGCATGATGTACATGGTATAAAATAAGGGGCAGGAAATGTCCTGGTTCTGGCCAGGACAGGATTAATTTTTGCAGTAGCCAGGAGGGACTATGGCCAAGACCTGGAGGTTGTTCTGTACCACCTCAAGTCACTGCTGGTAGTGGGGTAAAGAGAATCTCTTCCACGGAGAAGGGTTCCTTCCAATTGAGGAACCATGGCAGGGAGAGAGGGAGCCATCCAGTATTGTCCACTGTCAGGGATATTTTGTGTGAATAATTTCTTTCTCTCATTACTATTGTGCTGTTACTGTTAGTTTTCTTATCTCACTGCTCAGTAAATTATTCTTATCTCAACCAATGATCTTCGCCTTTTGTGCCTCCTCTCCATCCTGTTGGAGGAAGTGAGAGGCGCATGGTTTGGAGAGTCTCAGTGGGAGAACTAAATTGCGGAGCACCATTCCTAAGTCATGACAGGTGTGGATAAAAAACAAATCTACTTTAGACTGAACCATTCTCTTTGACGGACACCCCCACTTCATCCTATAGAGCCTTTCCATGCTTTACTAACTGCAGAAGCCACATTGAACATGAGTGCTGATCACTACCAGGATCACTAATTTTCAACCCCTTTTTGCCCCTCTGAAGTGCAGTTAGCAAGGAGCAATATCGCATCTAAGGAAGAACATGAGAGAACAGCCTCAGCACAGGAGAGGAGAGACTGTATGGGTTCCATCCAAAGGTTTACCCATCCCAGTATCCTTTCTCAGAGAATAATCAACACTTACACTCAAAGACTGAGCAACAAAGGAAATGCATACAGAAACTTTTCAAGAAGACTCCTTCCTTCTACAGCAATTTACAGTTCAGTGATTTGTAGTTCAGAGGCAATTCTATTTGCCACTAAATTGCTATGGAATTCCCTTCCACAAACTTACCCAGTCTTCCCAGTAACACGTGTAAGCTTTTAACTTCTACAACCATTTCCACAACTTACCACATCTGCTTTTGTTTGTTCTGCACCCACCACCTCACATTAGTTACAAGAACCAATTTCTTCTGTCAACAAAGGTGTGTATGTGAGAAGTACTGGTCACCTTATACAAAATTTTATTGATCTATGTCACATATACCTAAATGAACACCTTCAGGAATTAAAAAATACAAACCCACAACCTCAAACAAAACTAAAATCCAAAAGCGCCAAAGAAAAACTGTGAGAGAACTTCTTTGTTGCTTTAAGGGTTTTAGCCAGACTCTCAAGATTTACTGCATGTTGGTAAGAGTTAACAAATGTTAACTTTTTATAAAAAGCAGCAGCAGTAGTATCATAACTCTTAACACCTGGAGACTCATAGGAAAAAATAACTAGTAATTCTGAAATCTTAGGGTGATAAATCTTTTCTGCTGCCCTGCATAGATGTTACATGACAACCTGGAAGAAAGTCATTGTGCTGGTTTACACTGATTTAAGAACAATGAAATGGAAACTGTCCCAAAAACCTTTGTGCCAAATCGGAGATCTTCTGCCCTGCCACAGACACTGTAATGTTGGCATAAACATTCTTTGATGTGTTCTAGCCAGTTTGACAGAATTGCAACAGTGAGCTCATGCCTGATCTAGATGAAAATTTCTGCCACAAACTGATCCAGCACTGAATAGAATCATTACTAATGAATAAGGAATCTCAGTGTTCTGGCAAATATGAGGGTGAAGAATGCCTAACTTTTCTTTTGCAAAATACATTCAAGGCCGAGACAGTATCAGGGCTGAAGTGCTCAATCTGTTATAAATAACCCTCTACACATCACTAAGACTATTTTCTCCTCTTTTCTCAGAGCTGGTGTAATATTAGGTGAATTACAGACTATAAATCTTGTTTTCAGGACAAAGAAAACTCTGCTCCCTGAGGCTCCCTCAAGGAGTGCTTCAAAGCAACTCACCTTGCAGGACTGGAGTTACTTTGGCTCTGAAGGAGAACAAACAGTTATGTGACCTTCCAGCACATGACTGTGACTTCACCTTGACTTATTTGCAGTTATAAATAAGTAAAAACAACTTTGTAAGTCTAGAAAAGATACGATTATGCCTAATGCGGTAACTGCTAGAAGTTATTTGCAACGGTTAGGAATCAACAAGGAAAGCTGTAATTCATCAAAGGAAGACAAATCTACCAAGATACAGCAAAGGCAAACCTGTGTACCAGGCATCACTCAAGTCTTCCACTTCCAACAAAAGCTTTTGACAGCAAACTGATCAAATGCCAAACAATACTATTTTCTCAAAGACTGACAAATAATAAATGTCAAATTTGTTTCATAACTGTTACGCAACAAAATAAATGCAAGATTTTCAATGTGGGAGATAGGAAAAAGTGAGTGCCCTTTTTTTTTTTAATTTAAAGTTTCAACAGGACATGTCAGAAAAAAAGGAAAATCTATGCCTTTACTGAAACTAATAAAACACGGGAGATGCAAAAGTACAGAGGATTTCTGTAAGTACAAATAATTATATGTGAAATAAGATTTATTTCTTTAAAATAGGTTTTACTAGGCTCTAAACTGAGCAGTGCAAAAAATGAAAGATAATTTTTTTAAACTACATACATTAATCCCAGTAAAAAGCTTTTTCCCCAGTGACCTAAGAATTGACTTATTTAACAAGTCCTTATCACACATTCTTACAAAGAGAGCTCTACTGCATGGATATAATTTCTATTTTACAGAAAAAATGAGGGAAGAATACCAAGTAACTTGCCCAAAGGCTGAGAATAACAGCATTGTTTCTTAAAGCACCACTCAACCACCATCCCATCACCCTTTCCAGCTGTATCAGAATATGAACACTTACAAAAGCAAAACTACGTTCTATAACTTCATGGAGTAAAAAATGCAGGTGCAATTACAAACCTCTATTTTGTCTGTTTTGGCATCTCCCCAGTATATTTTGCTTTCTGCATAATCCAGTGCCAAACCATTTGGCCAGCCAAGCGACGTGTTCACCAGCACAGTTCTGTCTGAGCCATCCAATGCTGCCCTCTCGATCTTTGGGATTTCTCCCCAGTCAGTCCAGTACATGTATCTGAAAAGGAAACAAAATCTTACTAATCCAAACCTCCAATATTCTTATAGCTTCTTCTGGACTGCTCTTCCCCAAAACCACACAGCACACAGAACGCTACATTTCTCAACCAAAAGTATTTCCTTACCCAGGTAAGGATGCCCAAACCATTCAGAAAGATTTGGCATGTGAACACTTAAAATTCCTGCATCAGTCTGTTCAGCAAGACAATATAACCATTGCTATTAGCTAGAATAAACAAGAAAATCCATGCAGTCCACGAAAATATTTTTAAAAATAATAGAACACAGACATGTTAGATGACTACCCAGGTGGTCAGAATAGAGCAGCAGTGCTTGTGCCTCAGAGCCTTAACTTTCAGAGAATCCCAGTATTTTCATTTGGAAGGCTCAGAAGTTTATCATTGCATCCCATTATCTACATAGAAGCAGACGGAGCTATCTTCTTTGCATGACTAGTATTTTAAAAAATGCTCACAAACAGCTCCTCACCCAACCATGGGATCCAGCACAATAGCTCTGGGTTCTTCCAGGTCTTCCGATATCAAGATCTTCCTCATGGTCCCATTGAGCCTGGTGACTTCGATGCGGTCTGTGCCCGTGTCCGTCCAGTACAGGTTCCGGGCCACCCAGTCCACGGCGATGCCGTCGGGGTGCGCGATCTGAGCGGTGACCACGAACTGGCTGCCCGAGCCGTCCAGGAAGGAGCGGCGGATGGCCCTCACTTCGTCGTCCGTCCAGTAGATGTACCCTTCCAGAGGATCGAAGTCGATGGCGATGGCATGGCGGATGTCCTCCAGCGGCAGCACAATGTCCGTGAAATCGGGTGTGTCCAAGGAAATGCGCCTCAGGTCTGTCCGGCGGGCCAGGAGCAGCAGCGCAGTGGCACCTGCAGGAACAGGACAAACACAAACACCTCGCAAAGGCTGTGCAAGAAGACTGGAAATAGGGAACCTGGGTCGGTCCTTTCCCAACGACATGGTCTAGCTACCTTGATTTCACCAGACCTATGCCCAGCACAGAACTCCACTCCAAGGCTTCAAATGTGAAGCTGCTCAAAATATCTCTGCTTATTCTTCTGCAGAACAAGTCAGATGTGTTTACAGAGAAAATTCAGTGGTCTTTTCCTTTCCCAGAATGCATCATGTTGCACCTGCTGTCTAGCCATATCGTGCCCTCCAAATTACTGAAACAGATATGCAGCAACTATGCTGCTATTTTATGCAAATCAATAGATGGCCTGCAACCTCTTAGATGAGAAATCAATTATGCAGATAATTTACTGACTGTTTGCTGGTGAGAGGACAACCATGACTAACAAGCTGTGTTTCAACAAGGGAAATAAATGGAAAAAATGTAACACAGAACTCCACAATTAAACCTCTTCTGAGAAACTCTTATTGGAGGAGCCAGGTTTGGGAACAGACCACTGTGCAATGATCATGCAGAGCAGGAAGGCTGTCACCTTCTCCCCCATTTGTTAAGAACAGGCTTATTGAAGATAAGTAACAGTGTCTTATAAAGTAATTTTGTGCCAAAGCATGCAAAGTCTTGCTGGCTTTTGGGTCAAAAGTCGGAATCACAATAAATAACTAAGATCAGCTTGCACTGCAGAATATGTTTTCACACAGGCAATATAGCATATTTAATGGTACTAACAATGACAGTTGCACTTATTATCTAATCTAATTCATTTTCATTTAATTTTCTATTCTATGTCACCAGATTTCAACGTAATGAAGAATAAACAACCACCACACCCCATTCCAATTAAATTGGCTTATCAGTTTGGAGTCTTAGCGAGATAAGAGCAGCTCAGGCCCGAGGGAAGCCTGAGCTAAGGTGAAAAATGCATGCATAATTGCAGGGAAAGTGTGGTGCAATGGCTCTCCTCAAAGAGTGAGAGGACAGGCTTTGGCAGGGACTGATGGGGGATGAGGGGGAGGGTGGGGAAGGCTTAGGAAAACAAATACGGGAACATGCAGTGAAAATGAGCACTCGCCAAGCCACATTGCACCCATGTCTCGATTTTGATGTGCAAGAGGTAGAAATAAGAGCTAGAAGAGTGACAGAACTACAACTGAAGTAAGTAAGTTGGTGATGAAAGAAGAATTTTGGTGTCTGATGCCAAATTTGTTTTTAGAAAAAGACAGTAATTGATGTCGGTGCTAGATGAAATCTCACTGCATGCCAAACCTTGGAAAGATGCCAAAGCAGCCACTGCTTCATTTTCAGCAAGTTTAATGTGTTTAAAATCCTCTAAAACACTTTCGCGGTGCTGCAGGAAACAGCACCTTTCAACAACTGAAGTTGTGGATATTATTACAAGCGTTTCTGATTGGTAGTCCAGAATGGACTAAGATCAGCTTTGGCATCCTCTGCCCTAAAACGCCCTGTCCTCAGAAAGATATGTACACACTACTCAACTGTTCTTCTAGGGACTAACTGTTATGCATTAATTAATCAGGAAGGAGGTACCTGTAATTACATGCCTATGTATCCTTCAAAATACTGTAAAATATGTGACATAGCCAATGGAAAACAGGCCTGTTAGAAAGGGGTTTTGTACTTACAGAAGCAACTAATCTTTACACAGCAGTTTCTATCTACATCTGTATTTGTTGCTACTAAGTACAACAAACAATTGGGCATCAAGATTCAAGGATACAGGTGCATTATGGTCACAGAAAGTATTAGTACATAATTAAGCCCATAATTAAGCTTCAGGTTCAAGGAAGAAAGAAACCCCTACTGCATTTTCTTAGCAACTTCACAGTCCTTTATCCAACTTGCCCTTTAAACAAAAT
The DNA here is from genome assembly GCA_013390045.1 of Picathartes gymnocephalus. NCBI lineage: Eukaryota > Metazoa > Chordata > Aves > Passeriformes > Picathartidae > Picathartes > Picathartes gymnocephalus. The sequence goes on from WEKY01016266.1 coordinate 101,434, forward strand.
AATGATAAACGTATGAAAAACCCCAAACAATGACACCTATTTTGCATTATCAAGTAAACCTAAGGTTGAGCAAATGCACTAACCTCAGAGTTCAAAACATACATATTGCCTACCATGTACAGAAAAAGTATAAGGCATAATTTAAAAATAATGTGTGTGCTCTGGCTGAAGCTGACAGTCATTTCAAAGAACCAATGCCAGGTCTCCAGAAAGACTGAGTTCAGTATAACCACACCCTTGCTCGAACTCACCCTTAAAATTGACCAATTGACCTTCCCATTCTTCCCACAGACGACCCATTTCAACAGTTTCAGTATTCTGCTTTGAGGCTGAAACACCGTTGTTTAGTCAAAAGCCCACTGTGTTTAAGCTTTAATTCAGCACTGGGAAATGACTGGCTTTCAGCTAACCCCGTGTTGTACTCTGGAACCCCGAGCTAAGAATTTCATGGTCTTTATCTGGGAGCTTGGCCAGCATTCCAAAGCCTCCATCAAACACCAGCCCTCAGCCCTCCAACCAGGCAATAAAAAGTTTAAAGCTTACTTCAGAGCTATTACCCAAACATTTGCAAACCAACACCTCAGCTGCTTAGTTGGATCAGCAGTCATTCCGCGCAGGAAAAAGAAACTGAGAAGCAGAGAAGCACCACACCTCCAGGCAGGCTGAGGGAAAGACCACTCTGAATACCTTCAGGCTTGTCCTGACAATAGCAGAAATAACAAGTGCAAGAGCTGGGCGTATTTATAGATTGATCCCATTACCTCCTTGATAACAGCCAGGGAAAAGAACCCCAGGCGGCCTCAAAACTGTGGCAAACACCAGCTGTGCAAAGTTACCTGGCTAGGCACTGATCACCACTCAGAAGATGCTCAAGGTACTCAAGGTTGCCAGGACATGACAAAAACAATCAATTTTGTTCACTTCTACTCCAAAGACCAGTTATGATGCAAAAGCTAAGATGACAGCAGGATCTCCAGACTTCTTGCCTTGTCTCTCTAAGAAAAATCAAGCCTTTAACGATGAGCATGAGGGAGAGAACATCATGAGTACAGAATCATATTTCAAAAAAAGAATTAAAAGGCAGAAAAAAACTAATGCAGGCTGCACGCAAGCATAACTTTATGGGTTTTTTTTTTCTTTTTAATTTATCAGCACTTATTAGGAGAACTGGAATGAGTCACAAACATATAAAACACCTCAAACCTCAACTGGCTCAGATGCTTTTAAAGGGTGCACGGAGGCTGCAGCCAGAACTCTGACCTTGGCACACATATGCAGACCTGAGGCAGTTTTTCCTCCATTTCTAAATCATTCGACTTGTGGACTAAGCTCAAGATTCTTTTTAGCAGTGCCTCAAGTCACAGGATATTCAAGAGAGTTAGCAATTTTTTGAAAGCCAAGTCCCTTACTTGTCTAAATATGGACATATAAGCCTTACTCCAGACTCTTAGTTTTGAGAGCTTTAGCCTACTTTTATTAAGCACTTTGAAAGCTGGGATTACAAGCTCACGGATGGTACATTACATTAGTCCTGGAACTAATGCTTGCCTCAAAAATTCACTATTAAAATTCTAAATAATTTAAATCTGTGTGCTAGCTGAAGTCAAGGGAAGGGGGAGAATGGGGGAAGCAGAGCAAGCATGCAGATACATGCAATGGCACAGCTTTAAGTCCAATGCCCTTCTAACCTTTACAATTAATTACATCTTCTCAATGACATACAGGCCTCAGTCATTTGTAAGTTATTGAACTTTAAAACCATCAGTTGCTCAGCTACACAGACACATGCTCAGGAATGCATACAAAAGAAGTGCTAGACCTAAGACACGTATAATGCATTCCCTGTATCTGAGAAATCAGGATTATTAATACATCCCAAATAGAATTACTTCACATTTGACCAATACATTTCATTCCTAAATGTATTTCCCCACTTTTAAAGTCACGGTTGTGGAAGCGTCCCTAATATGACAATACAAACAAGAGTTTTTCATTTAAGCTCAACCAAAGGCAAATGAACATGCATCTGAAATTAATCATATATTTCTTCTTCCCTTTAAAAGGAATTAAAGAATGAAGGTGTGAAACTAACATCTTGATCTGTGCTGTCAAATCAGCATCCTGGCTATTCCCAACAAAGCAAATTAGACAGTGGGCAATTGCAAAAGGAAGTGCAAAACTCTGGTTTCTGCCTCCAGGCCTACCAGGGAAATAGGATGTGAGTATCCATGGGCAAAATAAAGACTCTTTTCCTGGAAGAGAACAGAATGGCCAAAGCAAGGCTGAAATCAAAGTGTGAAGCAGCGCTTTTTCTTCGTGAGGCAACTCACACCTCCTTGCTCAGCTGAAGTCACCACCAGTTTTCTCACTTTAAACTACATTTCACTATTGGCAGGAGCAACTGCAGAACACAAGTAAAACTCCTTACATGCAAAGAGAGAAGCTGAGCACAAGGACAGAGAGATCTTGAAGCACTAACTCCAATGACAAACTCATTTATATAAGAAAATTCAGGTTTGTCTTACAACTCTCAAAAGATTTAAATGTAGCACATTTAAATGTAGCACTGCCAAAGTCAGAACACCAGCACACACAATACTGAAAAAGAGAAATTCCAGGATGTTGTGCAGAAGAACAATACATTACCAAGAATATGACATGAGGTGGTAAAAGCTCTCTGCTAGAAGACCTGAGTGCTCAGAAAGGACTCTGCTTCACGTGTTACTGATAGAGGAGTATCTAGCCATGAAATAACTTACTTTTTCTCTCTTTTGTTTGAGGGACAGGTATTTACACACTTTCACCTTGGCAGTGGGGGAGGTAAAACCTTGCTACAAGCCCACAACTCCGTTTACTTCACTGTTTTGATTTGTATTATCAGGTATTAAAAAAATAGATGATTTTATTCTAAGGTATCACCCCCTTCCTGAAACTCTGTGGAGAATTCTTTCAAAACTGGAATGTCTGCATGTTATTGTATTCACAGATCCTATATGAAATAGTAAAACCCTCTAAGGTATGATTAAAAAAACCCTACAAAAATGGAAAAACTAGCACTGGGAGAAACGCAAGGGAGGAAAAGATTTCCTATAAACCAAGATTATTCAAAAACGCTAGGTTGCCATGGAAACTGCTCAGGGAGGGTCAGCCAGCCTCACCTTTGGCTGCCAGGATCATCTGTCAATGCCAAAGCACTGCAAACACCACAAACACACACTCAAAATTCACCCGTCAAAATCTTTCCAGCGCCGGCCGGTATTCTCCACGGCACAGCATGAAATGAAACTCTCTCGTCAAAGAGGCCCATTTCACCAGGAAACAATTCGGTTTAGACACCAGTCTGGTTTTAGTCTACTGCCAGAAGACAAAACCATCTTCAAGAAGAGAAACTCAGCCTAATTTTTCACCTTTCTTCACTTCTCAGTCACCAGTCTCTCCCATGATCATATACACACTCAACTTGCAAATGAGATGTAATCAGCACTGCAGCATTACAGCTGTAATGTAAACCACGCTAAAAATGTTCAGTTCTCAGGGTTCAGCTCTACTTTCACAGCAGATACAGATTACAGGCAAGTACGAGGGGAAAAAACAGCCCAAGAAACTAGAATCAATCCCCCACCGTGCACACCTGAAAATGAAAAAACAAATTCACTTTCCAGGGTTCCTCGAGAAGCCTAAGAAAGGAAGTCCCCACAAAGACAAGCCCAGATTTACATCTTGAACTCCGGCCTATGGGTTCTCTGGCTCTGTTCAAGTGCCATGCTCTCCTCCCTCCCCCGAATCAATAATGGCAGCCTTTGCAATTACAGGAAGAAATTCCAGGCAATCTGTGCCTTGAGGAGCTCTGGAAAGCTGCACTTCACGCACAGAAGCCCTAAACCTACTTAGGGATCTGCACCTCCCTTCAGGGAGAGAGGAGTGAAAAAGAAAAATTCACTATTTTGGGGCATGGTCAGCTCTAAATGCTGAACTTCCTGCAAGTGTATGTCACAAATCAGCCCTACACAGGATCAAAGCTGCACAAAACCAATGGACCTGAGGAATAATTTTGAGTAGGTTTCATCTGGGTTATGTACTGTCTCCTTTCCAAGACCAACCTGAATAAACAGTCTCAGCTTTCTTCCCTCTTCCCACCTATTTTTCCTGAAAAGGCAGAAGCAGAATGTTCCCAGAAGATACAGCAGCAGAATGGTGGTTTAAAACGCAACATGATATTGACAAGCACAACAGAAATGTTACTGTGTAACTTTTTGCATACAAGCAGACAATACAATGTAGCAACTTGGTTAAAAATATTTCTAATACAGTGGGGACTTACATTCTGTATGCCAAATACATGTTATGGCTGACTGGGAACACAAAATTTGGCTTCTCATGTTCAGGGAGTGGTTGAACAGAGCCACAGTTACAAATTCTGAGACGTAAGAAACGGCTAAAAAAACTGAACTGATGATTCTGAATACCTCTGCATGAAAAATCCTTTTAATAAGGTTTTGGGGTGGACTTTTAATACCATTCCTCTACTTACCCTTGGTAATTTACTTTGATACACTGGAGTTTATCTGTGCATATCAAATATTTTTAAATAAGCACATGGATTCGTGTCACATTCTGACTACATATAACCAACCCAGAGCAGTATTATTAAAGCTTCTTCTTATACCGAGAGAAATGGAAGAAAAACATCTTGTTTGTGCATTGGGAAATTCTTATAAACAATCCTGCCAGGCTAAATTGGGAGCTGTTTTTCACATAAAAGCAGCAATTTATTTTAACAAGGTTCACAGACACACAAAAATAATCAGCAGAGAGCATGAAATAGCACGAAATTAAAGAAAACTCTGAACATAGCTGCCAAGCCTGGAATAATTTTTAAAATATAAAACTCCAATTAAAAAAATTATTTCTGTATACATTTTATTTAGCTTATTTACAGTAAGCTCTGCTGTACTGTTTCTTCCTCCATTTACCTTCATCCTAGAGAGATGATATGCATAAAATATGGTTATTTATGATCCAGCTAATTATCTCTATTAATCTTGAGCCTGTTACTGTACTACAGCAACCACAGCACATCACAAGACCTACACTTACAAAATGTAACAATTTAAAATCATGTACATTAGCCCACAATGAGAAACTAAAAGCAGTTTTGGGTAAGCACTTGCAGCTCTGTGTCTTGATCATGTCTTGAGTTTTAGGGCTTTCAACACCTCTAAAAACATGGCATTACTTTCAGAGAGAAATGCCAGGTGGGTGTGTGTGTGTGTGTGTGTGTTTGTGTGTGTAATAAATGGACATCAGACTTAAAAAAAAAAAATAAAAAGGGCTTGTTGTGCAATCCTCTTAGCCAAATACTCCATGATCAATAATGTCAGAAACATTTTAGAGACAACAGAGGAGGTAGGTATATTTTTATCTTAGAAAAGGGAACAACAGAGACCCCCAGAACTTGCAGAGAGTTAGTGACAGAGACAAAAATTCAACTTAAATTTTCTAACTGGAGGTAACCTGCCCTTCAATCACGACACTTTTTCCTTCTTAAAATGTAGAGGGCATTTTCCAATCATTTTAATCTGTACTGCAAAAGCACACATAGTTTCAGAATTTGCCACCCTTAGCTTGCATCATTCATACAGTGCAGCTGGAAGAATCCCTTCCCCTCCAAAAGCTACTTTGTGCTTAATCTAAAGGATTTTTACGAAACAAAGCCTACCATCTTTGCAGGTCTTTCCATTCTCGAGAAGTTTCACACCAGTGGGACACGCACACTGATAAGAGGGCTTGGTAGGAGACATCAAACACAAGTGGGAGCAGCCACCATTATTAATTCCACATGGGTTTGTAGCTGTTAAACATAAATCACACAGATTAATGCTTCTGATAACGAGTGACCTCATATCATGTGTTAAGATGCATATGGCATTTGAGTGGCAGAATCAGTGGCAGCAACACAGATTAAAGGAGGAAATGATGAACACAGAACAAGTAAAAATTACTTCCAAGTGTTGAGTAGTGGGGTATTTACAGTACCAAAATGTATAGATGTTGAATGTTTCCCTTCTTGGGAAAGCAGCACTTAGCTCTAAACAAGAACCTTGTTTCAGCTCTGATCTCATTTTTACAAACTATTCAGCATACTGGTGCTGAATGTATATATAAAAACAAAATACAAATACAGTAAATTAATACAATGGTTAAGACAGTGGTTACTACACAGAGCTAGTCCTGCTTAATATCATCTGCCAAATAAACATTACTTTCTACTTGGGAACGACCACTTTGAAAAATATTTTGTTGCCTGACATTATGGCACAGGAAACAGGAAAATACAACAAAAGCATAAATGTGTCAGGCAGAAAAAAAAAAAAAAGTAAGAGATGGGGGGTTTTCTTGCACTTAAAAATCCCTGCAAAATATGTAGAGAGCATTTGGTTTCCCTTTGGGTCTTTTGCTAGTCTCTGCACTGGAAAAACTGCATCATGATGCGGGTGAAGCCACCAGGCACCATACAGAAAGATTAATTAAGATTTTTGCAAATCAGTTCCAACTTGCAATTAAAAAAAGCAAGCAGTTCAGCTTACCATTTGGCTGCCTCTTCTGGCTGAAGGCATGGATATCCATGGGAGAGAAGATGTTGGAATGTATTTCACGCAGGTCCTCCCCGGAGTACTTGCTGCAGGCCAAGATCGAATGCGTGTTCCAGTCGGTCCAGTACAACGTGTCCCCAAACAGTGTCAAAGCAAAGGGATGTGGAAGGGAGCCTTTAACCACTGCTTGCCTAATAGAGCACAGGGAAGAAAATGAATGCTCAAACACAATTTGCCTGAACACAGCTTCTGTGAAAAGATGTTTGAGTACCGTTGATCAGAACTTTGTATTTATTTAGTTGTGGGAAACAAATATACTGCCCTCACTTTGGGGAATGATACGAAGGAACAACACAGGAATACTCTTTTCACGCTGATGCTCAGAAGCCCAAGAGATGCTAACTGAAATCCTTACTTAGATGTGTGGATACTTATCTCTTGAACAGCCCATACCTGTAGGGCTCTCTGCCAACCACATGAAGTGGGGGGAATGCCAGCTGATTTTATGCAAGTCTGACTGCTACCTGCTCATATACCATGTCCACCAATTTCAGCCTCAGCAGATTTCACACTGAGACAAACTGGTCAATTAGCTGTCCATCCATCTCTTCCAGTTTTGCTCTTTTGAACCATCAAAAGATACTCTAAAGTAAAGTAGTTTCTCACTATAAAGAAATTCTTTAAGTTGTTTTCATTATTATGATAATTATTAAGCTATTTTTTTTATTATAAGCAGTGCCATTAAACAGAGTATAGTGATCTTCTGCCATGGTAATGGTATCATTTCAGAGCAAACTGGGTCACTGCCTCTCTCCAGGTTCACAAACAAAATTAAAGAGTATAACCATATATTTTATGTATATATACAAAGACAGGCTCATTAGCTGTCACAAAAATGCAGCACAAACATTACTGAAGACAGTTTTTCCAGGTTCTTGTGATGTAAAAACTAATTATCTGTACCTAAGATCCTCAGAACTGGAAGTAAGTAGCTCAATTCTTATTTTTATTTTATTCAGAATCACAGAAAAAAATTAAGACGGAGAGGACTACAGAGGTCATCTGGCCCAACACCCTGCTCAAAGCAGGGTACACGAGTACCATTTACATGAGTGCTTCTTCCCACCTCCTTTCTTCTTAAGCGCCTAAGTGGAAGTGTGTTCCCACCCAGGCAAGGTCCTGCTGAACAGTGGGAATCACCATCCCTCTCCTGAACTGGAAGCATAAGGGACTGACATGCAGCCCTGCTACTCCTTCCAAATAAGGCACAGTATGAACATCAGCCTCCCAATTTTCTTCTTGCAGAGAAGACAGTAATTATCCATACATTTACTGAGAAAACACCTCCACACCACAGCCATCACTTTTGGAAATAAGTCTAGCTGAAGTGGTTTAACAGACAACAAAAATATTTTTATTTTCCAAATATTTGCTGTTAAAATATAACAGAAGAGTATATTAAAGCAAGAAGCTTGAAGGTGCCTTCTGTCAATGACTCTGAGTACAAAGAGACTATAGTCATCACTGTTCTTTCCCCTTAGCTTCTGGAAAGAGATGCATTATCTTTAAAGCATCTATTTTTTTTTCTACTTAAGAGAAAGATATAGATTCCCTTGCTTGTCACTCTAGTGTTCCAATTCTACACTAAATGAAATCTTCTATTTCTTGGTATTTTGCACTCAAAAGTAGGACATATTATCTTTTCTTTCTTATCTCTGTCTGGAGTCAGGTATCTATTTGCTTCTAATTAAATGCACCAACTAAGCATCTTACAAAAGACCATTGTAATATATTTTAAATCTGAAACCTGCCAGCCAAACAGTGAAGCCAGAATGACACAACACATTCTGGTACCATACCAAGTGTAAAGGCATTCTAAATCTGCACATATGTTAACTAACCCTACCCCCAAACAGTAAATGTCTTCAGATTTGCATTTTAGTTTAGAGCAGGCTTGGAGACTAAGTCCTTATGTATGACATATTGTATGACATTTGACATGTATGATGTTTTGCCATAAGAAACAGAAGCAATAAAAGTCCAAAACTCTCACTATAACCAAACCTGCACCAAAGATAGCATTCCCATAACAAGGGAAGCCACATTTTTATGAAGCATTCTGACTATCTTACTTTAAAACAAAACCAACCAACCAACCACAAAAAAAAAAAAAAAAAAAAAAAAAAAAAAAAAAAAAAAAAAAAAAAATTCCATGCAGGAATTTTACATGTGATTTGTACCCACCACTAGTGGGAATAAACCTTTGAGTACAATAGCTGCTGTTAGACACGCCTAACTTTCAGACAACCATCTATTCATAAGACAATGCATCAGGTAAACTGCGACCCTTATTTAAACTACCCTTTATCTGGAGAGGTTCAGGAGCCTTTCATATGACTGTGCTGTCAGTCACAGCCTTGAAGCAATTACTCTTCAACTCGTATTATTTTTCTCAGCAGACACAAAATTGCAGTGCATGAAAATGGCTTAGGGCCCAAACACAAGCGTGTATTTCTTGCATCTCATTAAGATGAGTGCTACCAGTAACATGTACTCTCTCATCTTTCTTTCCAGCAAGCCATTACAAGGTGATAGCTCACTTCCAATCAGCAAATCCAGCAGGGCTTTTTCCCTCTTGGAACGTCCTCCACAGGCCACACTCGCAGCCCTGCTGAACAGCAGGCACATGATGTGTGCCAGCATGGAAGCAGTGGCTTGAGCTGAGCTCAGTAAGTCTCCACACCCTAATGAGGAGCAGGAGGAAGGGGCTGGAGAGCCCAGCTATTAAAACCCAGGAAAAGGAAGAAGAGAGGGAACACGAAATGACCTTCGGATTGAGCAGCTATGCTTCAGCACAACCTACACGAGGAACTGCAGAGCTCTGGCTTTGGCGAGCAAGACGGGGGGACCCAACTTCTGCCTCAACCAATTATTTATTAAATACACCCAGGTGGATGAAGGTGACCAGAGAGCTACCTCTACTACTTGGCTGCTGCACAGAGTTGGTGGGAGCAGGTGCCTCCCACCTCCAGGGTGGTTCACAAACACCCATACAGGGCTGGGGAGCAGACAGGTCTCCACATTTCTGGCCCTGATGTGGGTTCCAGCTACAGCACTGTAGGTGCAGTTAGGCTGATGGGACCTGACAGCACCTTGGTGGCAACTACACTGTCAGGCCAGGCTTGACTGGAACAAGTGACAGGACAGCAAAAGGCACTCTAGTTATTATCCTTCACCAAGCTCCTTGGTTCCTTCAGACTGCTGCACTGGTATCATTAGTCTCGTTTAGAAAGAGACGCCAGAGATGATGGGAAAGTGAGAGCTGGGGATAAGGAGTAATGTTATTCATTCAGGAGACATCTCCAGGGCTCCAGCAAGATGCAAATTGGCTCTATATTAGATGGTACTAAGCACACACTAACTTTAATAATCTTCCCTGCACCAGACATATAATCACGCAAATTTGCCTTAAAAATCTGGATGGTGATTGACATTTAAAACGCCACCTTCTCTGTTGAGTTGGCTGGGGAGAAAATGCACAGAGAGACAGCAGAGAAGGAAGGTAAGAAGAGAAAAAGAGGGAAAAAACAAGCAGTTTCCACAGAAATTAAATTCTGTGTTGAATATCATGATTTCCCAAATACAACTGTTTATCATCACGGTAATCAGAGATGCCATTACAATAAATACTTGCTATAGTAGAGTTTTTTACTGTCTGGAGAAAATATAGATCCAATTGAAATATATTCACCTTTGTTCTATTCTTATTCTGTTAAAGAGTCCTGTGCAACACTTTGTGAAGATAAAGGAAACAAACAATAAACAAGTGAAAGCAGGAATTACAAAAGGGACTACCGAACTCTGAAACAGAATAGATACACGAAACTCCATAGACAGTCTATCCAGTTTTACATTAACAATGAGAAAAAAGGTCTTCCTTCAGGATAATGTGAATTTCAGACAAAGACTAAACTCATTTGAAATAAAAATTAACAGCCAAATAACAAAAAAACCATTAAATTCATATCCTTTATTAAAACTAGGATTTCCTCAGTTTGCCTTTATTTCTTTTTCAACTAATACTAGCAAAGCTATGTTATAGCTATGAAATTTCATTATGCAGATCAGCAAAAGAAAGACACCAATAATCAAGATAATTTAAACCTAAAATATTGTAAGAACTACTATTTTCCCTCCTAGAATTTTAACAGATGTTTAGTATCCAAGCATAACAGCATTTCTCCATAAAAATAAACAAGTAAACACTTTCCATTAACCAAATGCCTTTTATTCTTTCTGCATTACATTTTTCCGGTCCCAAGAACTGATCAGAACAACTGCAGAAAGAAAACCTGGGGTACTTTAGATATTCTGGCCTGTATGTCTCTAAACCATTAACATTCCAGGTTCATGGTAGCAAAACTCCTTTCAGGTGACCCCTGAGGCTGCCTGTGTTCAGTCTCCAGGGCAGGGTGCAAGCATTTTTGACATTATTTCACTCCATTTCTCCAGTGTCCCTATGGGGGATCCCATACCTATTACCATCTCTCAGGCTACCAGAAAGAGGGAAAAATCTGCTTTTAGTGCTCATCATATTAAAGAAAGCACATAAAAGGTTTGCACGAAGCAAATTAAAATATTTTAAGCAAAACCTTTTTTGCCATCTACGGAGTGCTTAATGCCCCGAGAATTTACAAAATTGCAGGAATTACACATCTTCAGCTTGTGACAAGTGGAAATGTTAGCAAGTGGCCAAAGCACTCAGAGCATGAATCAGATGAAGCAGGATCAAAGACTAAGATACACTCATAAAACAGCATGCGAAGGATGCCACAAGGAGGGCAGGGAGCTCTGGCTCCCTCGGCTCACAGGATTTCCTCTCCTGCCAACCTAACAAAAACATTTGCAAAGCAAACTGAGAAAACTGAGCTTCATTTTTACCACGAATGCTTGTCCAAATATTCCTATCAGAAGACAAGCCTCCTCTTAATTACCTGAGAAAGTAAGCAGGAAACATGACTTGTGGTATATAATGCTCTCTTTTCAGACCAAAGTGTTTTTGTCTTTTGCCACTTCTTTAAGCCACAATTGCCATGTGTTTCCAGAAAGAATATATAACAAACAGGTCTAGCCATGACATTTCAAATCCCACCTGCAAAGAAAGTCTGAAAAAGTCAATCAGAAATCAAATCACAGTTGAGAAAAGAAGTCATTCTGTGGGTCATTTTTAGGGCAAACAGATGTTTTGAAGCTCCAGTTTTCCAGCATTTTTTTTCAAAAGCAAGAAAAATCTTCTTTGGGGAAGAACCAAGAAATTCACCCTAGCTCTATGTCCAAATCATCTAATTAATTCTGTTTACGCAAGATTCTCTAGCAGTTTTAATAAGGACATTATTTGGCTTCTGCACTGGCCTGTGTTGGTGAGGTATTGAAACAGGCTTCTCTTCATTGCTTGAAGGTGTTAAGCAATTTTATTTCACAAAAATATACAGAAAGATATAAACAGAACATGAGATGTTATACCTTGTACATAATGTCATGTACTGTACACATTATAGGCAAAAAAAACCTCTTCTAAATGCAGCGATACAGTATTTTTAGTGTTTCAACAAATCTGCAACTAATCATCTGGCAGACAGACATGAGCTGATGCTTGAAAAGAGAACCTAGAAAAATCAATGCTCAAGTGCAAACTTAAGACATTCACCTCTTGCAAGAGCTTCCCAGCTTTCTGACAGTTGCTGAAAGTATGTTTTCTTACAGTGGCCTCAAAAACCATCTCATTAGCACAAACACTTCCTGGGGGACCTTGTAAGTGCATTTCCCTTCAGCCAGTAACGTGTTAACTTATTAATTAGAACTGCTGCTGCAGGGTAAAGGAAAGGGAAATTAATTCAAGAACTGCCTTACCAGGCCAACCTATCTCGGGGACTCTACTCACAGGAGAGCTGTCTGCAATTCAGTTTTGTTTAATTAGTCCCACAAAAAGCAACTGTTCCCTCTGATAAGAGCAGGGCAAGAGCTGCAAAAACACAAAACCATCTCTTCTGTGCATCAATTTAGTTCTTTAATTATTGCATTCTGACATGAAAAACTGTTCGTTCCTTTCTCTCACTGGCAAATCAAGGGCATTAGTCATCAATTTCTATGCTCTTCGTCTTTATTCTAATGAGCCCAACACTGTAGCAGCTAGGGCTAGTAAATCCCAGGGCCAGCAGGTAATGAACCATAATCATCCCTGTAAAATTTGCTAGAGAGGTTTTCTCACGAATTTATGACTCTACCACATATTTAACTGAGTGCTACTGCCAAAGCTGTAATGCTGCACACTGGTTTTAGTGGCTCACTCCGATTCCAGTCCTATTAGAAGAGGTGACAAAAACTACATCAAAGTCCAATAATCAAACTTATACTTTGTTTCTTTCTCTGCATATTCCTCCCACCAGCCTATAGCATTCTTTCACTTTCCAGACCCCTGTTAACAACAAGTAAAGGATTCATGTCCGTCATGCACCTGGGATGGGGCACCCCTGGATGCAGGGACAGGCTGGGAATGAGAGGCTGGAAAGCAGTGCCAGGGAAAGGGACCTGGGGGTCCTGATCAGTGGCCAGGTGGACATGAAGCAGCAGTGCCCTGGAGCCAGGAGGGACATCCCTGTCCTGGGGCACCGGGCCCAGCATGGCCGGCCAGGCCAGGGAGGGGATTGTCCTGCTCTGACCCGCACTGGGGCGACCTCACCTCGAATATTGTGTGAAGTTTTGGGTGCCACAATATCAGAGAGACATTAAACTACCGGAGAGCGTCCAAAGGAGGGCACGAGGATGGTGAAGGGCCTTGAGGGGAAGCTGTGTGAGGAGCAGCTGAGGGCACTTAGTCTGTTCAGCTGGAGGAGACTGAGGGGGAGACATCGCAGTTACAGCTTCTCCTGAGGGGCAGAGGAGGGGCAGGCACTGAGCTCTGCTCTCTGGGACCAGGACAGGACCTGGGAAGGGCTGGAGCTGTGTCAGGGGAGGTTTAGGTTGGATATCAGGGAAAGGTTCTTCCCCCAGAGGGTGCTGGGCACTGAACAGGCTCCTCAGGGAATGGGCACAGCCCCAAGGCTGCCAGAGCTCCAGGAGCGTTTGGGCAACGCTCTCAGGGATGCACAGGGTGGGATTGTTGGGGTGTCTGTACAAGGCTGGGAGCTGGACTCAATGATCCCTGTGGGTCCCTCCTAACTCAGGATATTCTGTGATAGGCTCCTTTTTAAAGAAATCTAATTTGTTTCTTTTTCCTTTTCTCTCCATTACTTGAAAACTTATTCAACAGTCTTCTTTTTTGAACGAAAGTATCACTATGAAATATTTCTCTCTTTTTGGTGCTAAATTTTCTCACTTGTGAAACAAACAGCAAATGAAGGACTACTTCAAAACAGATATCCACAGTCCATGTTTTGAATTAACCAAGCTAGTCATAATACTTATATCCAAATTTAAAACTGCATCCAACTCCTGGTACTTTCCATGAACAAACACCATTACAAACATATTGCATGAACCTGTGATTGCTTAAGAGGCAGTACTTAGGAGGAGAGTGATGTAACCCTTCAAACCAGCATAACAAAGAAATTGTGGAGTTCAAAGTAAGTATCACAGGAAGACAGTGGACATGTTTCATGCATGTTGCCTGTGGTCCTACGCACCAGTCCACACAAAACAATCATCTTATCAATAGAATTAATTCTTTATGTCAAATTAGCATTTGTGGTGAAAGGTGGGACAAGTCCCTAAGAGGCCAGAACAAAGAGCATAAGAAAGGATATTTCATGCCCAGCTGAACTAGGTGAAGCATCACCAAAATTTGCGAAGAACAGCCCCACAAAAAATCATCTCTCCATATGACACCTTGGGCACAAGCTAACTGTAATTTATTTGTCTGTGCAAGCAGTACTTGTCAAAGCTCATCTAATGAAGAGAGTCATCATCCAAATTAGGCATAAATGCATATGTACAATGTACCAGTTAAAACCTTATTTAAGAAGTAGCCATAACTGGATCAAAAAGAATCACATCATTGCTATAAAACTGTTCAAGAGGAATGTCATTTCAACATAGCTCTCCTGTAAGGACTGTTTCCCAGTAATTTCCCAGCCCCTAGGATTAATGAAACTAAAATACTGAAATATGTTGATCCATTTTCTCATATTATCTTCTGCATTTCTGAATACCACAGCAACCCTGCACAGAAGACCTACTGAAAAGAGACAATTTTGCTATACAGTCTTACACAATTAAGAACAGGATTCAAGGATTTTTTTATGGAGCTGGTTCTGAAAAAAGTCTTTGGGAGAGTTACAGGATACCCTGAAGAGAAGCACACATTCCACTTCATAGTGCTGGAAAGGTGAGGATGATGAAGGATACAAGTTTCTGACAGCACTGGTTTGCTTAAAATGTTATGAGCGCTAACATGACAATTCACTGCAACAGAGATCACAACATTGCTTAAGCAGCACCTTCTAAGAAAATCCCCACACTGCACACATAAACCAAAAACGTCTCACCTATGACTTCCATCCAAATTTGATTTGTGGATGAAATTCAGTTTAGCATCTGCCCAATAGAGTTTCTGTTCCTCATAATCCAACGTCAGTCCATTCGGCCAATATATGTCCGTGTTAACGATAATGGAGCGGCTTGAACCATCCATCCCAGCTCGTTCTATCTTTGGCACTTCTCCCCAGTCTGTCCAGTACATGAACCTACAATTATTTGAAAACAGAAAAGACAAAACAAGAAAGCAATCATGTATAAATCTCCAACTTTCAGTAAAGACACAGGCACACTCTGTTGTGCAGAGACAATGGCTGTGGAGCTCTGCTCTACTGGGTAAGGGGCACATACCCTGTGAAACAAAGCAAAGTTACTTTATAAAAAGCTGAAGAAAAACAAGACAAACCCACAGTACTATGTCAGGTTATACTTCCATACATTTCCTTCTTTCCTTGCGTCAAGTGAGAAAGTTGGAGATAACCAAGAGATCTTGACAACCATCTCAAAATTCATCACTAGACAGCAAAGGCAGATATTGCAAATTGTCATAAAAGTACACTAGCTTCTTTAATATGCATCAGAATTTAGGGGGAAACAGAAGAAGGTGTTCATGTCCTTTAATTTCCAGAGAAATTCTGAGACAAGCAGAAGTCAACACGTTAAGAGGCACAGCTTGCATCCAGTAACTGAGAAAAACACTCTGTAAAGTCTTTTAAGACTAGACAAGCAAGTTTTAAAACATGTAACATACATTGATTTTTAAACATTATTTAACAAGTAGTGGGGAGAGAGAAGCTATTCAGTTGCATTTAAGACTGAGGCAAAGCAAGGGAAATCACTTTATTTTGGCCAGAGACTACCAGGATATAAGAATATTTGTCCTTTTACTGCAGGTGGTAGAAAATGGATTTACTTTTGTGGGTTGTTGACAGAATGCATAACTAAACTGAAGTAATATAGAATATAAACAGATCAGCCAAAGTGTGTCCGTGGTGCTTGCCCTGTTGTATTGTTGCAGCTGGAACAGACTGCTGTCCTAAATTGCTTCTCATAACCTCATGACATCTGCCAGCATTACCTGCTTGTATCTGTGCTCCTCAGCCTGGCTCAGACACAACAATCCAGATTAGGAAAGACCTGAAGCGTATAAACTAACTCAGATCATCACACAACCACAACAGGGCAGTATATGGTACCCACGTGTGAAGAGGCCTAGCCACCCATCCTCTAAAGGAAAACAAATGCGCAACACATTTAAGAAACACTTGCAGATGAAGTTATTCTTGGCAAAGATTTATTAATTTTTTTTTTATTATTATTTTAAAGAGTCAGGAAATTCCATGTCTCATCTTCCCCATTAATTCGTATGTACAGCATGTTTGTTTTAACGTGCAGCAGTATCTGTGGACAGAAATGTAGCTGATTAACACAAATATTGTCCTATTTGATCCCAAGTGAGTCACTGTTCACGGAGCAACACGTTGATCTTAACACAGAGCACAAAAATATCTGAAGAGAAAATGTGAGATTTCTCTAGGCATAAAGAAGTACCTCAGATAAACTAGTCTTTTATCAGGAAGGACAAACCCCAAATAACTTCCAGACAGGTAGTACAGTGGAAAGGCACCTGGTCAAGCTATGCAGTAAGAATGAAAACTTGAAAAAAAGAAATGTTAAAAAAAGTCAGGCAGCATTTCTCCAGTGAGCATGTGAGAAAGAAGAGAGAAAATGAGAGATTTACTTTTAACTTCTTTAAGACAGCCCTTCTTTGCCCCAGCTGCCAAGTCTTAGACTTCCAAATCAAGGTTAATAGGTTCCAAGGCTCTGACCAGCCTGCTGGACTGATTTTTTTTGGACTGAAACAGCTCATTAATCGCTGTACAGCCTCATATTCTTTTCTGTCTCACTCTCACCTCTCATGCAGGCTGCAATTACTCAAGCAAAAACAGGTAAGGGTAGTTTGGTAAGAGAGAAAAGGCTTCCCAGACTTCACAAAATCAGCCCTATTTCATTTGTCAGAGGAACACACACAGAGAACTGGCTTTAAGATTCAGTAATAATTCCAATCAGCTCCAGTGACCTCTGTGCACTTTCTTCAACAGTTTGGGGTTTTTTTGCTATCACATGTTTGTTTTCCACCACCTCGCTTGAAAGCCTGTGGGTTTTAATGTCTCCATTAAAAATCTTTGGAACCAGCCATGCCACAGGTGATGACAGCCATGCAGACAAAGACAAGGTAAGGGCCATTCTCCCTATTTTCCATCCTCTTCAAACACATTTAGTTATTTCAATTAGAAAAAAAAAACAAAAGCCACTCCCAAAGCCCATGGGATAGAGCAAAATATTAGGAGAAAAGGAAGCTCTTCTGCAAAATCATCTAGTTATACCTTGCTATACAATTAAAATCCAGGAACCTAGACTTTAATTTTACCAGCAGACTCTGGAAATGGTTGTGAGCTGTTATAAAAATCTAAAAGAAAAACAACGAAAATAACAACAAAGTGTATTTCTTTTTATCTGTGCTTGTAATTTTTAATACTACAGAGTCATGCCCAGCTCCAGTTAAGGAACATCAAGTATTTGACATACACTTATAGAAGAGGGAAAGGTTCTTAGATTTAAATAAAAAAAAAAAATTAGTTGGTGTTTTGTTTGACTGTGGCCCAGAATGTTGGTTTGCCTTAAAGGTTATCCCATCATAAAAATTATGAACAAATAGTGAAAGAGTTTTGATAGGTGTTTCCTATAAACATTTTTCTATGCCTCTTTAAATCCAGCATTTTTTGGTTTTTGCATTCTGGTGCATAAGGTGAATACAGGCAATAAATCTTCCTCTTAAAAGGCCTCAGAAATCACTATGCACTGTACAGTTGTAACTTCCCAGTTTTGATTTGCCTCAAATGGAAGGTTTAACATAGCAAAACAAAAATCCAACCAAACAAAAAGGTTGAAACAGCATGTCAGAGTTCATTCTATCTGATGAACAAATATATAAGTAACACAGCATCTTTTCCAGAAAGCCCATAAAGTCTAGGCACTCTGATGGCAGAACATCCCACACCCAGAGAAAAAAGCTCACAGACTACAAATGCCAAGATTACATGCTATAATTTAGCAGTGATTTCCAACAGCACACGGACAAGGAGAGAATTTTATTGCCATCACTCACAAGCTTTGCAACTTTCTGGTCTGCAAACATTCACCTTCCTGAATGTTATTCAGTGGCAAGAGCAGCTGCTTAATTGGGACTGCTAATTATTTGATGAGGTCCTTCACAGTGAAGGCCCCAACTCTGCTATTATGTTTGGTTCAGGCCCTAAGAACTTCTGAGCTCTACGAGGAGCTGCCAAACTTCACAGCTTTTAGCAGCCCCTGTCGAGCTCATCAGCTCTGCAGAGGATCCTGAGAAACACAGCCTGCTCCAGCTCCGGCACTAACAGGACTGGCACTCCTCTAACCAAAAAATACAAAGTTAAACAAGAGGCACCGAAGTTGTGCAGGAAAACTACGCACAGTATGTATGGTTATTGAAAATAGCTCTTGACTTGAGAAGAAATGTTCAGGAGTTTACGAAAAGAAATTTAAATCGAGTGACCCTTCAGGTACCTGAACGGAGACACTTTCTGAGGCAAGTTCACAAAGGAAGGAAATCTGCAATCCAGAAGCACACAGCAGTATTGAAAGACACAGAAAATGGATTTTCAAATAAGGAGACTAAAAGAATGACGGGAAGGTTTTAGTACAAAGTTTTTCAACCAACTGCAAAAGTCAGAAAATATTTTTGGTCCTCCAGGAAAAGCAAAAAATGTACATATAAATTAAATATGGAAATAATTCTTCATAAAAGAGAGGAAGAAATATCCCTTGGGGTTACAATCAAGATAAACATGAGAGGAAAATATGTTCTTAGCTAGATGAGAACTGTACTCTTACAATAGCTTGTCTCTGTAAATAAGTGTATTGGTTGACTGAGTGGATTAGTTGAATGTAATTTTCAGAGCTGCTTTACAATAATATCTTATGTTAATATTCAGTGCAGTCAACATAATTTTCTGTGCAAATTACCCTATCTGCAGCTTTTTGGTTGCCTCTACACCATTCTTGCACATACTAAGACCAGCTATATGAGGAACGGGTGTGAATTAAGTAGGGAACTGTTAGGACCCTAACACACTGAATCTTTTACCCTTATTTTGGGTTCAGAAGCCCAGGGGTTCCCAACAGAGCTGCAGTTCCCCATTTCAGGTAGGCATGGCTGGCTCTGAACCACCTGCCTTAAGCATTGCTATGTACACTGCACAAAACCAAACGAAGATTACTTACACTTACTTTTTTATTTCACTCTTCTGCAAGGCATCAGTCTAGTAAATGACTGAAAGACCCAGATGTGCTGAAAATGCTTGATAAGCAAGCACCAGTGGGCCCAGCTGTGCCTCTCTAACTGTCCCTACCCTGATCCTCCATCCTCATCCCTTGCACCTCGGGAGGGTGGAGGATGAGCACAACTCCAGAGGAGCTTGGATTTCAGCTATTGAATTTCACAGCCCAGACCATCAGCACCAAACTTAGACAGGGGTCTCTGTCCAGCAGCTGGAACACAATGACCCATGACAGGGACACCTCAATTTGCCATCACGGCTCACACAGCACCAACCCGTGCAGGAACAGGGGTCATTGTTGATAAATTACTGCAGCCTCCATAGCTCACTTGCTAAAGACTCGACTGACAAGTGGGAGAAATCCATGTGTAAAATTCCAGGTGTAAGTCTACTATACACACCAGGAAAAGCTCTACTGGGACACATATTTTGTAACTATTTTGCCCAGTGTACACTATACTGGTTCCCTCAAGATGAAGATGCTGTCCTGGTGGTAGCACTTCCATGCAAATGACTGCATTTACTCTAGGACATCAGCCAGGATATTAATCAAACAAAACCCATCTGTAACCAGGATGGCAATGTGAGGATTTCCACTTCAGAGCTGGCTTTAGTCTCCTACTCAGACCTTATCTAGTAGGAGAAACAAAATCCTCACCAGACCTTCCCTTTTCTTGGAATCAGTTTCTAACATAAGGGATAAATGCAAACATTCCAGTTTTGGAATGAAGAATAGCTGTGAAGAAGAGATCAAAAGGTGATACTTTGTCTCTAGTTCAATATCAAGAACGAAGTATAAAACCAGAATGAGATTTTGTAGATGGCATTCATAAACCCTGAAAATAATGCTTTAGAAAAGCCACTGAAAGTCTTAAGAAATAAGAAATCAACATGGAAGCACAAACCTACATGATATTCTCACTTCATAACGAAAAAGAAACAAATCAGTATTCCATCTAATTACCATGGCCTCTGTTTCCAGGTATTCCAGTTTCAAGAAAAAGCTGGGCAATCCGACAAAGCAGATGAGAGATTGTTTTTCATCTTCACCCAGACATTTCTGAGGGTCTGTGGGAAGTAAGGTTTGACTTAGCTGTCAAACCAAACATACACTAATGCACTGCAGTCTCATGCATATGGTTGTCCTTTTGGCCACAGAACCCCAGGAAAAAGAAAGATGTTCATTAAAAAGCAAGAAGCAGCTATTTTTTTGCTGAATGCTCACAAAGGCAGAATTTTAATTGTTTGAGCAGGTGGAAAGGTCTCTTGCACCTTGAACTTGTAAATTAACCTTTCCTATCTGCAGACACAAAAGGTCTAATGACATGCCTTCCACAGTTAGGAAACAGAAGCCATTTTTTTGTTTCTCCTAGAGCAAGCAGGAAATGAAGCTTGTCAAAACTTAGCAGCATTTGAAAAACAATATTTGAAACAACAATTTTTCCAGTTTAAGCCAAAAAATAGAGAGGGACACAATTTCCTCTCTCTGTTACCAATTAACACTATCCCTAGACCCTTGCTGACGGCAAGACAGAAGCAAGATCCAAGTGCACTTTGGAAGAATCCAGCCAACCCCTTGCACAGGAACCACTCCAGGTATAATACACCAGACCCTGCCAAGCTCAGACAGCAGGCAAGCCAACAGAAAATTAAAACATAATTAATGTAACAGGAGACGGACAAAATAAGAGAAGAAAACTCCTTGTCTTCCAACCTACCTTGGTTCTTCAAATGAAAACAGAGGAAAGAAAACCAGCTGGCAGTTTTGACAGACTTTCAAAACAAAATAAACACGCAAACAAAAATACCACAAACCAACAACTGTGACAGACTCTCTCGAGAGGCCAGGAAAGAAGCTGAGCCAGGAACGAAGCTGAGCCAGGAACACATACTGGGTAACTCTGCAGGGCTGAGGAGTCTCACAGAGACCTGCTCTGGCAATGCCTCCAGCACCACCCGGGAGGAACCCACGGACACAGAAACACACCTTCCAAATAGTTCTTTAAGAACCTACTGAAAGGTGCAGATCTCTACACATCTGTGAACTAAACAAAATTATGAAAGCTAGTACAAAAGCATATTTACCTACAAATGGAGGGAAAGCAGTGAGAGAACAGTGGGATCACAGTTCTTCATCTTTCTCAGATAAAATTTACCTTCTTTGTACAATGAAAAAAATTTGTTTCTTTACACTAAAAATATAAACATTTGCACTGCACATATTTAGTTTGTAAATGAAGATTTAGAATTCCATAATTTCAAAGAGCCTTGGGTTGAAACTAGACAAGTCAGCTGCTACAATAATTTTTCACTCCGCTTTTTCAGCTCAGTCGAACCAAACTTGTTTCTTGTATTTCAATAAAAAACTGGGAGACTTGTTCTCCATATCTCCCCATACATCCTGAAAGCAAGAAGGGTAGAAAGATTTCTCCCTATACCTGTATCTTAAATTGAAGCCCTAGAAACACACACATTTCTCCATGGCAAAAGAGCACAGTCATATATGCAAGTTGTATTGCTCAGTGAATGAGGGCAAGAGAGACAAATCTGCCATTTGGCATTCTGGGCTGTTTCTCAGAAACAAAAATCTAGGCATCCCACACTGCTGTACAAGGTTTGGAGTTATGAACTCCTCCATACCAGGTACTCCACAGATACATCACCTACATGCAGCAAACAGAATATACTGTTATAACCATCCCAGCAATCCTTAATGCAGATTCAGCTTACAGTGCAAACAGCTTTTAACCAAGACCTACTCATTCAACTTTATTCTCTGATTTAATGGAAATTTACTCGAAGTTGAGGCCCATCAATCCCCTGCTGCAGTTCACTGTAATATCAAGTGGGTACCTGTGCTAAAACATGGAAGGGCAGGGTGGCACCACCAGGAACAAGAGAAGAGAAGATTAGGTCAAAAAACTATCAGAGATATGACCCGTCTTTCACCCACTGAAACTGGGGGACAACATGTATCATGTATTTTGAGATCCTTCTGCAACTTTTCCTCTGTGAGATTTCTTTTTTACCATTCCAAGTTTTTCATCAGTAGAATATCCCCTTGTTATTCAGCCCCTCTCTCAGTACACAGCTACCAACAGGATGATTTCTATGTTCTTGATTCCTGACTCCTTCTACAGAAGGAGGAAGCCCTACAGAACTTTAATGTTCTTGCCAAGCCATGCCGAATCTTACCCTCCATATCACATTTCGGGACTCTGCTAATTCTTTTTTCCTAGTTTTCATCCTATTGTTTGGTATGTAAATCAGGCTTACTTACATATAACCATCATTCCTTAGGCTTTTTTTAAAATTCCTTTAATTCATGTCATCTAGGAGTTCAGTGTATTTTCAGTGCAGCTCCTGTCCTTGTGATTTATCAATTTGTTGATACAGAAACCAACCTGATGCCACTTTGATTATCCATGAGAATCACTAAATCACTTATTCTCCTGTCAGAAAGTGGCACATACCAATTAATATTTTCCCACCACAAAATTACATAAAATATGGCCTTTTTTTAAACCAAACACTACATGATGTTCGTTACAAAACAAACCACAAAAGAAGGGAGTGGGAGGAAGAGGAGACATTTTTCTATAGAGGATAAGAAGGACAGAAATAAAGAGACATATTCTAATTAATGCATAATGAGACAGGTTACATTACACCAGACTTACTTAGAGACCTAATTCTGGAGATACAAACCTAGGTAGACTTGGCTTTTATTGTGAAGAACCTATGTTTTCCCAGAGCATTTAGAAAGGTCCATGAAATGTGGTCTGAATACTGGCCAAAGGCTTTGTACTCAAATGGAATAAACACCATATTTATACTGAAAACATTATTATCAAATAACTGAGATGTCTGAGACTTCACTCAAGCTTTTTCTAGGTTAGATTTTGCTATAAAGGAAGTAAGAATGCTTCTACTTTTCCGTTCCTACTGTAAACAGCTAAATATTAAGTACTTAGATTCAATTTTTATGGAAAAAGTGGCTATGCGTTCTACGGCAACTATTATGCACCTGGAATTCTGAAGTTAAAAATCAATTAAAACAGTTTTAAACCCAGGTCATTAGCATTTCTCCCTACAAGCTTCTTTTGCAGGTCACTCACCTGCTCTTCAAGTAAGAGCCACCATTAACCATACACTTGCATACAAATTGCTTCCAGCACAGATACACATCAAAAGTGGGGAAAAATTCCAAATTCTCCCCCTAGTACAGGCCTCATTCACAAGACATCTTCCAACAAGGCACAAAGAAAAGGTCCACCAAATATTGCACGAAGGGAAAAAAACCCAAGTATGTTTCCAATCACTCACAAAACTCACCCTAGTTTAAACCTCTCATATCAAACCCGAATTGCTCTGCAGAAAAAAAGTGCTGATAATTTGCCATCAGCTCAGAGAATTTAAAAAAATTATACTGAATGCTGTTAAAAGATTTTTACAAAATGGAGGGTGCTAACAAACAGAGAAGTGTTCTTCCCTGTTTTCCTTACAGCATCTTCAGGGGAAAAAAAAAAAGGATCACATTTTGTCAAATTTTGAACAATTTAATTGGAAATTGCAAGTTTTGAAACTCAGCTGCTGCCTTGGAGGGCAAGTGAGAAATACATACTACAGAAATGATACCATGATATACTAAAAATCGTAGGGAGGGAAAGCCTACACTTATTTAGCAACAATGTGGGGAACTATTGCACACAAGCAGCCTCTAGAAATTGCCCATCTTATGTAGAATCAGAGATTTTCAACATCAGCCAAAACCACAGTTTTCTTTATGTGCAACTTTGATGTTGACAGAAGCATAAAGTAAGACTCCAGCAATATTTTGCATATTTAAATAATATTTCTTTCTTGCCCAATAAATACTTTACCTATAAAAGCAATCCTTCTGCTTGCAGTTGCTTTTGCCACTTAAGGCCGCCACTCTTCCACTCTTCAGGGAAAGGTTCTTCCCCCAGAGGGTGCTGGGCACTGAACAGGCTCCCCAGGGAATGGGCACGGCCCCAAGGCTGCCAGAGCTCCAGGAGCATTTGGACAATGCTCTCAGGGATGCACTGGGTGGGATTGTTGGGGTGTCTGTGCAAGGCTGGGAGTTGGACTAAAAGGTCCTTGTGGGTCTGTCCAACTCAGAATATTCTTTGATTCTGTGAAGAGCTGATGGTACTGATGATATTGTGTTAAAAACATCTTGATACAAGCCCCCCAGAGCAACTGCACTTCAACAGCAAGCGAGAGCTAAGCAGAAGAAATGCCAACTTAATGATTAGTAATTAAATTCACAGAGAAATTGCATTTCCCAATACCTAAACTTGTGACACATTCTGACCTGTAATCTTTATACCAGGCAAGATCAACCCTTCTCCCAAAGTACAAGTGTACCCACCCAGGGGTGGGAATGCAACAGGAGAGGTGTTGGTGTCAGCTGCCACACTGCTCCTTCCTGACCAGTGACACACAAGGGTGAGGTTCAGCTCTTTGGCCACTACAGGAATTGCTTTAGTGGGATGACTGACCGGAAGAATACAAACTGCCAAATGTCTCATCCCTCAAACCACACTTTATTTATTATTGCTCTTCCACTACCCCCATTATATCCCCATTACACCCACAAGCAGATGTTTTAGCACTCGGTGAAACACTGTTCCTTTCCACTATAAATTAAGTAGTTTCCCAAGCTGACTGAACACTGCGTCTATTCACCACCAAGCCAAGTTCACCAAGCAACCATGATTCACTCTCTTGGAAGCAGGACAGCATTAGTATCATTTTATTGAAGAGGACAAAGCATTTGTACTCCAAAACTCTCACAGCCACAGTCTTCAGGGTGAAAAAGATTGGGACCAAAAGAGAACTTCCATGGCAGCACTGAGCATCAACACAGAAAGCTTGAGACTTGTGTCCAAGCCATGTGTAATTTATGGGTTTTGCTGTATAGAAGTTCTGTCCCAATGCAAAGTATGCTTAATACATCTGTGTTCTGGGTTTTAAGTTTACATTTTTTATGGAAATACATAACATGCTCGTAAAACCCAACCCCTCAGTGTTTGGCATCAGCCAGCACTTCTAGAAAAACATAAGTAAAATCCTGTGTGCATACGTATGGATGTTCTCTTCCTCAGGAGCTGAGTTTATGCCCACCAGTGATCAAATCAAATCTCAAGTGCAACAATTTCTAAAAACTGACTGCATACATTTCCAAAAAATTGTCTTTTGCTCTACATTTAATTTACTCCTTTCATATCAGGTCCCCTTTTAGTCTGTCCATTCCATGGTCTGCTTCAGATAATACTCTCCTTTGTTGTAAGTCATGAACAGTAATCCCTTCATGGTTGTTATCCAATTTTACCAAAGGCTTTAATCTTCTTTATTTACAATTACTCTTTAACTACTCTTCTCTGAACTGAATTGTAATAAAACGGATCTCCAGTTCTGCAACTGAACAAAAAACCCCAAAAAGCCAAACAAATAAATAAACAACCCAGAGTTTCAGATTACCGCTGAGGACAAAAATAGCTTTGAAAACTAATTATATGAAGCAATTCAACTAGAGTAATTCTAATAATATACAGAAGTGGTGGCAACAGTAAGAATTTCCCCCAAGTAAGAAATATAGAGGGTGAATTTTTCAGGGGAGTCTTCACTCTTTATAACCTTGCTCCTCTTCTGTTCCATGGACTGCTGTGAGCTGCCAGGATAGGTTGGTTTTGCAGGGTTAACAGTGAGGAGGCAGAGGACCAACCCTTTGGATAAGAAAGGGAACATGGACCTGTGGCACAGCCAGGTGACCAGGCACTCACAGACAGAAGTGACAGCCCCCAGACTTTCCTGCTCGTAGACTGTGAAGGTATAAAAGGCCAGGGTTTCCTTTGTTCAGGGCCTCAGAAGCACCCAGCTCCAGCTGTTATTTTGTTATTTAGCTATTGTAGCAAGATTAAATTATTTTAAGGATCCACACATGTGACATTCTCCTATGGCAAACGGTCTGCCTGGGTGAGTGGGGGTGTGCAGCTGGAAGGAGCCTCAGTTCCAGCTCAGGTGGTGCAAGAGTGACCAGAGTGGTCCTGGATGGTCCAGCAGGGAACTTCCCTCAACACCTGCCACTAAGAGCTTGATAGAACCACACCAACTGCATAAAAGGGATAGCTAGACCAGAAAGAGAGACTCTGTTCCTTGATAGTGGAAATACTGCTTTTCTCAGCCACACAAACATCAGATGCATAAATCTGTAACCTCAGAGAGCTAATGAAGAGTACAACAAAGTTGTGCAGCAACCCTTTCTTTTGCACTCTTACATGTGATCCACGGTCAGGAGTGCAAGTTGCCATCCATCACCAACTAACAACTTTTGGCTTTTAATCACACTGGGAGAGGTAGCAAGAGGCTCTAGATATCCACGCATGAAATATGTGGAAAGCTAGACACCCAGCAGAGTTCTCGAAGAAACTTCTTGGACAGAGCAACATTAGCTCTTGTAGTAGCTCTCATGGGAACAGCTTGCTGCTCTTTGGTTCAACCCTCCACAGGAAGCACTAATCTGTGGCCAGACAGCTTTTGAGCTGTGCATGTTTAAGACAAAACTATCAGAGAAAACAGGTATTAGTTTGCAGAATAACCTGTCACTAACTATGCCACCCCACCCACAGTAGTACCCAATTCCCACACCACTAAGCAACTCAAATATTTAGTTAACAGCTGTTCTGACAAGATTGAAGTGGTACATGAGGCCCATGAGGCAATACAATGATGGATGCTACCTCTTTTCTATTCTCCCAATCCCATCTGTAGAAGCAAGAATGCATCCTGTGCTAGAAGCTGATGGAGCAAGAACATCTACCAAACGATAAAAAGGGTCTGTTAATAACTGTGTATATTTCCTCTTTTGCATCTGCTCATATATTTAAAGACTTTCACAACTTTCACAAAGCAAGCTGCTTAACGTTGAGACAAAAAGATGAACAAATCACAGGGTGAATAAGAAGGCTGCTGTTGCAATTTAATGGCATTGCTTCTGACAAGCAATAAAGATCTTTCTGCATTTCATAGTGTGGACTTCAATAAGACACCAAGAAAATCAGACCTTTAAATACGGATGACATATAACATGAAAAATGTCTTAAAGTCTGTACCAATCTTAGAGAAAAATCACCAGTAAGCAAAAATTAGAAAACTGATGTGACAGTTTAGTACCTACTAAAAAAAAGACTGCCTGTGAGAACAGCAAACTGATAAATAGCATTCCTGTTGTCAACCAGAATATGCAATGGAAGTATACAGGTCAATAAACACAAAAAACTAAAACTTCTGATAAGGGGAAGAGGCTCCATCTCTCTTCAGCTGCTCTGTGTCTCATGAAGAAAGACCCCAAACCTATATTTTTATCACCCTCTTGCCTTCTAGAGTCTACAAGATGGGTATTGAAATTCTGATGAGCCTGACAAGCCTTGACCCTACCTTTCACCTAGGCAATACCAAGTGTAGGACAAACCACAGAGCCAGAATGAGGAAGAGCTGACAAAGGAATGAGGACTGGCGATGTGGAAAGGGCAGTATGTTTTTTTAGAAGTAGGTGTTTCACTGTCATCTAAGCTTTGCTTAGTTATCACTGGAGTGGAACAGCATGTGACAATAACATTTAAAACTGAAAGATCTGTGTGGATAGAAACACCTAAGAACAGTAAGAACACAAGGCTGCCTCAGCTGAAAATCCTCAGCCACCCGACCAGCTCCAGCTACCTACTGTGGAATGACTGGAACAGAACAGGAAGCTCAAGGCTCCAACCATGAGACCCAGGATGTCAGCCTTATGGAAAGTTGTCAAAACAAATGTTTCCACCAAAAATGTCAATTTTGATGAATCAGCATTTCAACAAAAAATAATGGTCAGATAATTCCACATCAACTATCTGAAAATCCTTTAATGAAAATGTTAGCTCTTGCTTCACCATTTAATGTAGTTTATATGATTTATCTCCTCAAATTAAGAGGTCAGGTCAGTACCTCTGTTTCTTTATATACAGTTCAGCAGCACATTAGCACCATGTTTTTTAGTCCGAAGGATGCAGCGATGGCAAAGAATGCTTTTATCACAAACATTCCTAGAGTCCATCTCAATCTCCCAAAGTCTTCTCAAAAGTGTGTACACTAATTCTAGGTTTTGAAATAAATTTTTACATTTGCCCTTTTACTTAATCTAAATTGTTTGACAAGCAGTGGTGTTAGAATGAATATATAACAGCACAGCTGCTGCTCCACACGTGTTAAGACAATCACAAAAGGCTGGCACAGCTTTGGCCCAGGCCTAGGCCATTTAGGCAGAGAGTATCTCGGTACCTCTTCCAGCAGGAATCTGCAGGAGTGGGAGAAAGGAAAAGTAAAAGCAGAGAACTGTGTTGTGCTCTCAAACCAGCTAAATAACATCAGATGTCTTGAAAAAGAAAGCTAAGTGAGAAATAGCGATTTGCTCAGGATTTCTCATCAAAACAAACACCAAAACCACAATACACCACACAAAGAAGAACCAGGAACAAAATCCTCAGTTATCCACCCCTTGAAAAATATTGAAGTATGCAGAGCATCTGCTCAGTGATACACAAATCACTCACTCCACTCAACTATAGTGATAAGGCAAACTGTACCATTACTGAAAGTCTTGTCTTTTCAGACATATTACACTATTAAATATGTGATGCTTTTGTAAAGTTACATGCTTGCAACTATTGCCATGTCATGGCATAAAGTTTTCAACTTAATCTGTACCTAAACATTCCTTATCTAAAGAATTAAGTTCTGAAGCTTGAATGATGCAACCCTACCATATACAGTTATTATTTTCTACACATTGACCTACTTGTGTAAACCAGCTGTTGGCATTTTCAGAATGATTATGCTGTCTGGATGCCTGATACTTTATATCACGGCCCACCCTGCTGCTAATCACAGGAGTTGAACATTCATCATACCAAGAGTTACACACAGAACCTTTCCTTTGAGACACCATCTATTTATCTATGCAAGTGGTTTGAAAGCTTTTAACTTTAAATTAAATAGCATCTCACCCTCGACTAAAATATTCAGTTGCTAGGTTTCCTGACTTCATTTCCCAGGTTACATTTAGACCTTTACAACACCAGAAACTTGCAGCCCATGCCCTTTTGGGTAACAAACCATCAATTAAATGCTCCCTTAAGCAATTGTCTATTTAAGACTTTGTGGCGTGCTGTGATTTTTAAGCTATTGCTGATATAAAACCACTACCCACCAACTCAGAACCAAGTGCATGCGACAACAGATGCCTCCAAGTAGGTCCTGGTTCCAGCCCAGCAGCCACCATTTCCATGTGTTGGTGTACACATTACTCACACAAACATTCCACAAATCACACTGTTAAGTGCTTCTATGCAAAAAAGAAACTACACATAAAAAAAAGTGCCTACCTAAGTCGCTATGACCAGCACTCCCAGTACAGTACATTTACCCCACTCACAGTCACCTTGGCAAGGGTTACAGATTTTATTACTGAAAATACACAGTGTTAGCATTAAAATGCCAACTCAATCAAATGGAACTTTTCTTCTGGCAGCAAAAAAAGTTTGTCTGTGGGATCGTTCAGCTTACTTTTGCTGACACATTTTGCCCAAAGAGATAAATAAAAGAACTGCTTCTCTAAACCAATTCATCCAATGCACTCTGGAACATGTCAAGAGTGACAAAGACAAAACTCCACAACTCAGAGTAAAGGCTGAAAGAGCACAGGGAACTCTTTAAAAGTGATTGGGAAAAAATAAAAAAAGAAGGTTTATTTCCCATTATGATATGTGAAACCAACCCTACTTCTCACAAGAGGAATAGTAGTAAAACACCTTGGTTGCAAAGAAATGGTAGAAAGGAGAAAAAACTTGGTGTTCATGTGTATTTGTGAAAAACACTTTATCAGGTCACACTGTCTTCACTACTAGTGGTTTTTATTTAAGGTAAAACCTCCTATCTTCCCAATCCACTTTCATACCTTCCCATTTGTTAACACAGTGATAGACACAAACTTAAATTCAGCCAAACTTGTGAAAAAGAGACCAGGACTAAAATAAAACTGAATTCTGAAAGAACTCACTGAACTCCCCCACTACTAAACTGCAGTCATACCCTCACTGAAGGGCAACTCTGCCCCAAACCAGAATGCTGTCCATGCCCACTACTGTCTCTAAAATCAGCGCTGAGAATTTCAGTTTTTGAAAACAACTTCAAGCACCTTGAATCCTAAAGATCCTAAATCTAACCACAAAAAGAGTCAAGGAAAAATAAGACACTATGAAATAAAACTGGGCATGGCCATTCCTGTCCACAGTTCCTATTGCTGAAACACTGAGTAAGGTGCTGTAATCAAATTAACTATATAACAGGGCATGTGAATTGCATAACTCAGTCTACAAATGTCTAGGTGGAGACTGAACCAGGCCCTAAATTACCACTTTCTTAACTTACATGATTTCTCATCAGGCATGGAAACACAACTACACTAAAATGGTGTTGCCTTCGGTTATGCAACAAGGGGTAATTCTAGGTAAAATAAAACTATTTAAGGTCAGAAGGTTTATGTACATGGTTTGCCTAGGAATTTTTGTTGACTCTCTGGATATATCAATTGTTCGTATCCCATTATGATTTTGGAGCATTAAACTCTGTTTTATTTTTTTACATACTTAGAACTTCACAGTTAGCGACACAAAGAAAACACCAAACTATCTCTGTGAAGATTAGTACACAGCTCTCAACAGTATTGAGAAAATAGATGCCAATGACTTGGTAATTCCAGAGGGGCAGGCTGAAATGAAGAAACAAGTCATGTAAGATCTTCAAAGTCAGTCATAAAAAGGCTAATTGGTCCCATAGATTTTTCTTATTGTTTCTAAAAAAAGGATCCAGAACTTCTCCATCATAAAAACGTTAGTCAAGCATTCACTCAACATATGTTTGACAAGCTTTGTATTACATTCATGTGAACTTCCTGACCATGCTCACACATAGAGAAACCTACCTAAAAGCAACAGAACATCAGGAAAATGGCAAGTTTCATGATTCACAAGAACCATGCATTTGCCAGGAAGATATATGTGCAAAAGAAAAAGGTAGCCATCCCTTTTGCTAAAATGAATTTAAAAAAATATTAAGCATAAAATTAACTACATACTTGTTTCTCACTATGTAGCTTGGGCATTTTTCAAATTCTCAGCTAAACTATACTTCATTAACGAGTTTTGGCACACACTTCCATAGGGGAGAGCAGTCATCACACTGCTTTAATTGTGATTTTGGTCTGTCTGTATTCAACAAAAAAAATACAGATTAAGCTTAATTATATCCTTTACCATCTCAAGGGGAAAAACCTTGAAGTTCATATTCAGCAGTTCCTGAAAAGAAGTTTTATATATGGTATCTAGGGTCCTGCACTAAGAAAACAATCATTTAAGTCTGGACACTGGAATGCCACAAACTCTGTGCAAAACCACAGTTCTCTACCTAAGCATCATGGTCAGCACTGCTATGGCAGAATAACAATTAATACCGTGATTTTATCTGTCCAAGCTGCATGGTGTACCACAACAAGCCAGCCTGAAAAACCAGACAATTCACAGGACAGATTCTAAAGTGCATCTTAAAAGATACTTCGGAAAACAGAACTCGAGAAAGAAAAGCACTTAAAAGCCACAAGCCCAGAGGATATACCTGGTGCTTACATGACACACATTCCCCCTCAAAGCTGATGGGAAAGCATGCTTTGACAGTCAGAAAAGTGGACAGTGTATGTGGTGGGGGCAAATGGAGAGGAGAGAAGGAAAGAAGAATGGCATAATTAGATCATATTGATAAATATGTTTTCTAAAAAAGCCTCATCTTCCTCCACTCAAAACCCACATTTTGCTTCTAATGAGGTTTTTTTAATGCAGAAACTTCACTGAGTAACCCTATTTTCAAAATACTACAGACTTCTCCATTAACAAAACTTTTTTTTTTTTTTTTAGTATATTAACTTCATAAATTTAGTTTATAGCTAACTGGCTCTGCAGATTCTTTCACTGGTACAAAACATGTTTTTTCCCACTTGAGCAGGTAGTTGTAAATCTAGGAATGACAACACCAAATCAAATTTAGCCCTGGAAATCAGCAATAGAAGAATAATGCCAAGTCATTCATGAGTTTAAGACTAGACAGGCAGCACTCAAGTCAAGGTTTAAGCATCAAGTAACTCCCATAGATGACCTTTCACTTGATTTCAGTAGTGTTCTCATCAAGCCTGTTTAATTGTTCAGGGTCACCGTCTTTTGTTCTGTCTTTTCTTTCCTTAAATATAGGACTTCTGCTGGTCTATAAAGAGCTGCCAGGCAGCATTTTCCAATACAAGAATTTTTACTTCTGATCTTCACAAACTTGTAGAGTATTCTAAAGAGTTTCTCTCTCCTCCATCTTTTCCAAACGTACTGTTAGCCTGTTCCAATCCCTTAGCGCCCCGACCACAAAGTGCAAGGTGAAACAAGCAGCAAGAAACATGCTTGTAAAGGCCTCCAGATAAAAGTCCAAAGGCTTTGTAGACTCTGAAAAACCTACATCCAAACCAAGTTGTTCTGTAACTCCACTCACACTTTAATGGGTTGGCTTCTGTAACACATTTCAGGCACTTCTTATTCATGGATCATTTGGTGTATGTACTACTGACATTACAATGATGAACACTACAAATAAAATATTCAGCAGTTGTTTGCAGGGGGCCAGGCTTTGAAAGCAGGACAGTGACAAAAATATTTAAGAGGAGCTAGAGCTCAAAAATCTAAAACCTCCCACCCTGTTGCACAGGTAGCCCTTTGGTATCTGTAATCCTATTCATACTGGATTAAACGGGAAGACTGTATCTCTTTATGGATGACCATAAAGCCTACCAAAACATTAAAATTACCAAGCCCTCCTTCCAGCCACTGCTTGGCTCTATTTCAGCTATGCCCTGCTGGACATTTAAAACTGCCAATGCATAGAAATCTTCCATATTCTGATCTGGATTTTCCTCTTTGAACTTTCATGAGGTAATTATCTGTGTGTGACCAGTTGATAACAGCCATTTTGTTATGAAGGGGGATACAGATAAGACAGGACTTGCAACAACAGAGCCACAGTTTAACAAGAATCTGCCCCAGACAGGGAAACTTGTGACTGGAAGCAAGGAGAATCTGTTTCTATTTCATGCCTATCAATAAGGCTGCCCTCCGCCTACTTAAATCGTGGGCAAAATGCTCTGGTTATAGAAGCTGATGAAAGATCACCATTTTTAATTGCATTAAAACAAATATATTTATATTAAGGATTCAGTTTTTCAAGTTTCATTTGCCTCAGTTTAGGAACTCAGTTTTCCAAGTCTCATTTCTGCCTTGAAATAGAAGAACATTTTTTTATGCAAGGAGACAGTTCTTCTCAAGTTAAATAACAAATTTCTGTCAAACCTCAGGAACACATTGTACTTCCATGCTTTCATAGTATCCATCATTTAAGTCCAAATTTGGTTTGTAGTTATAAAATGTTGATTAGGACTATATAATTTATTTAATGCTAAGGCTTTTAGTGGTTATGCGCAGCAATCAGACCTTTACTAAAACCAGTCTCTGGTTACAGTATTGACTGGTTGGCCAAGCCACCCTACTCCTGCCAGCTCAGCACTGAGGGCTGGCTTGGACACCACATGCAGCAACCTTTCTGTTCAGTCAAGAGGTTGCTTTTACACGTGTGTAAAGAGGGCAACAGAAATGCTCAGTCAGAACCTCCAGCTACCACTGCTGGCCACAGTGAGCACATTATAAAATACTGATTGAAACAGCAGGTCATCCTATTGCAATAAAACAACAACATGTTTAATCAGGAAGGCATGGTAAAATTACAGCACAACCTGTACTTTCTGTACAACAGAAAGCTAACAGAGCATCTCTGTGGCATCTCACGATCAGGTGAAGCACCAGTTTACCAACATAAGCAGGGACAATAAAACCAGACAGCTCTGCACTGTTAATAACTGCTCAAGCTCCATCACATTTCAAGTGTTTACAGTAAGAAAAAAGCAGGTTTTGTTTCACGTATCTGAAGTTCTTCCAGGATGTTCTTACAGTTCAAAACCTACCAGAGCCCACTACTTTATAAACTTTGAGTAATTTCCCTCCCCTGCTTAATTTTTACGCCAGGCTAACCAGGCTTATAACCAGACCTAAACATGTACTTCACAGAAACAATTTTTTTTAGCATATACAAGAAAAATGCATGCTGAAAAATCACAGAAATATCAAAATAGCATCTTTTAGTACAAGAGTAACTTTGCCAGACTTCAGCCTGGGGGTTAGATCATGATATAAGGCACAGTTTTATTTTATGACAAACATAGTAGTACATAGTAAAAGAACCATCTTCTACTCGAGAATTAAAGATATTTATATGCTTCGCTACAATACACAGCAAAAGAATCGCACAAGCTTAATTTGCAAGACCGTTTTCTTGAATTTTAAGGGAATTTTTAAACAATGTGCTAGAGCAGAGATCTTACTTATCCTCTGAATAAGAAAAATAATTTTCACACTTAACACAGATTTATTTAGAAAAAAGCTCTTCGATTTAACAGTGCTCTTAGCAGCATAATTTCCTATCTTTACTGCTTCTTGCTTGAAGTGACAGAGAAAACTTAATACAACTAATACTTTATGCTGAAACATGGAATTAAGATGTAGAAGTGAGAAACGACACGGTTCCCATGAGAAATGAAAATGAGAAATGAAAATGTAAAGTATGTGTTAAACAACCCTGGGGAAAGAAAGGAGGTGGGGGAGGAGGGTGGAAGAGAGAGGCCCAGAATGCTGACTTTTTTTTTAGGAGAGTGATATTAGAAGGATTCTAATTAAACCATTATGGTCCAGAAAATGTGTTACTTTTTTTTTATATTTCTACTCATCAGTTCAAGGGGAAAAAAAGGCTTCTGTATTTATGGGCACTTGGGGTTTGCTGTTTGTGTTTGGTTTATTGGTTGGAGTTTTTTTGGGGGGCAGGAAAGAGGTGTTCTGTCAGTTTGTTTGGATTCTAGGTTTTAAGGTACAACACAACTAGACTGTTTCAAGTACGAGATACAATTAACTAGACACAGACACCACAAACACATATTGCATATACATTCTCACCCACACGTATGCATTTAAAGTACACAGTTTAAAATATAGAGCAATACTGTGGAACAGCATCCCTGGCCCATCTAAAGTGACTCTGCTCCCACTGGTAAGGCTCTGGTTTTTCCTATTACTTTCCTTCATTACAGAACACCCACAACTGGGCCAAGATGATCTAAAAACAACCTGGAAACAGACTGACCAGAAACTCACAACTTAGAAATTACTCCTTTTAACTCTTTGTTGTATAACTGTAGCCTTTCTCCAAGTGTCAAGCAGAAATCCAAAGCAGTAACTTTCCTGAAAATCAGCTGAGCAAAGTGACATAGATACACAGATCCTGAAACAGTGAAATAGTACTGGTTCAGATATAGGCTCAACTAACAACCCTGGCACTCTGTAATGTGGACCTATTCTAATCTGCTCCTGTCCCAGGGTCACTGCACAAGTTCTCAAAATGCTTATTTAGGTATTTTATTAGGCCACCTCAACATCTGCCCCTGGTATGTCCTCCTTTCTTACTGGCTGCACTGTAAAAATCTGCATTTGCTCAATGTCCTCCATGCAATGTATTATCCTGTGACATTTTATCTGACCACTCTACAAGATGTCAGAACTGAAACACACCCATTCTCCACAGGGATAGTCTTATTTTTTTCCAGGAATGCAGCCAAATAAAGATGGTTCTTCTATAGACTTTTTTTCTTTGTTAATCATGCTGGTATTTCCTACAGCTGAGTGCTCTGATTTTCATTTTTTAAACCAACTTAATCCATAGTTCACTTACAGAATATTATCAGTCTTTTCAAATTATGCTAGCAAAGGAATTTATCAGCTTTCTTTAAGAAATAAGCCATAAATCAATCTTTTTTGTCAAAAACTTCAATCCAATTATCAATGTCCTCCCAGAGGAACAAAGGCAACTTTCTGCTCCACTTTCTACAACACAGACAAAACCTTAGTTCTAAAGTTTGGACCAAACTTTACACTCTAAAATGAACACATTTCAGTAACTCCCCAAAACATGGCTGGAGGACACACCTAATGCACAACCAACCAACCCTACCTTGATTTTAAATGAAGAAAATGTAAGATTTTTTCCATCTGTGCACTCCATGATAAGGGCAGACACCACCAGGCTCCTCTGAGCCACTGAGACTCAGGCTGGGTCTGCACGGCTACAGACGCCCTT
Organism: Picathartes gymnocephalus; assembly: GCA_013390045.1. Classification (NCBI taxonomy): domain Eukaryota; kingdom Metazoa; phylum Chordata; class Aves; order Passeriformes; family Picathartidae; genus Picathartes; species Picathartes gymnocephalus. The sequence goes on from WEKY01016266.1 coordinate 138,320, forward strand.
GATCAGCTGTACAGGTGAGCTGGCTGATACATCACAGCATGAACTGGGAGTGCAATTGCATCTTATGGCAGAAAGCGTGTTTGTGCCACTGAAGCCTATCGAGAAAGGCATGAAGATGGCTGCAGGATGCACAAAGAAAGTTTAATCCAGACTGCAGTGAGCTGAAATCACTAAAGGCTAATTTTGTCTGCTGGTGCAGATCTGCCTTAACACACACTGTCTGCAAGGCTCATCATAATTTCTGAAAAAAATCCCCTCTGTAATATCCTGCCTTGAGATAGTAAAGAGATTACAAACAAAACCTTTCTCCAAGATGAATTATAAAAATAATTCCTTGTGATTATTAAGCTCAGTCAGCTGCAATAGTTTTAGTGAGCAATCACAAGGTCCCTGCTACAAGTCTTAATAGTTGTCATGGATACTGAATGATTTCCTGACAAACACTGCCAAGTTATCTAATTTACATTTGGGGGAGAGGAGGATTATTTGTAGGATTTGTTTGGGTTTTTTTTTTTTACTCTGGCCGCTTCCCCAGAAACTGCATGGACTTTACTTTAAAGACTCTGCTCCCTTAACAAGCAATGCTGCTTTGGACTTCTCAAGCAAGAACACAGAATGAAAAACTTATCAGATTATAACTCTCTGCTGTAAATTAATACAGTCCCTTTGAGTTCCTGTTAAGTTAGTAAGAGTTGTCTTAGGACTACTTTCATTTTTAAAAGTGTGTGAAAAAGTATTTTTAATTAACTTAATGCATAACAGAAGTCTAAAATAATGATTTTTCTTTTTTTTAAATACAACAGGTCTTCGTAGTCTAGACTTGGATGCTAAGTTATAATTGCAGGGACTGAAAAAAGGAAATACAGAAGCCTGCCCAAAGACTCAGACGTTATTCATGCAGAGCAGAAATTACTACCTCACTTTAAATACTTAGTTCTAACTTATTAAATAAACACTGCATGCAAATATCTGAAGTATATTTTGATACATGGACACTTTACAGCAAGTTGCATAAAGTTAACTAATTCCTGTTACCCTTATCACTGCAACACTGCCCTGGTAAAGGACAGGACAAATCATACTCTTGAAAGTTAACTTGTCAATAGACCATCATTTTTCATAGCATATTTACATGACTCACCCGAACAAATCTGAAACTGGAGATAAACTGAAAAAAAAGCCAAAGAACTTTAGTGTTCTGACAAACTCTACAGTGCTGCAAGATGCTACTGACATTCACAGGAAGGTCTGCAGGAGAGAAAGCACAGCTCTCAACTGATCCTCTCCACAGTCTTGTTTTCTAGCCCAAGAACTGAATGAAGGAGGTGGGGATGTAAGACTATTTTCAAACTTGCCTACAGCTAAAACCATCTATAACTTTGTTACACGAGTCTATAAGAAAAATGTTTGTCCTGCACTAACCAGTTCTGTGCACTCTAGTTTGATTTCTAGCATAGTAAATCTCTCCCATCTCCTCCCACAAAGGGAAAACTAGGTAAAACACCTGCAAAATAAAGAAAATATATTAGCAAGCATGTTCCTCTGAGTTCCTGGCAAGCTCTGGCAGCAAGGTGAGGACACGCAGACAGTGGCAGTAACATTTAAAACCAGTACAGCAAGATTTACAAGAGAGGTCACCTCTCCAAGTCCTCACTGTTTTAAATATGTGGGTTTATAGTTACCTTCCTTCACATGAGGAGAAAAGAGATGGTGAGGAAGAAACTAACATTTTGAGCTGTGCAATAAAATGACACCTTTACAATTTCTGCATCTATCCAACATGGAACTATCCTAGCATAGGACTGGAAGCTAGCATCATATGGACTATACATGACCAATCTCAAACAAGCCTTGCAAAGTTTTGCAAGAGAAACTGTGAAAATTAACCGCCTGTCAATGAGATTAAAACTAAACAAAAAACCCCTAAAGAAAAACAAACAAACCCCCTAGAGTTAAAATTCAAGGTTATTCCAGTAAATGAATAGTGTCTGATCTTGTTCCCATAGCCACAAAGACCTTCATAGGACCAAGAGCCAAATTCCAAACAGTTTATACTCAAGAAGCAAAGGAGTAGTTCTGGGGCAGGGGATGGCAAGGACATTCCAGATGCTGTGCCAGGCTCTTGCAGGATGAAGCGCTACACCCTGCTGGGTTTTGATTCACGCAGCATAATCCTGCCCTAGGCAACCTCCTCTGCTTTGAAAGGCCATGCCTGAAAATTCAGGTCACCCAGCAGTGCTGTACCAGGATCACCCTGCTACGGGTGACAGCAGAGCTGCACTTTAGATCTTCCCAGAGTTACATGCAGCCCCAAGAGGCAAGGCAGGCCACTCCTGATGCAGTTTCATCAGGACAACCTCTGCAATGCTCTTGCAATCTTTAAGTAACCAAAAAATACCCTGTGGTTTGTTTAATACCCTAGCTGTTACCCGAATTTAGTGATGTATTTGCAATCATCATCATCTGATCAACAGAGCCTCCTTAGGTGAAGAAAGATGAAATACACCTTATAAATCTCTATGCCATATCACAGGAGTCTGCAGATTTCATATCACTTGCCTACATGTCACCTGTAAAACCTCAAAATTACCTCGTTAGTACACAGGCCACGCTATACAGCAGACGATCAGCTGAGTGCACTGATCTGTCACCTATGAAACATTACTGTTAGCACAGGAGCAGCAGAAAGATTTCCAGTCAGAAACAATCTGCTCAAGGGAAAAGTGACATCAAGCAAGAAAAAGTATGAAGCAAAGCCTTCAGTTATTTGCATTATTTTGGGAATTTACAACCAAACAAAAATATACTGTACAAGTGAAGTTACGGAGAAATTCTGATTTTTTTTTAATTTTTAAAATGTTTTACCCAAAATCAAAAGTGCTGTAACTGTTATTAGAACCGTCCATTTCCCGTTCCTTATTCTGTTGTATGACATCTCCCACTTCGCAAAAGCACCACCACTTACCACAAATCTTGTTACAATGTGCAGATGTAAGGCCTGTACTACAGTTGCTTTCATGCTTGACATACTCAGACACCGGTTTGCAACTGTCAAGCAACCGAAAGAAGTAAGTCCATAAAGAAAGTATGTGTTCCCTGCAAAATTTTGCATTAAAAAAATGCAAGTCTGCTGGGGGAGGGGTTAACATTAAACCTAAAGATCTTCCCCTACATTCAAAGTACTTCATCCAGAAATCAACTTTGGCTGCCATAAAAAGTGTTGTAGCTCTTTGTACTCTAATTCCATTCATTGACCAAAACCATTTACAACCCAAAAGTTTTACCAGACCTTAACAATTAAGGTAACTCTATATAGTCACTTGATTTAAAACATGTCCTGAAAAGCAAGCAATTAGTCACCACTTCTAGGAGGCACTTAAAATACTCTTTGTGGTGAACAATTCATGTAGAAGTGAGAAAAGCCAGTTCATACTGATAGTGCTCCTCATGAAGAAACCTGATCAAGCTGTCTACAGGGTAATTTTTGGGGAATTGTAACTATGATAACTAAGTCTTTATCATAAGGACAAAAGGGCTGCACAAATTAAAAACCAAAAATAAACAAACATACCAACCCCACAACAACAAAACCCACAAGAAAACAGCAATACAAATAAACAATACTGCACTTTAAAGCAGTACTTGCTCAAGAATCTGGATATGCCTTTTTTTTTTATCTTGAGTGCTAAAGCAGCAAAATCTCTTTTTCACTTGCCCAACTTCCATGTGGTCTGTTCTTAAATACAGTGCTCTTGGTGATCTAACACCTGGTCTTCTCATGGCAAAAAGCCACCATTAAACTGTCAGTGTTATCCCCAGCTGCAGATCTTATTAAAAAGGGGTCTCGTGTTTAACACCAGTCAGGAATAAACAGTTACAGAAAGGATGAATAGGATCAAGAAGCCTCCCTGAAACCTGCCAGCTCACTTCAAAAGAAGGCTGAACAAACAGCCCAATCCCCTCACCACCCTCATCTCGGGGCCCTTCCCTCCATTGAGTATCAAGACAATTGAAACACGCTGTGGTGTCAATGAGAAGCTCAAACCTCAGAATGTACATAGAGAAGAAGGACAGTAAGGAGAACATAGATGTTTCAGATTTTAATGCCTTCTTACAGTAAGTAAAAATAAATCAGACTTGCCTGCTGTGCCTCAGTTACGAAATAAGAAATATTTTCCATTAGTAAATCTATGGTATTTATTACTGATAACGGACATGAGAACCAAGTCTAACTTCTACTCCAGTATCTCAGTTACACATAGAACCTCACGCACAATCACCTGATGGTTTTGGCAGTGAAGTAAAGGCTACCCAAACCACTTATTCTTCAATGCCTCAACTGTTTCTGTAACATGCTCTGAAAGAGCCGAATCACGCTCCTCCAAAGCATTCCAGCAGCACAGAGCAGTGACCTTCACAACCCTGGAGTACCCTAGAGCAGCAGTTGTGAGAAAGACCAGAGCACTGGTGAAACAATTTTTACTAAATTTCACCAGGTGGGACAGTTCCACGAAAATGCATTATTCATCACTATATACCTCTGCTAGTTTATACTGTTAATATTTTGTTCCCAAGAAGGCACTCTCATGTTTTCAGCAAGACAGATACATTTAATAAATACACATCCAACCCCAGAAAAGACTAGTACTTTGGGACTTAAATCAGCTTTTTCATTAAATACTTGATGCATGCTACTTTAGATCAACTATTTTTCACAATTTAACTTTGATGAAAAACTAAGCATAAACTTATTGGTAAAGATGACCTTAGTATAAGTTTTGCCGCTAAATTATTTCTTTTCATAAACTGCAAGTTTAGGAAATTGTATCTGAAACAAACATCATCTGAGCATAACAGGAGGTAGATTAGACCGCAGGACAAGGAGAGGAGCTTTGCTCTTCCAGGGTTTAGATTTTATTAACTGCTCCTAGAATTTTTTATGGCTTACTCCTACCACTACTTGCCAGGCAACATCTTGAAACCAAAAGACCATTACAGTGCTAAAAAAAATGTAAATACCAGTGAAAGAAATATGCGTACAAGAACAGTTTGGGGAATTATTTTAAATTTACATCTCTGGGCTCATGTCACCCTTCCACCTATATTTCAAGCTCTGGAGGCTGTTTTGAAATGTAACCATTAATTTATTAAAAGCTGAAAGGTTTTCAGTTACAAAACTGCATACGAGAACTGCAATTTTTCCAACTGCAATATGGTATATCCAGGAAGTGGATATACAGCTGTACCACCTTCCTAAAACATACCCTTCATACAACTTAGAAAGTGACCTATTCAAAAATTCGGAAGAAAGAAAATATTTTGTCCTTAAATTATAGTTGTTGGAGGGCTTTTTTTGTTTTGGTTAGAGGGGTTTTGTTTGGGTTGGAGAAGGGGGCTTGGTGTTTGCTTTTTTTCGCTTGAGTTGTTTCGTTTTAAATTTCAGTATATTGAAGTGTTTACTCCTCCTGCTTTAACAGATCATCAGGATGGAAAAAGTTACACATTTGCTTTACTTCTGACCTATTTAATTTTTCTTCTTGTGTTTTCCTCTTGGTGTGAAGTATTAAGAAAGAATAAAGAGTATGCAAACAGAGATGGGATTGCTGAGCATATTCCTCAGCATATTCAGAAAATACAAATACTGTTCTAAAAAAGACCATCTGGCTTCACAGCAGAGCTTTACTCCTAACTAACAAGAATCTCAGTCTCTCTGGTTACAAGCCAAATCAAAGCCACTTTGACTGTGTTTTTCTTTCCTTTTTCTCTCACCTTTGGGATGGTGGGTAGAAAAGGCATGAACATTACACTTTCCTTACACTCTTATAGGGTTTTAGAATCTAATAAACCAAAACTATCATTGCCTCCAATTTACAAGTTGCAAATACACGGGAAATGCATACATCCATCTTTTTGTTATTTCCAAAGCTTGAAATATACGTACTGGAAAATAAACGTATTTTCTGTTTATAAATTGTCAAAGGACTACTGAAACTGTAGAAGAAAATATTCAAGATATGGTATTTCTGTGAAGTTCAGGAAAGAAGCTATGTTTTGCAGAGATTTTCTTCTTTTGAGGAAAAAAGCCAAACAGAAGTTGCACTGTAAGGAAGTGGCAAGCAGCAAAACACAAGCCTCATCTTTCCAAAGAAACAAGGCACTGATTTCTCACCCCCAAAAAAGAGTTGGCTGAAAAACGTATGTGAAATGGCAGTACAATAGATTAACTTTCTTGCTTGTTCAAGGGAAAAAAAAAAAAAAAAAGAGTAAAAATAAGTTCTATACTACAGATATAACATATTTTCAAAAGGTTACACAGCATCAGAGATATTCCACTAGTATTCCACTTTGACTCTCCCAAACACTTGGTCACAGATGATTGCCCATGGGGTAACCTCAAGCCAGCCATTTATGCAACATCACCAAAACTCCACTGAATTTTCCATTGTTGGCAAACGCTGCTTTGTCCCAAGAACAGAGCAAAAAGAGCCATGTCCAGGGATTCAACACATCCAGGGACTCAAATGAGAGCTGAGAAAATATCAGTTCTAGAAGGAGCTCAGACAAAAACACAAGATTTTTTTAAAACGGGAGTTCCTCCAAGGGTGGGGAAAGGAGCCTCTCTTGTAAATTTTCTGATTAAGCTTCAAAACACATCTCAAGTTGTTATTAATACAGTATGTTGACTTCTCCCATTTCTTCAGATACTTCAGTAAAGCATGAATATCAACAATGAATAAAGCTCCAAAATACTCCATTTCCTGATGCTTTAGAGAGGCACAAGTCTGTCTGTCCACAGGCAGCTGACAACCTTTAGAGCAAAGCAGATTGTATTAGGTTTTAGGTTAGAACTTCTCAGTTTCTGCTCATCTTCTGCACTACAGACAAACTAAGTTTCTAGTACTGTTTTTTGTAGTCTGCTGATTCCTGATTGTTCACAAACCAATATGAATGGAATTTCAGAAGTCTGCAAATCACACTAATAGAAAGAGAAACAAATGATGCAAAATGGCTTAGGATAACTGTGACAACAGCATTTGAAATCATTCAGCAAATGATAAATACTACAAATTTTGGTATTTGTAACTATTTTTAAAAAGACTTACCCTCTTGCAGGATCTAAGGCGATTGCTCTGGGTTGATCCAATTCTTGCCAAAACAAAACTTTCCTCAGCGACCCATCTAAGTTAGAAACCTCAATCCGATTTGTTTCCGAATCTGTCCAGTACAACTTCTCCCCCAGCCAGTCGCAGGCCAGCCCGTCGGGCGACAGAAGTCCAGAAACGACCACGTTTTGTACACTCCCGGATTTATTGAACTCTGTCCGTTTGATGGCTTCCTCGCTGACATCGCTCCAGTAAATCAAGCCCTTGAGGAACACGAAGTCCACGGCGGCCGCGTCCTCCAGGCCCCCCACGATCACCGTGGCGTTCTCCTTGCTGTGGGCAGCATCCACCAGCCGCAGATCCCGGCGGTTCGCGTACAGCAGCAGCGGGGCAGCTGCACACAGGACAGGAACAGGGGACACACAGACATGTGTTAACATCACTCGTATCAAGCATAACCTGCACCGTCATGGTGCATCAGGCCAGCAGTACTTACTGATTTAAAAAACTTTATAAAAACGAGAAATACTGGAGAGACATTTTAAAGTGTGACTAAAAAGCACCGACTCAAAGCTTTTCAACTTGGTTACGAGTCTTCATAATGGGCAGCTCACTATTCTGGGTTGTGCATTATTAAAATAACATTAAAGAAGAAGGGAAAGAACAAAGAAAATGGAGGTTTGAAGTGCCCAAATGATACTGCTCTTTAGAGAAGGATCAGAAAGACAAGGGTAAAGCACTCAGTACTGGCTCACCTGAGCAAGGATTATTTTTCTTTACAGAATTTAGTAATACACACCCCACCTCTACAGAAGCATAATTCACATCAAGCTATCAGAGCCACCTGCATGTCAATACTCCCTGAAATTATCTATCTCAGACATTTTACATACAGTACATAAAAATACAAAATTCACTGCACAGCATGAGGCAAATGTTGGTTTAGAGTGTTGAAGGTTGTATGATGAGGTAGGGAGAAAAATAAATCTACAGGAATGGACAACACAGTTCTTTCAAACTCAGCTCTACCATTCCTGTTTAGCTCTCTAACACAAAGCCTTCATTTGATATGCTTTATTTGCTTACTCTGCCAGTTTGCAGAGTCTGTATATTTTTCATAACAACACCTAAGATGACTAATGTAAAGTCATGTAAAGTAACCATGAAAAAAGACAGCTTCTTGAATGTAATATGCCTGCTTAATTGTCCTTAACCACAAGCTATATATAGCATTATGAAAATTCCAGCCTCATTCCTACTTCAACAAAAGGTTCAGAAAAATACTACATTTGTATAAGGCAGACAATTACATCCTTTTAAATCCACTATCAGAAAACATTTCTACATTTCCCTGCATTTTCTCAGGAACTGTAACAACTGAGCTGTACAGAGACATTTAGATCCATAAATGCTCCTCTACCTGTCACCACACAAATTTCACAGGGAGCTTGCAGATTTATTCCTCACCACAGGTGGGCACTTCAGACTTGCAGCAGGATGGATGTCCTAACCAAAAGGTCAAAATTTACACAGCCAAGATGTCCATGGCTCAATAATGTCAAGGGCCACACTGTCAGAAGGGTTCCCTGTATGATAAACTCACACTGAAATAAGAAATACTAACCGTCTTCAGTAAATTCAAAAGCTGGTTTCGAAGATCAGACTACTCCCCTCATTATCTTATGACAAAACAATTTCTCAAAGATGCCATCACATGTGAACTGGGAGAAGCTGAATGAATGAAGTTCCTTCATCTACCTGCAATTAAATGAGTTATGCTATGTATGTTTTGGGGTGGTGGGAGTTTTGTTGGTTTTTAAGAAAACTAAATTGCTTAGACTGTCATCCTAAATTTAGAAACGCTGAATATAACTTGATTTATGATGAACTTTAGATAGAACAAGGGAGGGGTGAAACTTTGTTGGTTTTAATAATACCAAATTTGTATTTGTATTACCTTCTCCAGAAAGCAATTTTTTGTTGTGGAAAAAACCATTCATTACAGAGATTATATTCCCATGGAGAAGGGGTAGGCTTTTTAAAATTAGATGGAGAATCTTTATAATAAAAATTTATTATTACTTTATTTTACTATCTCCTTCCCTTCCTTGCATAATTTCCCACTGCCTAAGATTTAAAACGAATTACAGTACATTTTCTTGAAGGACAGACTGCTTATGATGACCATATGCTTCAGAAAAAAAGTATTCAATAAACTGCAAGGTGTAAAAAATTGTAATACAGTAAAAGCCTCTACTTTTTAAAGGCTGCCTACAACTGTAACCTGAAAAATGTAGTTAACAGCCAGCTCAGTGTCACCTAGTGCACACAGGAGAGTGCACAGCCAGCTGGCACAGCTTCCTCTAGTAAGACAGCATGCCCAGCGTCTGGAAAAAAGTAAATCCACACACCAGCGAGTCCAATCTCCACTATGATGCGCGACACGGAGCAGCCACGCACACGGCATGCACTGAACTGGAACAGCAGGTCATCAGGCAGGCCTGGAGGCACTGCTGAGCCAGGCTGCAGAGGTTACTCACTCCCTGCCGGAGCTCAGACTGGCTGAGCAGGGACTGCAGACAAACACCTCTGCATCGCTGAGACAGCTCAGCCGAATGACAGCTCCGCAGAAACACAGCTACAACTTAGGATGTGTAGCTTCACACAGATTGATTCGAAGCCGCAACTTGTAACATGTTCCAAAGGGTTGGCAGATGAGGATGTTAAGCTTTCCAATTTGTTGCGACATTCAGGAATGAAGCCTGCATCACCAAAATAATAAAAACCAGGTTTGTTCCCAACTGCCTCCAGCCCTTCTCAGAAAACAAGAAGGTTTCAATGTGCTATAAAACTCAGTTGCTGAAGTTGGCAGCATTAGGATGTAGTATCATCTCTGCATTTACTTCACTCAGGCAGCAGTGCCAAGAGCAAAATTGTGCCAGACGATCCCACCCTGTCCCAACTTTGAAAGCTCAGGACACTGAAAAAATGGCTTTCTTGAATAATGAAGTTATGAACTGTAGTAATGACCTGGGAAGAAGTCCAAGAGCATCTTCTTTCAAAGATGGGCAACTAACTGGCAGTTTAAGTTATAATGGGGCAAACAGATAAAATTCAGATTTTTAAGAAGCTGAACTCTTTACATGTTTTTATTTCTTTCTATAGACATCATAATAAAATACAGTGTAACTGCAACAAACTACAATACATTGAAGAGAAGCACATATTCTTGAAAGATAAAACCACCTATCCTGGAAATCAAAAATGGAAACAGTAGTGAGTATGACCATGTCCTCCATGACCTGAGAGGTCCACATGCAGGTAATTCCTATAATTAAAGAACCCAATGCAGAGTAAAAGTTATGCTTAGTTACAAAACAAGGGATTTTTTTTTGTACCCACCAGCAGGAACAGATGTGTCCGTAAAGAGCGCAAGTTACAAAAACTCAAGTTTAACGCATTTCAACAGCAACAAAAATAATTGACATGTAAGAAACACTTGCCACTAGTGGTCACTGAGCCTGTAACTGTTTCTTAACTCCAATGCTCATGTATGACTTTTCCTCAGTTTATCACATTCAGAATTAAATTCCAGACATTGTCTCTTTTGCCTTACTTTTACAACTAGAATTCTACCAGTATCCTTTTTCCCACTGCCAAACTCTAGTTCTTACACCACGTATTTCTCTTGGCTGTGACTCCTGTCTCTCTTACTGAAAGTTGTCAATCCCCAGGATACTGAAGTCTGCTTTCCCTTAGACTTGTTTACTCAACTCTTGCTTTGTACATCTGACTTCTGAGCATCTGTAACAGACATAAAAATGTTGCTGTCCACAGGACGCAAAGTGATGAACCAACATAAAATGAGCACTTTACCAGCTAAAGAGGTTTTTTAATACTTTTGGTGTTTAAGTGGCAACTTTAAGCCGTCAGAACTTGTCATGCTTTTCTTATCCAGTGGCCTTTTCCACGAATTCCCATTTTCTCCTTTCTACCTTCAGTGATCCAGGACAGCTCTGGGTGCCATGAGGCAAGGTCAGTGTTACCTCCAACATGTTCATTCCCTTTCTGACATGGAGTTTAGCCTGGCTAAAGCGACTGCCACAGTCCCATTTCCCCCAATTCCTTTTTTCTCATTCCCAAGCCCCAGCGATGCTGTTTTACCCCCTCCCTTAGTTAAGGGTCCCTCCCCAAGCTGATTCAAATCACTACGTCAGCAAAAGGTTTGACTGGGTTAGCAAGTTCAATCAACTCAAGAAGTGGTCCAGCAAACTCCAAAGCTGACGTAAGGCAACCAGAAGGAGCTGCAAGGGAGAGCAGCTCTTCCCCCTTCACTGGCAGCCTGCTGGAAATGCTCAAGACGTGACTGCAGCCATCTCCTTTCTCCCCAGCTTCACTTCCAGCTGGCAGCTCCCGACCCCTCTCTTGCACTGGCTCAAGCACTTGACTTGACTCCCATGTGACAGCGAGACAATGCAGGCAGCTAAACCAGCAGAAGGCTACCGAGCTCTCCCCACCACTGGCCAAAAAGGAATTTTTAGCCAGTCATCATCCAGAATCAGTTCAGACCAAAAATCAAATCAATAGAAGCACTAGCACATCAGGGAAAGGAAGGACTGCATCAGCTTTGACTAATTAGCTGAACCAGCTCCTCATGAACCTCCAGTTAAGGAACAGGACTCAGAGCAGGGGTGGCCACTGATAAGTTGTGGCAACCTGCCACACAATTGCAGTGTGAAAACCACTGAGCAACTGCTGACATTGTGGAAAGAAATATCCACGCAGAAGTCACTGGTAAGAAACCCACGGATTGTCACACTGGAAGATGATGTTGCTGAGTTGGGAAGAGAATACCCCCCATCTTTTAAAAGTCTTGCTGAAGAACTCTGAGCATCTCAAGTGAATTGGTACTGCCAAGCACACTGCTATGAGGACAGCGAACACAAGGACTGGAGAAAAGAGGAGATGCAGTGATGAGATGTACCAAACAAATACATGCTGACCTGTATGGGGCACAGTAAGCAAGGATTCCAAATGCCTTCACAGAATGACACACACTCACATTTAGCTCACAAGAGAAGGAAAAGCAGAGAAATTGACATAGATAACCAGCAAAGAATGTTAATTGCAACCTCCCTAAAATCATTCAATACACAAAACTCCTTGTACGTAATACAACAATCATCCCCAAGATGTCCCACAGAGAACAAACACAAGAACGTAAGGAAAAGTTTCTGGACTGGTACAAGGATTCTGGAGCAGTCAGATATGACGATTATCCCTTCACTCCCAGGGTTTCAAATTTCTTCATCACTGCTTATGCTTCTAAGAAATTCTGTATGTTTATTTTCTGCAAAAAACGGAGCTTTGCTGCTCAGTTTGGAGAAGCAAGAATGAAAAGGTTGAGGTAGCATTGGGAATAAAGCTTTGGAGACTTGGATCAAATAAGAAGAGAGACAATTTGAAAATTAACATAAATTTTTCCAACAAGCAGGGAGCCAGCCTCAGGAAACTCATACAGAGATGGTTTATATTTTCAAGCAAACAACAAAATCACCAGGAAATACATAAGAGTTTTAAGCACAGCAAGCAACAGGCCAGGATTCTGCACCAAGTTCTCTGACACTGCACTTTCCCAATTTTTTCCATGCAATACACAATTCCATACATTTAAAAAAATAAAAATAACGAACTGACTTTATAGTGCCCACCATTCCTCTTTCACTGTGAACAGAGAGCACTCTTCTCTCTGAACCTCCTTATTCTCACAAATATACTTGCAGGACACAGCAGGCAACCAGGAATTTAGGTAAACAAGCATGAGGCAGCACAAACTTAGCAGAAAGGACCTATTCTCCTCTTTTCAGCTAACCTGAAGTATATTCCTCAGGCTAAAGCCATGCAATGGTAACTCAAAAGGTCACAGAAGCAGCAGGCCAGTGAAGGAGTTGAGTAGCCATATCAGTGCAATAGCAAAGACACCAAGCTAGGCAACAACAGCATTTCTATTCTGCACTAAACTAAACTGCTTTCAGGCCATTGGCCAGATACTAGCTGTAGAGACCAAGGCATCCTGCAGGACTAGCTGGTACAAAGGCAGTAAGTCATCCTTTAGCCTGCTAAATACAGGGAAAAAATTACCTTATTAAAGACAGAAGGATGGAGACAGGAAAATGAGAGGAGGAAAAAAGGAAAGGATAGAAATACCAGGTCCAGGCATAAAAAGCCAACAGACCTGTTATATTATAGCAAAAGCATTCATGACTGAAGTACACCATGAAGTCCCAGCCTATGAGAGGCAAAAAACTTTCTGAATAGCAGGCATCACCTGCCAAATCATCCTGATGGCAACAGAGCCTTACAGCAGGATCACCAGAGTGTGGCTCTTCTCAGTGCTAGGCAGCACACTCGCAAAGACCTTTTGTCCACCTTTCTGTAACATGGACTCCCCTGTTCTGAAGTTCTTTTGATTGCACTCCCATGGGGATGGAACACAGCAATTTAGCTCTGACATTTTTCTACCTCTACACTCTGAATCTACCTGGCTGACAACAGGATGAGCAGAGAGCTGATGCTCTCTGGTCAGGCATCTGCTTGGAGCCGCACTGCCATAAAACACTACCATCTTCTTCCATGGGCCTTCTGCTTACAGAGCAGCAGCAAAATAAAGGTCACCTGGCACTTTCCAGGGCCAACTGCAGGCTATGGAAAGCAGGAAGGCTCCTTAGGAATCTGTAATCGAGTACTCCCGAGATCTACATTAATGTCTGCAGAACTTCAACATTATACATCTCATTTTCTCAGGTGTCCTCATAATCTTCCTTCAACACTCTTCCAGCTTCTCACACAGTTGTCAGAATAACACACAGTGCTGCAGATGAAGTCATACCAGTTCCACATACATCGGCAATACTTCCCCAGTTCTACTGGCAACACCCATGTTCAAATTGACATAATCTGTTTAATGAAAAAGTTAGCTAGCAAGCACCTCTGCTCCTGCAGAGAAGTCTTGTTTGGCTCTACCAATGAGAGTTCCACATCTGAATAGGGATGGCATTTTGCAATCTAAACTAAGCACTGTGATGACAGAGAAGACAACCGGATCACACCGAAACAAAACACTGCCCTTCACCTTCTGGCATCACTTTTCCTACAGCACCTCTAACAGTGAGAAAACAAACCAAAAGCCTCGATCATTCCTCAGGAAGCTGTTGAAGCTGTGTCCCTCCACTGAAGGAGAGCACTGAGACCCAACACTGTGGTGCTGTGACAGCAGGAGCTCATTTCCCAAAGCTTAGGATGGCTGAAGGCCACAAGATAATACCTTGTACACGCTGTCAAGCTGAGGTGGGAATGCCCCAGGGTTTGTTGCTACTCTGGAGCAATTGCAGTTCGTGATGTGTTCCAGCCCAGACAGCACGTTTGAGGGTGCACATCAGCTGGGAATGGCCTGGGAGTGTTACTCTCAGTCACTACTACCAGCTCACTCACCTCCTTCACTGCAGTGTAACCCAAGCACATGGCAACAGACCCAAGCTGCTGTTAGTTCCTCATGGATCAGAAAATTCACACCCTCAACAGCAGCACAGTTCCAGCAAACAAGGCCTTTCCCCACACTGACAAGAACTTCACAGGCACTGAAGTACTCTGAGACGACTTTTCCAACAATTTATCCAAGGATGCACTCCAGTCTCAAAGATACTCAAAAAATATTTCTTGAAGTGTGTCGGTTTGTCTCACCAGGTTAAAAAAAACAAATCAAACAAAACAGCTTATTTATTCTGTTTTGAGGCTGGGGTTTTCTGTTACTTTAGATTTTTAAAGCACTACCAGGAAGTTCCTGTAAAGCAGGAATATAGAATTTAGCACAGAAGACCCCAGTTCAAATGAACAGTCAAGGACTGTTTTTAATGGGTAAGCAAAGATGTGCACATACTTCAAAAAATTTGATAATTAGTGGACATTTAATTTTTATTTTGTGAAAAAACTGTTGTAGCATACTTTTTAACTCTCATACTTCTACATCCTGGCACTATTAATATCAAATGTTCAACAGGTTTACATGAGATGTAATGACACATGGGAAAAAAAACCAAGCAGCCGAACCACCCTGTAAAACAACACGCGCACACACACACACATAGATATATGCAGGATTCCTTGGAAAAGGTGAAGGATCTTGTCTTTTTCATTACTGAATGGGACTCATTTCTGGAAGTTCAAAAGAAAAACAAATAAACTCATAAACCCAAAACCACCCAACCTGGAATTATCTTACTTATTCATTTTACCATTACCTACAGGTAAAAGGATAACTGCTGAGCTTCAGTTAAGTTTCTAAGTTGTAAGAACATCACTGCATTTTCTAAATGGACACAGTAAGAGTCACTACAAGGTCTACAAATTCCTACTCCTCTGCTGTTCTTAATATTCCTTCTCTATTAATCTGTGTGTGGACAAGGATTCTTGGATTTCCAAAATGTTAACATTTTAATTAACACTAATACTATGAGTATAAGCAGGAATTTTATTCCCTGCTTTGACAGAACAACTAAGGGAACAAAGCTCAAAATTCTATGACAACTTAAATTTATGTTGCTTTCCACATATCCTTAACTTCAGAATTCCAGCAAACATACCAGCTACTTTCTAGGAGCCTGACCTCTCTGACAATGGACAGAGGAGAATCTTTGTCATTAAGGAGTTCTAGAGTCACAACAATTAAAAAATCCTAGCACATGACATACAAACTGTATTTTTCCTCTGGGAACAGACTGGGAAGAGAGGAGAGGAATAAGGAGAAAAATATAAAGGTATCAGAAAGAAGAAAATAAACAATTTTTGATTAAGCAGAATTATATAGCTAGTTGATTAAAATTTTCTGTCTCAAATATGATTGCTTTTCAAATCTGACATCAAGAGCTCACACATGGCCCTCATAAACAGAATTAAAACTATAATCCCATTATTGCCACATTGATTATATCACAAGGGAGTAATTCGATTTAGGTAATGTGATCCTGTAACAAGATACTAAAAAAATCAGTATGAATGTTGCCATTTTCCATGTCTGTTTCTATTAAAAACATTTCCTTATTGTTCTCTCCATATAAATACTGAAGCTCAAAAAGCATTCCATCTTTTAAACTGATCTGCTTCTTTCTCCAAGTAGTTTATAACATTTTGCAAAGGAAACAAAGTATTACTAACTAAAGCATTGCCTCTTTTAACCTAGACTTTGACTGGTTAATTTCTTAAAAGTATGTTACGAATAAGGTACTACAAACAAAGGTATTAACAGTATTCACATAGACTGGTATGTTTGACTCAATTTCAAAATTGGTGGGGAACTGTGCCAACTACATGGAAATCGAAAGGTCTGTAGCAAGATAACAATGAGACAAAATCTCCACCCTATTTTCATAACCATTTCACCAGAGAACATATCAAAAAGCAGAAACAACAAGATCATTTCTACTTGCAAATGCAAGCACTGTGTTCTAAGTTGGTCCATGTGGAGCAAATAGCAAGTCTTTCACATGGTGAATGTCCTGACATAGATATTTACAAACTACAAGGCTATCTAGAGAGTTTAATGAAGGCTCTCTACGTCAGCTTGCCTGGCAAATACATGAATTGGAAACAGTTGCTTAATTTTTAGGGTGTCAATACACAGAATTCATGTACAATCCATTAAAGATCCAAAGTTTTCCCCTTTCAAGCCTTGGACAATTACCACAAAAGAATGACACAGGCTGTTTGGAGCACTGTGTATTCTGTAACTCTGCAAGTGGTACATACTCTGAAGCCACACCTGACGTGTAAGCTGAAAAACTAAAGGTTATTAGGAGAGCATGCACTTCGTTCACTGAACAGCAATTACACTTCAGAAGAGTCATCATTACAAAGTGCTCGGCACAGAAGTGGAAGCACTGGCTGCCTGCTCATCCCAAACCTCATGTGCACACATCAACAGTCGCTCTTGATGAGCCACAGGATTTAAAACTTGAGGGCTCTGTTTTAAGCGGGGAGCACCAACTGTGAACGTGAACAGACCATCCCTGAAACCCGCAGGGCAGCTGCATCCCCCTCCACATCTTTCTAAACACCTTACACCACTTACTGGGACAAGTCCATCTCAGGGAAATTCCTTATGGACCTAAATCCTACCCAAAGCTCTCAGATGAGGGGGCTGAAACAAGAGGGCTCCCCAGCAGGAGAACCAGAGAAAGAGGTGAGCAACCCTCAGACACGGCAGAGCTCAGCCAGCAGCAGGAGCATGCAACAAAGCTTTAGTTCCAACTGCATTTCTGGTGCCACGCAACAGCAGTACAGACCCCTCCGTACAGTGCAAGGAACTGGACTCTTCTGGAGATGCCACCAGCAAAGCAACCCAAGTATTTAACATTTCTCAGGAAATTAATGAGGTTAAATATGTTGGGAACAAAGAATATAGTATTTAAGTCTGCAGACTGGCTGCCAGAGGAGACGAATGGTGACAGATCAGAAACTGAGACCTGTTTCTCTGCCCTAGCCCACTTCCTCAGGAGGAACAAAAAGGTATCTGCACTCTAGTTGGTTAAAACTAAAAAGTAAACCCCATATTAAATGCACTGCAGCAGGTATTTTTGAAGCTGGCATTTTTGAAATGCGACATTATCATAAAGGTGGATTACAGATCCACCAGGAATCAGATTTCTCCACCTCCCAAAGACAGAGATTAAAAGGTTCCTATATGCCCAATCCTGACCTATCATCCTGGCAACAACAACAACAACAACAAAATAGAGAGAGAGAGAGAAACAAAACAAAACCCTTCTACATATTCTACAGCTTGTAGCCAAATTTCTTACCTAGAACTCTGGGAATGCAGATTGAAACAACTCACTAGTGGAAAAGAAAACACGAATACAGTTCATGCCTCTCTAACCAGTATTGCTATGAAACAAGAACAAAGCTTTCCACCTGAACATTTATTCACACAACTCATGCTGAAGGATACAAGAAGTCCTTTACCTGCACATACCTCTGACCAGAACTTTCCCCTATCTTCAGAACTTCCCTATAGCTCTCTGTCAAAAATGCTTCTTTACCTTACCTCGAAGACGTAGCAAAAATTGCCACTAAACTTTTTAACTCCTCATTTTTCAGTTTTGAATAAAAGCTAAAGCAATCTGATGATAAGTAAACTATATCACAGAAATGCAATTGAAGGAACTATTAAATTAACAGTGGATTTTGGAACACCTTAGATCACACTAATTTTAGACTGACGAAAAGATGAAAGAGGAAAATGGCAGACAAGGGCACACTGATTTCTGAGGAATCATGCAATGAAGAAACATGACTAGAAAATGGTTGATTCAAGCTTAAAGATATTTCCAAGTCTTACTGCCATAGTAATGTACAGTCTCTAGGTGAAGAGACCCTTCACCTGAATGCAAAAACATAGCTCTAGCTAGAAATGCCACATTTCATCCCCAACATGAGTGCTTCAGGAGTAAAAACCTATTCATTATCCCCTTCTCTGACTTCTGCTAGAAAAATATGTGCACACACCACCAGTCAGCAAAGTTTAGCGAAGTTTTTAGCACACCACAGCTTAGCAAAGTTTTGAACATTAAACTCTTCTAAACAGCATGCAAATGAATCTATCAAAAAAAAAAAAATACCACAAAAAAGCAAGGATCTGTTTACAAAAACAGAAACCAATTAAAACAGTAACAATATTAAAACAATAATAATGGATTCAAACAAACTCACTTCTGAACTCTAGGGAAGCATAGTTTTAAAATACCCATTACCAGAAAGGCGTTTTCATTTCTTCACTATCTGACCCTAAACACAGATCTGCAACATTCAGTAGGTTTGCACAAACATCCTTTATATTCAAGCAAGAACTTTATGCATTGCCTGCATGATTAGCCTTTAAAACCAAAACAAAATAGCAGTTGCATGCTGACTGGAGAGCTATTTCAGGAAGAAAGCAAGCCATGAACACTGGTGGAGGAAGAACTCTCTTTATCACTTTTTAAAAAGTTGAAACGTCCGTTTCACAGTTATCTGTAGCGCCCTGACAGATGTGATGACACTGCTTTTGCCTCTCTGCTACTGCCAGTTATCTAACAATTATCTCCTTGATTGGTTTCAGCTGTCCTGAAGAACTCCTCAGAGCTACCATGGAGCTGCTCTAACTCCACTCCTCTGGAACACCCTAAGGGAGTGGCTTCAAGAAACACGGTTGGTCAGAGAGGTGGAAGCCCAATCCCCCAAATCAAACCATGGGCCAAGAGGAGAGAACAGAGACCACTGACATGTTTCTTCCAGCAGCCATAACATTAAGAAAACCCCAAGCCCAAGCCACAGAACCTCCACAGCAAGCTGTCATGATGGTAACCTCCTGTTTCTTAGAAATTCAAGCACTTGCCCTGAAAACATCAGTAGGATGTGGTTTACGGAAATCCTTGGATGATTTTTGAGACATGTGCCTTGCCCTGTGCATCCATTTCTAGCCAGTAACAATCTCGTACTTCTTCAGGTCCTCATGCATTTCCAGAGTACTGATTTTATTCCTTTCCAGACTGGTAAGCAAGTCTACCGTAGTTTCTTCAGCATAATAGTTCAGTTGTTGTAAACCTTTGTCCATTTGCCTTTTCTATGAGAACGGGGAGGCTGGAAGCAGAGAGGATGCTGCAATCCACAAACACACACTATTACATTTGCCGAGTTTCTGTCTCCAGCACTGACGGCTTGGCATCCTCTACAGCACTGAATTCACAAACCAAATAGTGAACTTCCTAACTTCAACTCTACTTTCATGTATCAGCTTATTCATACTCATGCTGGCACTGCCTCATTAAGGAACTGCTGACACCTCTTCTGAACTCAACACATCTTACTCAAACCTACTCTACTTGCACAGATGCTGTTTATTAGGGAAGATATATGCATTAAAATTTGATTTTTGTTTCTTCACGGTTCAGCTGTTCCTGCTGTTTATCTCTATCTAAAGTAACAATTAGCCAGTAGGAAAATTACTATCGTGTCACAAACAGAGGATTACAATTTCAGGTAGGCAATCAAACAGCAGGGCACCGTGAACACAGAAGAAACAGACATGCTGTTTGGATACAAATGTCCTTGGCAATAGACAGAGGTGAGAGATGAGAAAAGAAATGACAGTCATATGATTTATAAACTGAATGCTTCTTCAAACTGTCCCATTAAGCATGAAATATACAAAAATTTGCAAAAGCACATGCCACTATTTTGAGATTAATTTGCAGAAATTACTGTAACAATATTATGTGACAGCAC
Source organism: Picathartes gymnocephalus (assembly GCA_013390045.1). Classification (NCBI taxonomy): domain Eukaryota; kingdom Metazoa; phylum Chordata; class Aves; order Passeriformes; family Picathartidae; genus Picathartes; species Picathartes gymnocephalus. The sequence continues at coordinate 158,740 of WEKY01016266.1, forward strand.
AACACATATTTCTTTGCTGTCATTTGAACTAGACTGAACAAACTAAAGCCAGACACATGGTATATTAAGAATGCATATGATTGTTACTTATTAAAATAAACTAATCAGGAAACAGTTTCTCCCTATACTCCAGAGCCAACTTAACTTTTGAAAACTGGTGTTTAACTACCACAACCTAAGTATGAAAAGTTACACATGCCATTTAAATACGTATATTTGTATCTCTGCAAACAGGATGCAATATGGCAAACAGATGCACAGGGTAAAAAAAATAGGCTATGGATTAGATGAAAATCTTTGTTTTCCAGATTACTGATTAACTAGAGACTGAGCAGTTACTTCAACCTACACCACCTTTAGACTTTCATCAAAACACTCCCGTGGGGATGAATTATCTAAACCAAAATGTGGTTGATTAACTGTTTGCAATTAATCTCTTGCCCATCTAGTATGAAAAAAGTCAAAATCAAGTAAACAGAAAAATTACGTATGCAAGCACCACAGGCGATTTCTTCCCAGAAAGACTGAACAAAGATAAATAGCTACTGTAGTTAAGTTTACAGCATTTAAAAAAAAAAAAAAAACCCCAAAAAACCAAACCGCTCCCCCCCCCAAAAAAACTGTTTTCTTTCAGATTGCGCCCTGCAAGACAAGAAATTTTATTGGAGCCGGGAAGCAGAACCAAAATTCTCAGCTACTTTAAGTGACGTCCCCTCGGTAAGGCACTCGACTGCTCATTTAAAGCTGCATGAACATCCAGGCTGGTTCACCAGAGAAACACAAACTTCTCCCAAGTCCCAGCGCAGCGCCAGCCCAGCTGAGAGCTGAGCACTCCCCGCTGCCCCGGCTGCGAGGAGCGGGCCGGTGCAGCAGCGCTTCCCCGAGCCCGCGGGGCTCCGCGCTCCCCCCGCACCCCGCAGGACGGCACCGCCAAGGGAGAACGGGACCAGCCCGGCAATGGGCACAGCGGGACCAGCCTGACACCGGCGGGGCCGAGCTCTGCCCCAGAGCCGCTGGCGCCCATGGACTGCTGGCGGTGCAGAGAGACACGGGGGGAGCGTGCGAGAGTTTAGGGGGATCCTTTGGGGAAAACGAAAAAAACAAACAAACAAANAAAAAAAAAAAAAAAAAAAACAAAAAAAAAAAAAAAAAGAAAGAAAGAAACTTGAAAACAACAAAGGGGCGGCTCGGGACGCGGCCGGTGGCCGCTGGCAAGGCGGGCTGCTCCCGGCCAGGTTCGGGAAGTTGCTCAGGAGCCGGGGAGGCGGCGGCGGCCGGGAGCGAGGGAGGGAGCGCTGCCCCCGCGCCGGGCCCCGCGCCCCGCCGGCAGCCAGGCCTCGCCGCTCCCCTCCCGCACGCCCAAACATGGCCCCTCGCCACCAACCCGGCAACTT